>JAPDFJ010000026.1:0-423918 GCA_027569595.1 Penicillium sp. G339
CCCCCCCCCCCCCCCCCCCCCCCCCCCCCCCCCCCCCCCCCCCCCCCCCCCCCCCCCCCCCCCCCCCCCCCCCCCCCCCCCCCCCCCCTTCTCCCCCCCAACCCCGCAAACCCACAAACCCCTCGTTTCGTGGTTTCATCCGTTGGGACTTCCCCACACCCCAAAAAAAAAAAAAAAAAAAAAAAAAAAAAAAAAAAAAAAAAAAAAGGGTCAGGTCTAGTCAGAGCCAAGACCTTGGGCTAATTGTCATGACACCGCGGAGACCGGGGCGCAAGGCCGGGTAGAGGCATGATTCGTGAGGCCGATCTTTCGGAAAATCCTGGCTTGTTTCTACAAAGTCGTTTTTCTCCCTAGAATATCCATCACCAATAGGACAGAACGGTTTATTATCCTGGGAGGTCTGTTCCCAATAGATCTATTGCTTGGAATCATACCGGCACAAGACAGGGGATTTGGTGGAGTGAAAAGGAGAGACCGAAATGGCTATCTCAGCTAAATTCAAATCACACGAAAGAAATTCAATCGCTATGAGCGGATACTCTTAAACCCCCAAATAAAGCTATGGGAATATAGAGCTGTTTAATGGCAGCGCTCGAGGACCCGGGTGCGGCCCATGGGACGGGCGGGGTTGGGCGGGGCAGAGAATCCTTTTGGTATACCCTCGAAACCCTGCTGATATCATTTTGGGGCCGATGGACCAAGGGGCTAGATTCAGCTTTGGTAAAAAAAAAATAAAAAAATTAAGGAGGTTACTAGGGCAAAGAATTGCAAAGGATTTCGTTCAGAGAGTCAGGGCCGGGGCCTTCACTTACCAGTAGTCCGTAAACGTACTACCTTTGCTACGAGTTTTGAATTTATTCCTCAAATACCTAGCCTTGGAGTAATAAAGCTAATGATCTAACTATAGGCGATACGGGTGATTGCCAATGCGGCGCGACTGACTCCCTGAAGTGTTGCCAAGGCGAATGTAAAAAGTGGTTCGATGTCCAACGCACCCAATTCTAGTGGTGCCCCCACGCGCCGGAATAGAAGGAAGATTAATACTCAAATCGGTAAGTTAATCCATCCTGAGGGCAACACTTTAGGGATACGTTCGCTGGTCAGTCAGCTGACACATTCATACAGAGAGTACACATCGCTACTAGTATACTTGGGAGGCGATGTCGATCAAAGATTTAGGATTATCAGGCCCGGGGGAGTCCTTGGAAGAGCAAGTAGCTGATAAATCTTTTTTAAATAAAAGCCATTATAAAATGGCACTTGGAATAGAATACATAATGAAGGTCGGGGGACTAGGAGCTAGGAGGTTCGTTCGTGTGAGATAGATGATACATAAGAGATGCAGCGATGACATTAATCAAGATATTGTGTATATGCAAATAACTAGATGGTCCCTTCTACATACATTAGCACGGGCAACCCCTCTAAATCTTAACGGCATCATCAGCCCTCACTCGGTTCGCCCTGGTTGGAAGGTTTGCACTTCTTCCACCGTCTCAGTGGCACCCTTGCTGTCAATGAAATGGGAGATGCGGTTGCTGGGAAGCCAGGCACTCTCGGGCATCACGAAGTACGAGATCAGGGCCAGAATAGTGACACCACTCATAATGATCGGCGCGTCTACCGAAGCATGTCAGCGAGAGTTTCCACAACAATATCGAACGAGGAGAATCTTACAGTTCAAGCTCTCACCTGTGACCGGCCAGGCATAGGGGGAGAACAAGACGGCCACAACCCATCCATTCCAGAATACACCAATGAACTGGAATGGCTTGCTCCATCGGCCAAGACTCCACGCGGGCTTGGGGAAGCGTTTGGGAGTGCAGAGCAGCCGGCCCAAACAGATGAGGCCGTACGCAGCTGCACTTGGAACACCGGCCGCAGAGACGAGAGAAGTGAAAGCCACATTTGACGGGAGAATAGTGCAGGTAACGATCGCAGCGACCACCCAAACGACGATGACTGCGTTACGGGGTTGACCGTTATGCACTTTGGAGACCCAGCCAGAGAATGGAAGCACACCATCACGGGCAACGGCAAAGACAAGGCGAGACGCGGCGATAATGGCGATGGCAGTATTCTAGAGATAGTAATTAGAAATGATCAAAGAGGGATCCGGCGGTGCTCGCTTACCAGCCACAAGGCAACAACGCAGATGACGTTCATAGGAATGTGGCCACCCCGGCCAAGTACATGGTCGTACAGCGGGACGAATGGTTGAGGGGAACCGAAGCCCAACAGCGTGTCAGTATCAGGCTAGATAGACAATTGTTAAGTCAGAACAAATAATACAGAGAAGAGATTCAGCGAAGAGAAGCTCACCGCGCAGAACAGGAACAGAATAATAGTCGCCAGACCACCGAATCCACTGGCGACGGTACTCCAGAAGATACCACGGGCGGCAGTCACCGAGGCGTTCTTGGTCTCTTCGGCAACATGGCCAGAGGCATCGAATCCAATCAAAATACCAGCGGTGGCCAGGTAGGAAAGACACCAGTTCCAGCCATCTGGAGCACCGGTGCCGTTGTAGGTGGTCATGAAAGCCTCGTGAGTCGTGCGGAAGCCCCAAGTCTTAGCGGTGCCTATCGGGAGCCAGATGATATTCAGGAAGAAGTCCAGCATAACGACACCAGCCGAAAGCCAGAAGACGGCCTTGAAGTAGCGAGGCGGCATAAAGTTGAGCAAAGCAGCCAAGGCCAGCAAGACCTCCGTGCAGATCCACTGGACGGCGCGGAATTTGACGTCGTCAGTGTCCTTGGGGAAATCAACCTCGAAGACAGTCAGCTCGGCAAGCATATAGTTCACCGCGGATTGGGTGTTGCTCGCGCAGAAGGTTGTCCAGGCCGTGGTACTCCACCAAGCCACGATGAAGCCGAGCAGTCGGCCAAATCGCGGACCACCGGCTTCGGCAGCCCAGAGGTAAATGGAGCCAGCCGACGGGGAAGCCGAGCAGACCTCGGCGATGACGGCGGCCGTGATGAAGGTGAAGACCATGGTGACCAGGTAACTGGTCCAGTAGGCCAGGTTTCCACCAGCGGCGATGCCAGTGCTGAAAGTCACCCGAACTCCGCCGACAAAGTACAGCGCCGCTATGCGATCGTTAGCAGAGTCTCTTATGGCGAATCAAGTTGCAATTTGAGAGGTACGCACCAAAGGTCGTGGCGAAGTTCTCGAAGAACGAATATGTGCGGTGCAGTACCTATCGTTATCAGTAGGAATGTCGGGATGGGATCAGTTGAGGGCATCACATACCGGCTTATAGCCCATGGTTCGCTATGGATTGAGTTAGCCATACTCTTCAACATTCTGGACAGAATACACTCACCAACAGCGCCGCGTCATCTTTAGACTCAGTTTCGCTCCGAGTGCCCTCACCAACAACCAAGTCGTCGCGACCGACGATGAGATCCTCGTGTTCATGCGCCATCTTTCCAGAAAGCCAAATGGATCGGGAGAACCCAGACCAGACCAGATCAGACCAAACCAGATCAGACTTCACGACTGATCTATCTCTGTCTTGGCAATTCACCGTAGCTTGAAAGGTGAAGAAGTCGACGTCGAGTGAAAAATTTCCCGGATAGACTTTTGGCCCCGAAGGTCGCCCGGTTCCAGGAACAAACCACGCCCCCACCAGCGCAGTTGTTGGGTCCACCGCGCTAGTACGATCGGAGTCTGAGAGCTTATTGTGGGCAGAGACAGCAGAGTGGCGAGAGGTTGGAGTTTACTATTGCATAATAATGGGATGACAGCGGAGCACGCAATGAGGGGAGAATACGAATTAACAATTACATCAGGCAGTCAGCCACCACCCATGGTAGAGGTGAGATATCTAAGATCAACTACCACCCATACGACGCTGTGGACTCGAAATATCAGATAATCTGAATCATCGGAGGTGTCTGGTCCGCGGGAAATGGAGTTTTCTTTATTTTTTAGCGGCGGCTAAGTGATCCACTCGATACTCAACTAACTCAACTAACTCAACTCAACGCAGCAATCGACAGTAAATACAATAATCAACAATCAACTTCATTCCTAGAGAATTCCTGAAGAACCTCGGAAGGCAGCTGTATCCGTGCGCGCAGGCCTGAGACCGGCCATTGCAGGCTGGCAGCCACTTAAAACCGGTTGCATACGACCCACTCGGCCCTACAAATACAATCCGGTTTGTGCTTGCAGGTATATGACTACAAGTAGTACTGCAAATGGAGGATTAAAAGATGAGGTAGCCATTCCAAGGTTTGAAAAAGTGTTTATCAATATTTATATACGGTATGAAGTATTATGTGCAAGTAAATTCGCTTATGCTGTACAGAAATCGGGCTACATCGTGATATGCCGCTATATATGCCAGAGATGCAGTAGTCTGGTCAGGCATGATGTGTGATGAAAGTGAGAGCGGAAGGTGAGCGTGAAGATATGAAGCTGTACGAAGTGTATGAAGCTGCGCGAAGCTGCGTTGCGTCAAGGGAGAAGAATGTTTGACTGGATCTCGTCCAGCGTTTCCGTCCACCCCTCCGGGAAAGCGCGTCGCTTGAACCAGAGATTCTCCAGCAGTTCAAGGCCCTTATCCACGTTTCTGAAACCGAAACGTCGGAGATCGGTCATGGTCTGTCGGACATATTGCTGTTCCTCGGTCTTTCGCGTCTCTTGTCCTGCGATGAAGAGCGGCCACAGGACTGCTAATTGTCCTACGTCCTTAGACAACTTGCGGATCAAAGTCACAATGCGAGTAATGAGCATGTCCAGATAAGTACGGTCGGAAATCCAGCCTGGCCGACCGGCTCCACCGACTTGGTGCAGGTGCACGAAAGTCGCCTTTTCGTAGGCTTCGATGCACCCGACGTATTCCAGCACATCCGGGTAGGGGAAGCGGCTCAGGTCGTCGTCATTCAGCTCCATATCCCCCAGCAACTGGAGACTAATCGGGCTGCTCGCTCGCCAGACCACCAGTCGCTGGAAGATATCCTTGTAAACCATGTCTTGATGCTCTGGTGGCATCCAGTTTTTGTCCCGGGCAAAAGTGCTAATTTCCGCCTGTACCTCCATCATCCCTGACCAGGCGGATCGGAGCTCGATTAACCGCGGGTTGTCTGGCATCGATCCGGCCGACAAGCTCGGGATTCCGAGGTTGTATTCCCATCCGCCGCCAAGGGTCTTCCAATAGTTGCCTTCCACGACTGTGCCACCGGGTGTCGCACAAGAACCCGCCACGTCAAGATATGATAGTAACGACACTAGGAACGATCGTAGAGGGTGATTTGTTTCAACCAACCGTTTCTCCTCGCGGGCCGAATCATCGTGTGGGACAAAGATGATGTTGTAAATGGCACGAGCGCCCTGGAGATGCACTTTCCAGTTCTGTTGCTGCGAGTCCATCATCTGTCGATCAGCGTTAGCGAGGAATGATTCAACTCGACTATTTGTCCATTCAGCCACTCACCTCAAAAAGACACAGCAACAGACAGGTCGCAAAGTCCGTCATCCCCAGCTGCGCATTGGGTTGGGCATAGCGATCCCGAAACAGTTTGACCACGTCTCCGTATTTGCTCATAGCATGCTGGAAATGTTTATTGCGCGTCGGCCCGACCGAGGTATTGGCGAGATGCAATGCGCCGAGAGCCTGCATGGCCCCAGCCATAGACGGAGACGAGCGCGCGAGATCGGGGAAATAACTACGGTAGGGGTTGGTATTCATGGCATTGTCGTAAATCAGGAGGAGGGTGGAGAGTTGGTCGATGAAGTGGGTGTAATATCGTTCGTCGGTCAGTTGAATCGAGGAGGCCATGAGGTTGGCCGGCGAGATGGGCTCTTGGAATCGAAATTGGAACTGGAACTGGAATGGCATGGGCGTGGATGACGTGGATATTGTCGTTGGCGATACAACCAGTCCCTCGCACGCCGCCCCCTTCTCTCGCTTGACGGCGATGCCCCCACTTGACGACTCGCTGGAGGAATCCGGGTTGGTCAATTTCCTCCGTTTCCTCGGCTTGGGCTTTGAATCTGGATGCGATGGTGAATCCTGTCCCTGGTGCGACTGGCCATATACCTTGAAGGTCATCCGGCCTTGAGTGCCGTCACACTCGAGCTCAAGCCGCGTGCAGTTGTTGCACTTGGGCGAGGCTTCATCGCAGCGAACATGACGACGGCGACAAGTCGAGCAGCCAGTAAAGCCTCGATGATGCCAGCGGCGAACGCGTTTTCGAGGCGGGCCGGACGTGGAATCAGGCGACTCAGGCGACTCGGCCGTCAATGGAGTGCCGCTGCGCATCTCCATGAGGGGAAATCTGGAGGGGCAGGCTGGATCGACATTAAGTCGAGAGTTCGAGGTATTCGTTCATCGCTGGAGGCCAGTGGAAAGATGAAAAAGCAACGAGGCTGAAGAGTTCTGCCTGCTGTCATTAGCGCGGTGCCACTTCAGGATCGCCTGGGCCGATCTCCTCTGCAACATCTGTGCTCCTCCACTTGCACTGCCAACTTGCAACTTGCACCGTGCTGCCAACTGTGGACTGCCATTCAACTGAACAAGAGCATCACCATCACCATCAATTTGCTTAAATTCACTGCCAACACCTGGTTCGCTCATCCGGGGTCATGTGACCAGACTGCACGCCTTCAACTGTTCGCCACGCAGCTGGGAACTAGTATGGTCATGCAATTAAGTCTCACTAATCTTTGAGGGTTTCGACATGCTTTCCAACAAGATTTCATCTCTCCCCAAGGCCAGACGCACTGGTAAGCCCAAAGTGCGCAGTGGCTGCATCACCTGCAAGTCAGTTCAGTCTCAGCCCCTTATGCTGCTGTGTTGTTGTGAGCATTGCCTGCTAAGCCTGAACCCCATGCAGGTCTCGACGAATCAAATGCGACGAGAACAAACCCGTGTGTTCTCGATGTAAGAGCTCCGGCCGAACCTGTGAGGGCTACAGTCTGCCTCATTCGGCCTTGGTGCTCCAAACGAGGGCCCCAGTTCCGTTCTATCAGTCTCCCCAGGTTGACTTCGCAGACTACTTCCCATCTTTACAGTCTTTGGTTCTCAACGGCCGCCTGGACTTTTATTTCAATATCTGTAAGTTTGTTGGTGAATGACCACTTTCAGTCATCAGACATTGAATATCGATATCTGTGCAGACAAGGTCTATGCTTCCAAAGTGGCATGGCCGTTCACTGCAACCATCCTCACCGACTGGATATTTCAGAAGGCAATAGAACAGCCCATCGTTGCAGAGGCAATCTTGCTCCTCAGTGCTCTTGTTCGCACGGCACTTCTCTCGTCACGCGGCGGGGGGATTCGAGAGATCAACCGCTCGATCCGAGACCTTCTTGTCCTGCGGGAACGAATAGTGCAGTCGTTACAGCTGATTCTGACCAATTCATCTGCAATTGACCATGAAACCATGGTCATTGTAGTTAGCGTTGTGCTTTGCGTAGAGGTCAGTGGCCGAGGCTATCCCAGCTCGATGATCTGGACCCTCCTCAAGCTAAACCTGATACCAGGCAGCACAATCTGAACCTGAGGCCATGGAAGTGCATTTGAATGGCCTCAAAGGGTTGATATCTGAAGCGGGTGGACTGGACAGCTTTGACGACCTGACCATCTCTCTCGTACATTAGTAGGTTGACCTACAGGGTGTCCAGACATGTAATACCATTACTAACGTGTCGCCTGTTCAAGCTGTGACATATTCAGAGGGCTCCTCAAAGGCTCAGCACCGGTAATTGAACTCCCGAGCAAGTGGCTGCAGAGAATCGAATCCAATTCTGCGGCCCTCGAATCAAATACAGGCACTCACCGTTCCATCGGTGCCCGTTTCTTCCACTCTCCATGGTCTCAAGATCTGCCTCCGGAGCTATGGTCGATCCTTCATTCCCTAAAGCCACTTATTTCACGATTTGAGGACATTGAGGATTCAGACACGCGCGCTCTGCCTGTCGAAAATGACCACTTGCTCCTTTTGATCAATCGGCTACATTCCTTGCCTCGAGTTTCCCCCCTAACTCCTTTACAAGAAGCGATCAGGCTGGGGACTTTGATCTACCTATCAGTCCGCGTGTTGATATTTGAAGGGAACCCGTGCACCGAGCAACTCCTTCTTACCCTCCAATGCAACTTCGAAGTCAGTCTACCGATTCTCACGGCAACAGCACCTGATCTCCTCTTCTGGATTCTGTTTGTGTGTGGAATTGCATCCCAGGGGTTCAAATGCCATGCCTGTCTCGTTGAAAGGCTCAGAGAATCTGCAGCGCAGCTTTCCCTGCAGCGTTGGGATGACGCATTGTCGGTTTTGGAGGGATACTTCTTTGTATCTCGGCGAAGAAATGATCCCTCGAAAAGCCTGTGGGATTCAATAGCGGAGTGGCCGGCAAATGTAGAATATTCCGATACAATATTTTCATCATGAAAAGTCTGACAGGATCAGACAATACATGCTTTATATAATCACCGTCTCGCTCATGTATCCGACCTATTTAGAAGGGATCCCTGCTGCGCCTATCTTTCAGACATCGTACGCTAAGGCCCTGAACCATGCTGGGGCCCCTGAATTGACTCGAATAAATTTGATATAGTGAACGTTCATTACCTGTAGGGTTCAAGTTTTTAGAAATCAAGAACTTCAAGTTGTGGGACTAAAATTATTGATAGACATTAACAATGGGACACGGGTTTATGGCAACCCTTTGTTCAGCCACGGCTTGCGAGTGTCTGAACAGCTTTGGAACTGGGATATCTGTGAGTCTCCAGTATGATCGAGTGGAGAAAGTAGCTCGTGGGTGATGAAGTGGAAGGTCAGCTTCAATTTGTTGTGCTGATTATGCTGTATGTAAGGCCGTATGCGCGAGAGCCAATGATGAGCAAGTAACCTTGATGAACTCAAAAATTGATCTACGACTCCGGATATAACATCCTTCACAGTGTAGACAATGATCAAGGTTCCGATGACAGCCCCGCATACTGGTGGATATCTTATTACATAAAGGATTCACCAGCAATCCGATGGGGGAAAGACTCAGACTATGACACCAACGAAGTTATGCTAAAGTTTATGTGGTCTTCTGCTATCGGCTATCCATACACAAGTCAGGATATCTATATCGTTAAGATATCTTCTGACATCGGCGACTATGGGCATCCCTGTGATGCCCCATTACTGAAAGATATAGCAAGAGCGTATGGCGGGGACACGGCCGATCTCTTTTGGTTTCCCCATTACCAGAGAGACGGCGGGGCCAGGTATACTATGTATGGAGCTTAAGATAATACTTTGGCAAATATGGACCTCTTGGCCCGCCAATTCGGACCGAGCTTGAAGTTTCTCAGATTTCCCCGCAAAGTGAAATGAACATGAGACTCAGATCTTCACCAACTTCGGGTTAGCTATCTACGGAGAAGAGGGCTGATGATATTTCCACCAATTATAGTCGTCCTTTTTGAGGCCACAGAGGCGTTTTTTCTTTATATAGCTGGTGTCCGCCTACAAAACTCATCTCGGATTTGACTTTTCGCCCTCTCCTATGTCTATGTTTGGCCATGCTGCTTCCCAAACATATATTTTGGCCTTACTTTGGGCTACAGTGCCCGCGTCAAGCATAGACCTTTCCAAACGACGAGATATTGTCCGCTCGTTGAACCCTCATCGTAATGTCAGCTCTTCGACCACACCATTACAAGTTGGGAATGGAAACTTTGCCTTTGGTGCCGATATAACGGGACTGCAAACGTTTTCGCCTTTTGCTATTCAAAGTTCATGGGCATGGCACAATTTTAGCTTGCCAACAGTTGGCGGCCAGAGGTCACCTTCCGGTAAGCCCGAGGACTTTTATCGTAAGGGAAACCTATGCTTAACACATTTCCCGCAAGGATAGACTTCACTGGAGTTGATTGGTGGGCACACGATCGCCTTGTGAACTATAATATTCCAAACCCAGCCGAGACTGATATTTCAAATTGGTTGATTCAGAATCCTCAGAGGATGAATATAGCCAACATAGGCCTGCAATTTTTTGGACATCGGGTCACGGAAGAGAATCTTCTTGACAAATCCCAATATCTCGATCTCTGGGAGGGCACCATTAAATCAAGCTTCCGCTACAATGGATCTGATGTTGCCGTACAAGTTTGGTGTCATCCTACCGAGTCTATAATAGGGATCAAGATCAAATCAGATCTAATATCCGCTGGGAAATTGGGAGTATTTTTGGACTTCCCTTCTTCCGATACAAACAAGTTCGACGCACCTTACGTCGGCGTATGGAATGATACCTCAAATAGCACAGTGACTATGGACTCTACTCAGAACACTGCATCATTCAAACATACGCTGGACAGCAACGTCGATCAGGTTGTCGTCCACTGGAGCACCAAAGCATCTTTTGAAGGGCCATTGAATAGAACAAATAAGTTTGTTCTCAGACCTAGCAGCTCTAATATTTTGCAATTGGTGGCGGATTTCTCACTTGCCGACACTACGAAGAAAAGCGCGCCAACCTATGAGACCATTGCTGCCGCATCGCGAAAGTGGTGGTCTAACTACTGGGCACATGGTGCTTTTATAGACCTTTCAGCTACCCAAAATAAGAGTGCAAGAGAACTGCAGAAACGGATCATTCTATCGCAGTATCTGGTTGCTGTCAATGAAGCATCTTATAATCCACCGCAGGGTAAGTTTCAACTGAACAGAAATTTGCCCCTTTGATTGACATTATTATATAATTGTAAATAATATTAAGGACTAACCTGCGATACAGAGTCAGGTAAGCCCTATTCTTATTCGGCTTGCTATACGAACATAAATATGAACTAAGCTTGTGCGTAGGTCTTGTAAATAATGGATGGTACGGTAAATTTCATGTAAGTCAAGACGGAACTTTCTTCTGCCCTTCTAGTGTTCTATTCATACCAGATCTATTTTGACTCATCGTTCCTCAGCTTGAGATGTTCCTGTGGCATTCCTTACAATTCGCACGATGGGGACACTTGGATCTGCTCGCACGGAGTGCCCCTGGTACTTACCAGAGGTTTTTGCAATCCAGCATTCAACGCGCTGCTGCACAGGGCTACGAGGGTGCGCGATGGGGGAAGATGACAGATCCGTCGGGTCGTAGCGCTCCTGGTGAAATTAATGCTCTCCTTATCTGGCAGCAACCGCATGCGATGCATTTTGCGGAATACTTCTACCGAGAATCCCCTCAAAACAACACCCTAGAAGACTGGGATGAGATCATAACTGCTTCGGCAAATTTCATGGCATCATACGCTTGGTGGAATGAAACGACGAAAGTCTACGACTTGGGGCCTCCCATGTACCCAGTCAGTGAAAATACCAACCCCAATGTTACACTCAACCCGACATTCGAGCTGGCATACTGGCGCTTCGGTCTCGACGTCGCTTGTCGATGGAAAGAGCGCCAGGGCCTTTCGGCTCCTGAAAAGTGGTCGGTGGTGAGAGATAATCTAGCTCAGTTCCCTATCGTCGATGACGCCTATGCTGTCTACGAGGGCATTCCCGATATGTGGAAAAACGGA
This sequence comes from Penicillium sp. G339, assembly GCA_027569595.1. Taxonomy (NCBI): domain Eukaryota; kingdom Fungi; phylum Ascomycota; class Eurotiomycetes; order Eurotiales; family Aspergillaceae; genus Penicillium; species Penicillium sp. G339. The sequence goes on from JAPDFJ010000026.1 coordinate 11,522, forward strand.
AGCACAACACTACAAGATCATCCCGCCATGGCCGGTATATATGGTCTACTACCACCTCCTCCGACTGGCACCTCGTTCAACTTGACCGTTATGCGACACACAGCCGAGCTTATTAAGGACAGATGGGAATTAAGTGACTCTTATGGCTGGGACTTTAGCATGTTGGCAATGAATAGCTTACGCTTGGGCGACGTAGATCAAGCCATTGCTTACCTCTTGGATCCTTTGTTTGCGTTTGACGATGCAGGGTACCCTGAAGGAGGAAGTAGAGTGCCTACCCCATATATGCCCAATGCTGGTGGCTTGTTACTTGCTGCTGCTATGATGGCAGGTGGCTGGGATGGGGAGAAAGGTCCACATTTCCCTTCAGACTGGAATGTGAAAGTAGACGGCTTTACGCCGAGTTTATGAAATAGCCAGTGGAGCACATTTTAACTTTTCAGTTTGGCCTTATTTGGTGTTCAAGAAATCAAATGAAAGTACCTAGTCGGAAGCTGAAAGTTCTGAGCCAGAAAGTGAAAGATCAGAGTCAGGCAAGAAGGTGGATTTTGATTTGAAAGACATGCACGAGGCTTTTAAAAATCCATGGCAAAGACTTGAAACCTGGATTTTTGGTATCAGGTGTGAGTGAAACTCGCAGCTACTTAAATATCACCCAATCAGAATGAACACTCTTGTACCTAACCTCCGTTGATAGTTCGATCTAGCCAGGCCGATCCCTGGATATCTGCACTTGGCAGTCAACCCAATGGTTCAATATCCTCGAAGAAATATCGTGAGTTCTTTCCCACGAAACCACGTAAAATATTATGTAAAATGATTCCAATTTGCTGATTGAGTGATGCAGATCACGTTCGCTTTTCAAGTGCTACGGAACATATTCGGGGACCGAGGGACGATCAAGAGGATTGTTATCGATAATATCGCGGAGGCTGTCATGGATTTATGGGAGAGTTATTGATACTGATTTTATTGATTCTATTGAATTTGTTGAATTTGTTGAATTTCCTGCTTTGGTGCAATTGACAGGTTACGCAGCTTATAGATAGGACTAGGACTAGGACTAGGACTATAAAAACCCAACCTGTATCAACATGGATAGCCATAGCTTGTAAAAATAACTCGCCTATTCGGCTACTCATTTCATGTAACCACTAACTACCCCTGGCCTTAATCTCCCATAACCGACCCCAAAACCGATTCCAACGCCAACGTCAAACCTTATCAGGCCCTAACGGCGTGGCATGTCGGTGCGGGGAAGCCACGGAATTCACGCCGATCCCCGACTGCCCCTCTTCTTCTTCCTCTTCCTCTTCTCTTTCTCTTCAAGCTCCTTCAAAAGCGTCAATTCTCTCCTTCCCTTTCTTCCTTTCCTGACACTCTCTTCATCAATTAGTATGTCTTCCCAGGGGTCCAGATTACAAGGCAAAGTTGCCATCGTCACCGGTAAGCTCAAACTCCCACTCAATGCATCTCTCCCTTGACTTTCTATTTACTCATTCGGCCTTCTCGACTAGGAGGCGGATCCGGCTTCGGTGCTGCGATTGCTCGTAGATTTGGCGAGGAAGGTGCCAAAGTGATTGTCGCCGATATCAACACGGAGGGAGGTGAGAAGGTCGCCGCCCAAAACCCCAACAACCTGGTCTTCCTCCGCGTGGATGTCACACAGGCAGAGGAGTGGAAGGCAGTGACCGATCTGGCTTTCTCCAAGTTCGGCCGACTGGACGTGTTGGTGAACAATGCTGGAACTACCTACCGCAATAAGGTGGGATTTGGAACCTCCCCTCATCCACTCATTACGCAGAAAGCTAACTCCTGCACAGCCCACTGCCGAGGTCACCGAGGACGAATGGGAACGTGTTTTCAAGGTCAATGTCAAGAGTATCTACTTGGCGGGTAAAATTGTCATCCCCCGTCTCATTGAGCAGGGCCAAGGTGGCTCGATTGTAAACATCTCTTCTACCGGTGCCGCTCGCCCGCGACCAGGCCTGGTCTGGTACAATGCCTCTAAGGGGGCGGTGACAAACGTAAGTCTACCACAGGTCTATACACGATGACTATTTGATGCTGAAAAAAACATCTTCCCTTAGGCGACCAAAGGTCTTGCCGCAGAGTATGGCCCTCAAAACATCCGCGTGAACAGTGTGGCGCCCCTGCTTTCAGGGACCGGGCTGTTTTCCATGTTTACCGGCATGGAAGACACACCCGAGAATCGCGAGAAGTTCCTCGGCAATGTGCCCCTGGGTCGTTTGACTGAGGCAGATGATATCGCAAATATGTGTCTTTACCTTGCCAGTGACGAAGGCAGCTTCATCAACGGCACGGAGATGGTAGTTGACGGTGGTAAATGCATCTAAGTTGGAGATCTTGTCGAATGGTCTTGGGAAATTAGCGTCCACGCAGAATCAACATGCATTTACAGCACCGCCTGGTCATTTTTAGTCGATCTACTCTTTCACGTCGATAGTTTCTTCTATGCTTTCCCTATGACTGGCCGACTAGATATACGCCTCAGAAAGGAGGCTTTGTGTCCCGGCATTGCATTTACTGTCCACCCCCAAATGTAAATCAGATTCCTACTTTCGCAGATTTGTTGTGATACAATGCCCCAGCATCGACGGGGTCGACCTTGGCGCACCGAATTACCCACCAAACCTGAACAGCGACAATCGCGCCATATACAGTCAGGGAGGAGTTCTGCAAGGCCACCCGCTGACTGCGTCCAAGCACCTTTTTCAATCTTTAATCTATTCTGTCATCGACCCCTCCCCCTCCCTCTTTCAGAACCCTTGCAGCTGCGCTGTATTCCTCGCTCAACTCGTCTTGCCCCTATGGGTTGTGTTTCTTGATATTGCCGTAGACCCACTTAGACCGCTAGAGCCATAGCAATTCCGAATCAACAGCCCGGAGTTCCGGGTTCGATCAACCCTCGGTCGAACAAAAGATATCCCAATATCAAATCCGATAGATAGTGGGAATTTCCGCTAGAAAATATAGGGTGCTCTACCATATTGATAAATACTCGATTCTTCCGGTCACACGCCAAGCGTCCAGCATGTAGGATGAAAGTTTCATGAAGATGTGCTTGTGGATTATACTAATGACAAGATTAAACATTAAGAGCGACAGACCACAATATATCGAATAGCCTTCACGAGTCAAGTTCTCCTATTATATCCAACATTTGAAAACATCTGCTATTCACATCCAATAGCCCCCTCGCCGGAGTCATTCGCGTACACAGGGGTTTGCATAGGATCTGCGCACTCACAGTATTCAGTCTTATATTGAATATCCGAGCAAAGTCCTGTTGGGGCTGTAGCACAGTACTGATTCGTGCTGATGGAGGTTGTCATTCCTGGGGGACAGGATCGATAGGGCATGCAGAAGGTGTCGAAATTAGAACCTCCGTTAAGCATTGTCACGCTATACCATTGATCGGTGGCACATGCGCAAGAGACCACTAAAAAGGTAAGTCCATAAAGTCAGCATTCCATTACTTAACAGCGAAACGAAGCATCGTCCCCATCCAAAAGTGGTTCATCTGTGTTCTAGAGGAGTACCCTTACCACTAACCGCTGTCCACTCTCCATCCGCCAGAATTCCTTCATAGAGAGTTGTAGTTGTGAATGGGAAGGCGCCGTTTGAGCACTTTGTAGTAATCCAATCCGCATCGATAGGGAAACATGTCTGTTCTTCCATGCAATGATCAGGGTGCCAGACAGAAGGGAAAAAGCCTGTTTCGCACTTCATTGGAGGCTTTGGCTTATAGCAGTAAGCCACAGGGGTCCCCAGTGTGCAGTCCGTTGTGTGCAGGACCGTTGATCCGTCTGTACAGCGGAGAAGAGCGGCACCAGTGACAATTGGGAGCGCAGGAGTTGCTGTCGCCGGCACCAACGGTAAGCCATCCCTGATCGTTTCCCGAGGAAATGCCTTTGCGGTGGCAAAGAAGGCAGTCCACATGAAAATATGGAAGCAGTGGGTGTACATGGTGAAGTCCGGTGATAAGGTTTTGATGCAAATAGATCTATTATTAAGGCCAGTGGAATATGATGGAAGCGTTGTAGTTGGAATGACTATACTACGGTTCCAGATGAGATTCTACGGTCTTTTATGTTTCCCTCGAAGTGAATTGTCGGGAGTAAGCTACCAAAGGAGCGACCATTCATCCCAAAATTCTGCAGTAAAAAAAAAAAAAAAGCGCTTCAGGTTCTCTCAATGTATCGAGCCATCCCTTTGCAGCCACAAAGCTACTGTAAAACACCTCATCGCAACGCGTGGTGAGTTGATTGATGTAACCACTCTTCCAAATCGGCAATCCAAGCTCCCGATACCGCCAGAGTTGATCTATGACAAAAATAGCATGCCATAGGGAAATAGCGAAATCATATCATGTCTCAAACAACAAAAGAAGGTTTCTGTACCGCGAGCAAGGCTCGGCATCTCCGCGATGACCCTTGCTAGTAATGCCACATCTCGATGGATAATTGAGCTTCGGGAGATGGAGTTGGCCAACACTAAGGTCATTGTAAGTTGTACAGCCGCGCGAGAAACCTACCCGATAGATCTTAGCGAGACAGGGGATCACACTGCTGCGCTGTCCCCTCTGGTTTGCTGCTTCAGGCGGAGAGAAGCACACTTTGCGTCAACAGGCCATCGCCTGGTCATATCAATTGGCTGAATAAATCGACGACCTTGTAATCTGCTCATAAGTGGTCGGCCGTTTCCTCTCACTGCATGCTTGGTCGAGTTCCGTGTCTCGTCAAATTCCAGTCAAGGTGACACGATAAGAATACGGAACACAATACTTGCGCCTGAGACATGCCTAAGAGGGAAAGCGACATCAACCACTCAGAGTACAATTAATTTTATGAGACTGTAATGCATTTGGGGAAGGGCTGTGTATCAGCTCCTAAGACATTGCACCGTTAAACCTCCTTCTATTTCACAATTCAGTTTAGACCATCGGATAATACGTGAGATTAACGGTGGGTGCGAATCGGAAATGACACATAAGTGTGGTTGTATTTGACTAGGTCAGGAGATCACAACAATATCTTTGCTTTCGGCCAGGACAGATTCAAATTTTCAACAAGAAGAGTAATGCGGTCACCGCGATTTGACAGAAGAGAAACATGTACATGAATAGAAAGCAACCAGGCTGCAGTACACAGTCGAGTTCCGATCAGAGAAGACCCTACCAAAACTGCAACTGTACCTGGAATCTCGGCCATATTGCAATATGCGGCACGTTCAACGCGAATTGTCCCTTACCAAGGTAATATTCATATTTTAAAAATCATGTTTTCCGTGCAAGCGACCATGGTGATGGTGCAAGTGTCGTCGTGCAGGTCCAGCAATATTTTCTTGTTCTGCGGGCTGCTCCTCTGGAACAGTGTCTCTCTTGACATACGAAACAACGGTAGATGTCTTAGTAGCGGTCGTCAGGGCAGTAGAAACAGTGCGCGGGGTGCCAGTGATTGTCGTGTAAGGAACACCCTCCTTGTTAATCATGACAATTATGTCGCGCTCGAGATAGACGGTCTCTTCGGTGAATGGGTCGAGGGAAATGGAGGTGGTAGGAGTCGGGGTCGGGGTCGACGTCGACGTGGTTGTGGTTGTGGCCGGCTCGGCAGTGGCCATGGCTTTCGCATCACCGAGCATGTTCCCGGCATCCATAGAAAGACCGAGAGACATAGAGAGAGGCGGAATGGACAATGAAGGAATGGACAATGAAGGAATTCCAAGTGGCGCTGTAGTCGTAGTCTCGGGCTCCACGGACATAGAAGCGTACGCCGGGCCCCATTCAATGGCCATGCCACCCGGCAGTCCGTTAGCATGGATATTGGTGTTCTCGTTCTTGAGAGCTACAGGTTCCTCAAAGAAGCACTGCCGTTGCTTGTCCTGGCTCTGGAGCTTAAAGACAGGGCACATTTCAACTTCACCAGTGAGACTGGTGCAAGTATCAATGGCGTCCTGCAACACACCCGGCTCCCAACCAGTCATGAAATCGCCATGATAGCCATATCCAGTAGGATCACCGTTTGCAAGAGCAAAGTATCCATCCACGTCCTTGAAAGCATATGTGTTCCAAATAGTTTCATACATGAGTCCAGCAAGGCGCTTCTCGTATCCGGTTGGGCACTCGCCATTCATGACGAGAGAGGGATACGCAACGTGGGACTTGTGATCATCGGAGTCCAAGTCCTTGCCATTCCAGCACGAAGGGAACATCAGTTCCAGTCGAATACCATCGGTACAGTGTTCATCGAGGTAGGTCTTGTTCGGCATGAAATGGCGTTCGAGGGTGCCTTCTGCCGCAGCCTCGTAGTTCAAGCAGTTGAAGCCAAGTGCTTTCTGGCGAAGAGCCGGCTGCGACTCATCTGCAGTTCCCCACAAGGATTGCGGGGGGTCAGGAACGGGGAGCGTGAAGTTACGCTGGAAAGGGTCGCCTGCGAGCATTCGGAATCCATCCGGGAAAGCGTGGAGCTTCTCGTTGCCGTTCTTGTTCAGGAAGTAGTAGCTGTATATCAGAGCATGTTAGTCTCGATGTATGAAGCGAGGCAGGCCGGAGTATCCAACATACGCAAGCATTCCTCCAACCTCGGGAACCAGTTCGGCGCGGCCATCTGTATGCATGAAATACAGAGCCGGGGTCCAATAGGCGGACATATCCTGCGTCACGCCGCAAGACGTGCAATCGGATGCACGTAGGGACTCAAAATTGGTAGACATGCCAAAGTCTGTATCGCGGGTCAGTATGATAAATTCAAAGACGCGTTGCGTTCGACTTACTTCCACCTCCATGGACAGCGTGCACATGGGATGAGACCTCGCCAGGGTCAACAATGGGGTCTAGTCGGGCGACACCAGTTCGCCCACGACAGGGAAGACGCCAGAATGCATTGGCGACGGTAGGGAAAACAGTAAAGTAGGCCAAGAAAAGGGCCATGCGACGAATATCCTGCATGTCGCGATGGTGGGTTGAGCCGCGTCGACGGGCTCAGAATCGGTAAAAGAGTGGCGCCTTCAGTAAGGAATGGCAAAAGTAGAACTCGCTAGGAGCACCGAGTCAACCGGTCAGGCGCGAAAAGCGCTTTCCAAACGAGAAGAATGGAGTTGTATACGGAATCGGAGAGGTCGTCGCTAGATATCATGTATCATGTTAGTCGATGTCGAAGGGAAACTGCGTATAATGTTGTCAAATGGCAAGCCCTTTGCCGAAAGCCCACGACGTCGCAGAATGGGATTCCGGGCGTTTTATCTGTTGTCATTGGAACGATCTCATTCGAGAAAAGGGTACATCGATGGGGATGCTCCCTTAGGAGGGGCAAGAATGATCCCTTGCTTGGGGGTGACCACCCTTGGAAAGACGCGCCAAAAAAAGATGCAATCACTAAGTAGAGTATTGAGGCATGCAGCTTACCGTTTAATCTCAAAACGCGTTCTCTGTGACGTAAACAAACAAATACGATCGGCCGTCGAGGTTCCAAATCGGATATTTGTTCCTATACATCGGCTCGGTCAGATACAACTCCCTCTCCCAATCTAATATCCGCACATCTGGAAAGGATATTAAATAGATGGGACCCACCTTGATGAGGAGACAAAGAATACGACACTACCTTTTTCAAGGGTGTGTAATAGAATCGAAGAGGATAAGAAAAAGGAGGGTTGAAAGCCGTAGGGGTCAACGAGCGACAGGAGCGCCCTGAGATAGGGCTAAGAAGGGAACGTAGGACCAGGGAAGCGAAGGGCAACGACGCAGGAAAACAGAGAGTAAGAAAAAGCCCCCATCTATCGAGAGATCAAGGACATCAAGTACTTCTGGCTTCGACAAGGCACTAAGCGACTCCGCCAGCCCCCTCCTTGGTCGCTTTGTCCTTGGGGTGATTAAATGACTTGGCCAATGCCTTCAGGACCCAGATATTAAGCCCCTCTGCCCCTCCGCAAGGTCCGTTGACCTTAGTCGGGGGCCGTCCCATCGCGAGGACGATTGGGTTCATCCGGGAATTAAAATCGAAATGGAGTAGCCCACCCCAGGGACGATCCACTGGAGAGCCCACGATGGGTGGACAAGCGGACACTACGCAAGGTTGAGAAAGGGGGTTATGGATAACTCTGAGGAGACTAGTAGAAGTCTCTAACTCCCGTCACTGCCCACCGTTTGGAGTTCTTCGAGTCACAACGTTGAAACGAACTTGTTCCTGGCCAGTGGCCTCCACCAACGGGGCCTCCACCGTCTCGGGTGGCCCCACGCTGTACCGTGGGATTGGCTGCGTGGGCGCATGATGAAACCACTCGTGATATTAACGGGGCCTTGGGGGTTTGATATGATCAAATTTGGGATTGGGTTGATGATCGTCTGTCCTGTAGATTTGCTGGAAGAATACCTAGATAATTGGCTTGTCATCCATGGCTGTCGATTGCCGTTCTGTCGATCGATATATATCACGAGCCAACAATGTCTCCGGGAGCCTGAGGTATAAGTGCTGCCAGTGTACCAACAGCAGGGCAAATCTTAGTGGAAATTGAAGCGACTCCAAGGATCCCACACACCCATTGTTTGAGATTACGGGATCAAATCTGACTCGATCTGGGTGGCCTTGATACCAGGACTTGCGGGGCGGTTGGTGCGTTCCGGCTCGAACAGTGATCAGGATCATCCTTAATATTATGGAAACAATAGTTGGTGGAGTACAAAGCTTGTCGGTCGGCATCTTTTCACCAGAACAACTTCAAATTGAGAGATCTCGAGAGCCAAGGTACGAGATACAAAGTCGTGAGTCGCCGAGAACGAGGATCGTGACTTGCCCGCCTAAGCATCTTGTTTCAGGCCCGCAGCAATATGCGAAGAAGACCACCGGGCCAGCATGAACCTCTGGATGAATCAAGAAAATCGAGGCTGCCGATGTAAAGATGATCCGCTGAATACTGGGAGACAGATTTCTGGCACATCTAGTCGATGTGGCTGTTCCCTTCACGAGCTCTTCCTGTGGGCCAATCGGTTGTTGATACATAACAGAGTAGATTGTACATCCAGTCGACGTCTATTCTAAGATCATAGTACATATACAGTGTGCAAGGCGGAAGGACCATCTATCAATTCTTGACATCTTCAAGGGCCCTGCGGGCACGAACAATAGCGTCTCGCGTCCGGTGGTCAGTCAAGTCGTCAGCCTGCTTGCCACCCTCGCGCACAATCTGCCGCATTTGGGCCTCTGTGTCGAGCAACGAGTTCCGGCCTTCTTCACGAACCTCGTCTTCCCAGAAACCCCGAGCCACGTCCCACCTCTTTTGCTGCCGTCGTAGGGAGTATATCAAGCCAACTGCACCCAGAGTGCATGACTCGTAGACCGAAGCGGTGGGGATGGAGAAGTAGGTGAGGGCAGAGAGAGCGGATGTGAGGGAAGTAGTGGAGACACTGAAAAGCACCAGGCTCTGGGCGAGGGCTTGGAGAGAGGGGACGGTGGTGGTGAGCAGTTTGGTACGGATATCAGTGATTTGGGTAGGCCAAGGGGGTGGTGTGGACTTGGCAGGGGCAGTGTCGGAGGGGGACTCGGTAGATGGAGACGGGTCATTCAACAGGCCAGCCTGCTGGTATTTGCCGGACGTCCAGATGACGTCCCGCTCTGCACGGCGGAGGAAATGCTTCTCTAGAATCTCGGAAGTGATCATAGTCACGTCGTCTACCCGCCAAAACAGTTTCCACCAAGCTAGCCCGCGCCATCGGGGACTAGCGAAGCCTGCTTCGAGAGAGCTGCGGAGTTCTGAGTGGGCATGCTCTGCCCATTCTGTGACTCCACCCTCGAGCTCAGAACGCACCTCCTCCGAGGCGATGCCAATAGTCTGGTCGTAGACCGCCTTGGCATTTTGGGCATTTAACCCCTCGTCGGCAGCATCGAGTAGAGACTCAATGAGCGGAACCAGAGCCGGGTTCAGCGCGTCCTTTCTGGAATTCTGGGCAGAGGCTGACAACCAATCAATAACAGGTTGTACACCACTGCCATTCCACCCCCGCTCATACTCTGTGGCATGTTGAACTGACTCGCGAATCTTGTCCAAGGCCGCGGTGGCCTTTGCGATATTCAAGAAAGATACTCGGCCGCTTCTGTTTTTGCCGTCTGATACGGAGAGTTCAATTGCACCGCGCACTGATTCGACCTCGTTCTTGAGGTTTGACCGGCCCATAAGCGTGCTGAACGCCAGCAGCCCATCAACGCCCTCTCCGCAAACAATGCTCCGATGAACGGGATAACGCACAACATTCTGTCTGCCTGAGTGAGATGTCTGGATCGCGACATTGGGAACAAGGAAGGTATCTGCGGAAAGGGTTGTGCCGGAGGAGCCTGAATCAGAACCGAGAGAGCTGACGAGGATTTCTAGGTTGCCCTTCTGGAGGATAGGCGACCGAATCGTGATTGTTGGCAGAAGATCATTGTGGATAGTTTCGGAGACTTCGCCGTATCTATAGACCGCGTAAGATAATTAGTTCCTGCTGTTTCTTCCCAACGGCGATGGTATCGTGCTCATACCGAATTAGCACTCCCCGCGCAGGGTCGGCATCGTATCCGTCTAAAACATCCTCCCAGTCTTCGCGTGGCCCCAGGGGATCAGCCAGTAGCAGGCGAACTAGCTTGCGTGCGGAGTCTGCACTGTCGAGTCCGAGCACTGGAGAGGATAAGGGTTAATTAACCGTTCTAAGGGAAGCATGTCGAGATATCTCAATCGCCTCCAGCGGGGTATTAGAACAGAAAACTTACCGGCAACTCTGATGAGCGGTACCTCTGACTCCAGTCCACGCAAGGCAAGCTGTAGCCGACTGATACTGACCTGCTCGAGGGCCGCATCCTTGACTCCACTCAGGGCATCGTACAGCTCCTTGAATCGAGGCGGAACGGTTTTGCCAGGGTTTATAGCGGGTGATGTTGTAAACGAGCGGAAATTCGCCGCACATGCGGACTCCAACAGGCGACTGCCCCGACGCGCAGGGTCGAATTTGCCAACACTGGCGCTGGCGCTGGCGCTGGCACTTGTGCTGCTGCTGGTGCCGGTACGCGTTGTCAGCGTTCGTCGACGGATTGCGCAAGAAGGGCAGTAGTAGGTGCCGCCCGAGCCCAGATGACGCGACAGGCTCCTTGGAAGCGCGCTGCGCAGTCTGGAAGGCATTGGGATTGTGGGCGCGTCGGCGAGATCGGGCGATGGTGGACGGAGGAAGGTTGGAGAGAAGTGAGGGCGGCCATGGGGCTTGGCGTCGCTCCACCGCGGCCAGACAGGAACAGGAACATGCAAGAATATAGTTATAGTACATCTCCATCTACACGTCTGCAGGAGGGAAAATAGATATTATCATCTTCTCTGAGGTAAAACGATCGAAATTGATTGTGGTAAATTAAGCCATCATTACATGATAATCTTTTACGCTCCTGTAACCCGAGTACCCCAAGTGATACTCGGCTATAAAGGTCATGGTTGGTCGACAAAGCTTCTAAGCTCAAGTATAGGAGCGATGGTCAGAGATGGATATACAAGCCATTCTACATGACCATCAATGTAGATCCACCAATAGTGAGGCAAGGGGACGGGATCAAGAAGATAGATAGGGTATCGTATCGATCATGACGTGGCAGAAAGGCGTGTGCGCTGGAGGGCAAGAAGAGGAAATGCATAGATCGTCGTAATATCGGCTCGCCCAAGCCCGTGGTTGTCCTAGGCATCGTGAGAATCCCTAGGAGCATCCCGTTGGCGACGGCTGCGGCCAGAGCCCGCGGACCTATCGATTCAATTAGCCTCGAATTCTTCATTCTTCATCTTCACAGTGGGAGTGATCACTTACATGCTAATACGCCGCGCGACTGTGGCAAGCCCAGCATCGTTCGCAGCTTCGTCCTCGGCGCGCTTCAAAGCCGCCTTCCGGTCCCTCTCGCTCTTCTCGTACACCTCTTCCTGGCTAGGAGGCAGTCGCTCGTTCTGCAAATCGACCTTACGAGCATCCTCGAAGTTGTGGATAGCTTGCTTGATACCCTCCGCACCAAGCATGAGAGTTCCTGGGGGGAGACGACCGCCAGCCGCCGTCTTCAGTTCAGTGACACTCTCAGATTGTTCACGCAGCACTTGGAATACACGGGAAAGACGGCCAATGGCAAGAATCTTGTTCTTGATGGCGCGTCTCTTCAATTCGCTAGCATCGGTGGTATCCATCGGCAGAGGCGGGGATGCTGGGCCAGTCGGGGCGGTAGCGGAACTGGGGGTCTCATCCTCCTCAAGTTCTTCCTTGGAGCAGGTGTTGAGGATAGCGATAAGCATGTCGGTGATCTTCTCACCAACGAAAGGCAGAGACCAAGTGAAGACGTCCATGAAGTTCGGCAACCAGTAAGGGTGCGGCGTGCAGTTGAATTGGCGGATATTCATCACGTTGTTCTCGTACTTTAGCACGGCGGCCTTGTTGTTGTAGACATCCAAGTAGTTGGGTGCGCTGAAAATCGTCATAACACTGGGGAAACCAGTCGTCCGAGTCTTTCTATACATGCGATACCCAGCATCCTGGGCTTCGTGTGCTCGAATGATGGAGAGGAGGTTGTTCTTTTCCAAGAATGCGCAAGCGGCCGGGTAGGAGAAAAAGTAGGAACAGCCGCGAACACTGTTGTGAATAAAGAAATCGCCTGTTTTTTCTTGGCCAAATTCCTCCAGAGGATCGGCCCAAAGAATATCGCACATCAGACCGTGGGTGGGGGGTTCCCTGAAACGATCAATCTGCGAGAATTAGCAATCGGGGGTCGGGGATAGGCTGTTATCGAACAATTACATACAGCCTTGATATCCTCGAGGGTATGCAGCTCCGGGCTGAGTCCACCGTGGATGCAAAGGAACTGCTTGTTCATGACCGCCGCCAGCGGCAGGGAACAGAATGATTCAATGCAGGCCTCGTAGATCCGTTCGCTATACTTGTGCTTGCACTCCAGCTTGAAGGTGAAGTAATCTGTCAGGTGGCGACATTCGTGGTTACCCCGCAAAAGCCAGAGCGAATCCGGGTACCAGATCTTCAACGCCCAAAGGTATAGAACACACTGCAAGATAGAGAGAGAAGTGAGAATGCGTGCTTGTAGCAAAGGGGGCCCGAAACGGGCCAGGATGGAAGGCGTACCTCGATACTGAAGTAACCACGGTCAACGTAGTCGCCCAGGAACAGGTATCTGGTCTCCGACGGATCTCCGCCAACCTCGAATAGCTTCATCAAATCGTAGTACTGTCCGTGGACGTCACCGCAGACGGTGATGGGGGCATCCATTTCCAACAAATTGGGCTCGGATCTGAGGACCTCGGAACCGGCGTGGATGATCCATAGGGCCTGCTCCTCGGTGAGGCGACCTTCGCGATAGAGATGCTGCTTGAGGTACTGGAGATTTGGCTTGGAAGGGTCTTCGGGGGACCAAAACATATCATCGGGGGGAGTGCTCAGAGCCGGCGCTTGGACCTCTATCGACACACAGACGTCAGCTATTCGGATCGCAAAGCGGACACGACGAGGGGGGATCGAGGCATTCCGATTTACCTTTGACCACTCTCTCCAGTGTTGACACCTGCGAGCCATCTTCCATCTGGTGGAGGGAGAAATCGATCTCGGGGACCGGCTGTTTATCCCTCACCGCGCGCGCGATATTGTTCTCCATCTTCAACTCTGGACGGACGAGAACTGAACGGGGTTAAGATGGAGGGGGGAGCAAGGGGTGGAGGGGAGGGGAGGGGAGGGGGAAGCGAGACCGCGCGGAGGCGGGGGAGGGCAGTGGGTTCAGGCGCGGGACCAAAGGATCCCAGCGAAAGGCGAGGAGAGATCGGATGGAAGCAAGACGAGATCGAGAGGTGCAATCGCTCGAGGGATGGGGTGATCGCGTGGGGAGAGAAGCGCAAGAGGAGGTTAGGAAAAAGAGAAACAAATTAAGCGGGCTGGGCCTCTCTTAGCCGCCCCAAGTGGAACTCGAACTGCTGTAACACGAACCAACTTGAACCTCGGATCTAATGCAGTGGGGATATCAATATCTATGTTTGTTGTCCGTATATGTGATCAAGATTCAAGATCTAGTGGTTTTCGTCTTTCTGCCAACAAGAACAAAGAAGCAACGCTGTTGGGCATCGCGTCAGCCTCAGCCTCAGCAGTTCTGCCTCAGGCTGCAAGGGTCTTAACCAGTCGAGCATCGTGGATTTGCAATGGCAAAAGAGCTAATGGAAATACAAATGCAAACGTAAGACTGGACAGGATATCACCGAGTTTAATACTCTGCGAGATCCTCCATCTGAACTCTCACTTACGACACTTTGCCAATGCTCCCCTGCACTTCGCAAAGCCCTGAGAAACTAGACCCGATTGGTGCTAGAATGGGGGCAACGCAGATTTGTCGATCGGCCATTTGCAGCGGTGAACTGGCAAAAGTACGTGCAGAAGGATTATTCTCGGCTCGAAGAGACCACTGTAGCACGACTTCTTCAAGTCCTCCCGAATCCATACATACATGTATCAGCGGTGTATGCATGGGGGATGTGGATATATGGAGATAAATATATATCAAACACCACTAGCTTTGTGCGGACAAGGCTCCTCAGCCCTACAAACCACCCATTGGCTTCATAGGCAACTGGATAGTCACCACCAAACTGACCCATCGACGGTTCTCGAACGGACGGGACAAACTACTGTCCTAGCCCGGAGAACAACAGCTCTGGGATGTGACGTGGGATTGAGGATAGCAACGGCCACATGTCATTCCTTTAGGGCCGATCAATTGCAATGCCTCGCCACCCACCTTCTGGCAGGACATGTGTGGATCCTGTAGTCCGGAATTTACATGATGCACTGATCATTTCGAGTACCGGCCGTGCTATCACATCGAGCAAAGCAGTATGAGTGTCCGGTGAGTGTGCCCAGAATGCCTGTGCAGTGGAAGATGGACGAGATATCTCAGCGACGGTAAGCATGGGGATTGAGGCAGTGTCGTTGATAGCTGCAGTGAGTTGAGCCGCAGTATAGCCTGCAAGAATAACATTCTTAGTGTCTGTATGGTCAATTTCTAAGTTAGTTCATGGATCCGAGTAAAAAGTAAAAACAAAATTAGAATATGCCCCCAAACTCCCCGAGCCAATCAATTTCATATAGCTAAATACCCTGCGGTAATACTAATTGCAAATCTGAATTTCTGGGCAACCGCGATTCAATAATTTCACAGAGTCAATATTTCAACTCTATTTGCGTGATGACTTGCTTGTCGTGGCTATAGTAGTATTTATTACATGTTACAAGTCCGGTCATAAAAATGAAGACAAAAGAAGCAGTGCGACGGTATGACATGCTTTTTTGGAGATAATGTTTGCGTAATATAGAGCTCGTATTATGAGTAGACGAAGAGTCTTTCTCATAGCCACATACTAATTTGTCCATCTCTTTATGTTACAGAGCATGAAAATGCGGGTAATGATGAAGCTTTCTTCGGATTCTATAGACCGTTCTTCTCGTAAATGGGATATTGCTCAACTATAGAGGGAGCCAAAGCTGAGAAAAGAAGATTAAGAAGACTCGGACTTGGAGCCTCTACTAGCCACTACTACTTATACTAGTACGTAGGTTGTTATACGTACCATATTTCCCCTGCCAGGTGGGGCTTTCAATTCTACGTGCGCTGCTTGAATGATGGGCGCTCAGAATCAACCTCACTGAGAGGTAGATTTCAGTCCAGGCTTAGACTCACTGAGCAGACAAGGACAATAGCAATGCTTTAATTATTTGGGTTCCTCTCAATAGTCACCATGAAGTCATCTATTGGTATTCACGTGATCGGATGGTGGTTCTCTCAACTCAACTTGAAGTCTGATAGATTTTTTTATCGCCTCAAATTACCTTGATGCTCTGTGCCTGTCTCCGGACATACTGCTTAACATCTAATCGCTGTATCACCATAGCTAGAATGACGACACACGAAGATTGTGATGAGTTGGATCATTTGGGTCGTAGCTTCCTCGAGGACCTACTCCCATTGATTAAAAGATACACAATTTGCGGTGAATCCCAATTTTTGAACATCGTCACCTCGGAAGCCACTCATTACGGTATATCTGATACCCCGAGCGAGTTCCTGCTCTTCCATACAAGCGAAGAGACTATTCATACTATTCTTAATCCGAATAACCCTTCTCTGTCAAAACATCTTTCGTCCTTCGATCTCAACGGGAAATTACTGCTCGCCAAAATGCGTAGTATCCCGCACTGTACTGCTGGCGGTGAACTCGACCACTTATTTCTCAGTGAGTTGCAGCCGATGGGCCTTGATCGCGACCTTAAGACATATCCAGGAGCCGGCATCTGGGGTAATGAGGAGAAACGGGGCAAGGAACCTGATTATGGCTGGGGCCCCAAGCGTAGACCACCTGGCCAGGTCGATCGACCCTCAGTGGTCCTTGAGGTAGCCTACTCTGAGGCAGAGATCAAGCTCCAATCGGATATTCGGGTTTGGCTAAGTCCAAACGACGGCAACGCTAATGTTTGCCTGACGGTCCGAATTGACCGGTCGAAACCACGGATTCGAGTGGAGCAATGGCACCGAGACAAGCAGGGGAGAATTCGTCGGAAGCAGGTGATTTGGATCTCCAGAGCCACAGACGATTTGGCTGTCACCGACGACCACCCTCTGCGACTCTCGTTTGAAGACCTATTCCGCCGTAAGCCAGATCGGCCCGGAGAGCACGACCTCGAGATCTCGGCAGAAGACCTCAAGGAATTTGCGAGAACTGTGTGGGACGATTATAGCCAATAGACGTTCATCGCATTGCGTTTTTCCCTGAGCTATTATTGTTAATCCTAAAAGCAACTTATATTCTTAATCCTAAAATTGAGTCTTTCCAAGTTTTTGAGTCTCTTGTTTAACCATGAATCATAGTTAGTGTAAGATAGGAGATGCTCGATAGCTATATCCGTGAGCAGATAGGTCGATCACAGAGGCACAAAACCCCAATACCCACAGGGTGCACGTAAAGAGGATGATATAACTTAGTAGACAGACTACCGTTTAGAGACATGTACTCAGAGCATTCGAGCTCTACACAAACGATACGCAAAGACCGCAGCAACAAAGACAAATTCCCAAAACGAAAGGAGTATGTTCTGAGTACTAAGGCTATCCGCGAATACTTAACCAAGTCCCGACAAAGAATACCTTGTGGCTAAGGCTCTGATCACATGATTATCGCTGGTAGTAACGACAGCCCCCACTACGGTACCTTTTTTTGGTAGAGCATTTAAGATAATTTAAAAATAGGGAGAGAATTTTGTAAGGGGTAGTATATTACATTTTATTAGGGTACTTGAGTCAGACTCCTGGCTCTTATATACGTAATACTCAGAAGGTTAAATCAGAGCGCTTAGATCAAGCTTGCTAAGTAGATCAGAGGGATCAGAGAGCTGCCCAGATCTACTCAGTAAGCAAAAGCGGCGCTCACTGAGCACTAAAACCAAAGGGAAAGCCGAAATCTTGCAGTAGAAATCCGGCACGTAGGTTCCTACTGGCATGACCCTCTTTGACCAATCATTTGCTTATCTACTGGAAGCTTCTCCGGAACTACCCGGAATTGCCCTAAAAATTGAAGAGTATATCATATTTGGAAAATGATTCACCACCAACTTCAAGTTCAAGTGGTTTACGGAACAAACCTTAGAAGATCGGTCGCAAACGCATGAGCGCCGACTCTCAACCAGGAAGTTTCAAACTCTCCATCATACCCAGCAAAATATCCTAACGGCCCTCCTATTGATATATATACAGGGATCCAAGAGACAAGTCTTAAACTAAGAAAATATGCCTAGAATGATTCGTGCTATTTCGACCTGTTCATCTTTTTCCTCTTACCATCTCCATTTGCTAGTCTTCATGTTTAGGCTTTCCTCGGCCAGGGGAAAGGTGAGGATGCGTAGCTGCTTGATGTAGGAAAACACGAGGATTTCCAAGGTACATGCACATGAAATGCCAGCTGGCAATTTTTCGCTTCGGAGATCCTTAGGGAATTAAACTTACCGCGGTCTTCTCCACCTTCAAGTTGGGGTTGTTCCATGTTTCTAGGCCCTACCGCAGGTGGGGCGGCCATCCTTGTTATCGTTCACTGACGCAAGGATCGGCGCGATGACTTCAGAAGAGAGCGATCAATTATTTAACCCCGGATTAGTCGCACTTCGAAAACGTCAAAACTCTGCTCAAAGTACTTTGTGTTTTCTAAACAGCCATTCATTTCTGCTGGCTTTCGACAAAATGACGACTGCCTATGCCTCTAAATATGATGTAGACCTGACGCAGATGCCCTTGTATAGCGAGGGCCCAACATTTGGTGAGTTGTGAGAAACTTAACTGTATCTCAAATCAGCCTTCTGTGTGCTGACAAAAGGAAAGCCGGAACTACACCTCCAGACACCTGCATAATGTGTTTAGAGGATATGGGAAGTACGGATTCTTTTCGGCAACTCCCATGTGAACACATGTTTCATCAACCATGTATCGACGATTGGATTTGTAACAGAGATACAACATGTCCTCTCTGCAGAGAAAAGTTCTATGATTTGCGCCAACTTCGACAAAATGAAGTACCAGTCCGATCCGCCCACAATCGACGTAACAGCCAAGCTCAACCAGGACGGCTCAACTCATTCAAGGGCTGGTGCAAGAAAAAGTTGAATGGCTCGAACGAGGGACTACCCGTCGTTCCTGTGCGTCAATAATCTCTCGATCCAAAGCTAAGGATGTCCAACGTGGCATGGATTTACGACCGTGACGATTATATGACAATGAACGATATACCGAATTAAGTACATAATGATATCCAGAGACTAGCGAAGCGATTAGAAAGGAAAGAAACATATTTTTCCATGAGCCCTCGATCAAGAACGGGGAAATTAAGACCCTTTTCCAGTATTACCAACATAATAGCAGTGTTGTGGAGTCGTATACCGGCATATTTTCATACAACTCCCATCTAGTCAGACCCTGATGTGCTCTTTCAGCTAGCATAGGCTGGAGTGGTTGCAATCTACTTGGGCAATTTTCAAGCAGAACATCTCCCCAATCATGATATTATATGCCTTTGATAGACTTTTCCGATGCGAGCCCCGCAAGATTCATTGCTTCGTTCATATTAATCTACACATCGCGACTTGGTGGAACAATATAGTAGGCGTGGTCGAGTGATGTCGATGCCGCTGTTGAAGCAATGTGCAGAATGACCGCATTGACATAGTCTACAGTGACAACCTCTTTTCTTTGATTCGGAAGGAGTGGATAGCATCCAATTTCAACACAAGACTGGATCAGGCGACTGAAGAAGTCGTCCGGGTTGCAGGCTCCTGTCTGGCTATGGCCGGTGATAAAACCCGGGCGATAGATAGCGATGGGCAAATTGCGATCCATGAGGCGTCTCAGCAAGCCTTCTGTGACCCATTGTGATTGAGCATAACCATGGTCGAATGGAAGTGCTTCGACATGTTTGAGGAGAGGCTCATCTTCAGTGATCGACTTGGCCCCAGTGACGAATCCAGTAGGACCGAAGCAAGAGATACTGGACACATAATGGACCGTCTTGACTCGACCACCTGCACAAGCTAATCGCACAATATTTCTCGTGCCGATCATGTTCGCTGGACGATGGAGGGAATATGGCTGAGTATAATTAACCTTGGCACCGAGGTGGGAAATCACACTCGCCCGCTTAGCAATTTCGTGGAATCTTTCAAAGCCAAGGTCGAGGTAAATATCTTCTAGAGACCAACATAGCACCAACAGCTTGTTGGCAAAGCATTCCTCCCACTGGGAATTTCCATTTGAGCTGTGATGGTTGTGCGTTTGAATTACTTGTTGCCGTAGACTTTGCGTGTCGCGGTGACCTACGATGGGTTCTGTATAAACGCAAGGTTTCACCACGAAATTAGAGACCCCACAGGAAATCTACCGGAGCGATCGAGGACTAATTAGGCCGGTCGAGATGAGCTTTGACTGTCGCTCAGCTCGCCCCTCAATCCTGCAGTTTGTCAAGGAAATCACCTGGAGGCCATTGGTCGCCCTACCCGTTGCCGGTGGGGATAGTGTGGGTTTCACCAGCCTGGGAATTATTGATGCCTACGGCCATTCGCCCGCTCTTTATTCGGCGGCGGCCGATCTGAAATGAGGGTTTCTGGTCAAATTTCATTCTGACATTCAAGTTCGGAATCTCCTCTTTTTCAACATCATTCTCACATCATTTGAAAGACATTTTCATCGACACCATGGGCCGCTTGATCGACAATGAGCCGTCATACGAGCCTGAAACCCCTTTACGGCTGGTTGTAGCGGGTCTATCGCGCACTGGAACAGCGTGTAAGTTCTCCTCCATCTGTCTGTTGGCTTATTGCTAATTTCCTAGCTTTGTACATGGCATTACAAGAACTCGGATATACTCCATGGCACATGTGCGAACCGATCGACAACCCTAGCCATATGTACAATCAATGGACCGAGGCTATGAAATGCAGGTTCTTCGGTGAAGGCCGTCCATACGATCGGACTGATTTCGACAAACTCCGAGGGCCATATGATGCCCTATTAGATATCCCAGCATGCCTATTCTGGGACGAGTTCCAGGAACTATATCCAAAGGCCAAAATCATTCTCACTACGCGGTCTGCGGAGTCATGGTTCAGATCTATTCACAAGACCATCATTCCCTGGTTGGAGAAACCCGTGCTGAATGTCCTCCATCATTTCGATAGCAAACGACTTGGGCCCGAAATGCGCATGGTTAAAACCGCCTACAAGGTCATCTGCAAGAACAACTACCACAGCCACAAAACCAAGGAGCGATATTTACAGCACAACGACCGGGTTCGCAAGGGGGTTCCCCCGGAAAGGTTTCTCGAGATGCGACTGGGTGATGGATGGGAGCCACTATGCGTGTTCCTCGGCGTGCCGGTACCGAATAAGCCGTATCCCATGGTCAACAATACGGACGAGTTCAACCAGGGTGCTGGCGAGGCAGATGCAGCGATGCTGATGGGGTTGTTAAAGCCGTGGCTGGCTGTGTTTGTTCCTGTGATGGTGGCTGCATTATGGTTGTTTCTCTGGAGCTAGGCAGTCTGCGAACTTACGAAGATAGAAACCCATCCCAATGATACAAAATTATTCGTGCGAGGCAATTTGTAGCGAATCTAGTCAGTTGTAGAGCTTCATTAAATTTCCGCTAGTGCATCATTCAAGCGCGTGTGGAACTGAGGTGGGGTGCATATGGGCGGATTGTAGGTTCTCACTTTCTACACAAAACTCGACCGCAAACACACTGCTTCTTCGCAACTTCATTGATACTCGTTTTATAACCGCAATTATTACTGAAATCACCATTGCATCTATTCTTGCCGCATTCGAGACCGTATGTCAGCATGTTGGGCTAAACAGTGGCAACATTGCTAATCTCCAATCCTCAGACTCTTCCATTATTCACGATGGAGACATACCAGTGGTCCTTGACGAATTCCGGGCTCTTGTTTCTAGGAATATCTCTGCCTAGTCTACTCAGCATTCCACTAGCCGAGTATGGCCATAGCTGAAATCGTCGAAGCACAGTTGCCATCTAGCTTATTTTTGCCTTCTTTCCACTTTGTGCACTCCGGCTGATTGAAACTCCATCTTCGAGTCACCAGATTTTCTTTATCGCGTTAGTCACCTGCGTCGGCCTGTTCATGACTACATCCCAGGCACATGTCATGGCTGAGGATTCTGACGCCGTACGGGAAGTTGAGTATAAGAATGGAATTGGCTCTCGCAGGAGGAGTGGAATGGGCACAGGCTACGCCATTGCTATTGGGCAATTCTTGGGTCCTATTGTTGCTGGATATGCGAGGTTGGGGCTGGGATGGGGAGGTATGACTTTGATCTTGGGTGGGATGTCAGGCTTTGTTGGTCTGTCGTCCTTATTCATCAACTTGTGAATTTTGTCAAGATAATCAATCTGGGAAATGGTCAAGATTTTCCAGAGTCAGTCCATAATCTACTAAACTTGTGTCCAAGCCTGATCACGGCATCTACGCCTCTGGTAAATGTGGATCTTAGGATTCAGCAACTCCTTCCGCATCCTAGGAAAGTAACCTACCACCTCCTCTCTATGTCCAAGGCTGAGATGCGATATGTTTGGTGAGAGTTGAGGATGGAGGATTGATGAGGGACTTGGCAACCCCGTGACTCACTCTCCCCTCCACACCTCCGCATTTCCTCGACACTTCCCCGACATCACCAAAGCTGCAAAGCTGAAAGACTGGCAAGCTGACGATGTACGACTCGAACCGTGAGTGTTGATCTTGATCATGCTTTGTGTCTCGTTGCATCCCACTAACAGCCCCAGGCCCGCATCCCCTCCTGGCCCAAGTGCCGCTAACCGTGTCGCCTTTCATCAATCTCCCCGCTTCCGTCACCTTGCCCTACACCTACAAATCTGTCTCGTCGACACTCCCCCCTTCTGTCACCGTCGACGCTCTCAATTCCGACGCTAAGGCTCGTTACGTGGTCTCCTCCAGTGGCGAGCATGCGGCCCACCCAGATGAGATCCTTGCGGCCTGCCAATCCCTGGAGCAACACTTGAAGAAAACTCGTAACGACTCCGAGGCCGCGATTAAAGCATGGGAGGATTCGATCAAACAACGGGAACTAGCAGAGAAGCGTCGCGTCGCGCCTGGTTGGTTGGATCGCGACGAGAAAATACTCCAACCCAGCCGAACAGCAACATCGCCAGAAGCGAAGGGCGAGAGTCTACTGGACAGCTCTTTGGGGGATCAAGGATCCTCCATGCCTTCTATGGTGCCCCAGGATGAAGGGGAGGAACTTGACAGGGCGTTCGGTGGTTTGGGTATGAAATGAACCTCCCCGCCGAACGTCGGTTGGATAGAATGACCCTCCGAGAGAGCCGTCGAAGCTCTCCGTGGCTTCGATGTAACTCTGTGTAGCCCCGATTGCGATGGTACATGCCCGAGAGCCCGACCAGGCTGAGATCAGCCACCGCACTACCAAATTTGCGTCCACGTGTGTTCATTGCAGGGTGGCAACTCACACATTCCGTCAACAGTGCAACCGTGTCAACTCTGCGCGGCTCCTCGCCTCAGCATGTCCATCACACCACGGGTCGTTGAAGAAACAGCTGTTCGTGCTGAACTCACGGGTGGAACTTTAGACCAGAGCCTATCAAACAAGGCTGTTATAAGATCGAGCACGGGCGACAAATATGCGGCACACTCACTTCCCCAGGTGCAGAATATGCGCAGTGGCCTATCTAGAAGCAAAGACGAATCATTTGATCATACGACGGTACAAATCTGGCAACCTCGTTCTAGAGAATTAATGAAGGTTTCCTTGCATGCATCTCCAGCGATGAACAGTATATCCAATATTGTAAACCATGAGCTTCAACTTGACCTACGTACTAGTAGTATCAAGACTCGGAGGTCTAGATATATATATTTCCAGTTTCGGAATGTCAAAACCATACTCAACCTTCTAAACCAGCCTGGCCAAGCTAATCTAACTTGTAGATAGCTTAAACCCATCAAAACCTCCTCTACTACCCCCAAAGCTCCAAGCTCAGCTCCAGTGGGGATCGCGGGACCGCCGCTCCGCCCGGAGCTGCCGCAACCAGCTTTTTCTGGTTCAACCGGCAGACAACCTCACCTTTCTTCAAGTTCTCCAACCATCGAAAATATCCTCTGACCACATCGTCAATCGCCATGGAGGTCCTCCGTGTAGCCCCCGACGCATCAACCTTCGTCCCCGTTGCCGAGCACCAGTCGCGCACCCCGGCCTCCTTCCACGATGGCCCTACAGTGCTTCACTACCACAGCCAGCACTGCAAAGCCGTGATTCTTGAGCGTGACCTGGTCGCAACCCCTGCTCTGAATGCCCTGCGCGGCGAGAATGCCACGAACGGCGACACCACAGCCTCAGCACAGGAAGAGGAGGGCGAGGGCAACGAGGTTGCCATTGACGACGTCGAGATCTGGGTGACATCTGAGTGAGTCCAGTCCAGTCCGTTTCTACAGAGGCAGGCATGATCGCGCATAGTTTGCGCTTTCAGCAGATTCGCCTGCTTATCAATTCACAAGATCAGATCAGACCAGCTAACCCGACCACAGTAAATTCCTCCTCTTTTCCGGTTCCGCCTCAACAGGCGTGTCGATTCCCTACCCCTCCATCTCCCTCCATGCCATCCAGCGCTTGCGCGTACCAGGCGCCACTGAGACCGAACCCGAGGTACAAGGGCTGTACATGCAGATCGCGACGCCGAGTGCGCCATCTGAAGATGATGAAGAACAATGCATTACAATGACAGTCGTACCGCCCTCCGAGGGGGCACGCACAGCTCCTGCTGAGGCGGCGCAAGACCTCTCAGATGAGCCGGAAGAAACTCCTACCCAGATGCTGTACAATGCCGTATCAGCCTGCTCGAACCTGCATCCGGACCCTGTCGAGCCGGGCGACGAGGACGATGAAGAAGGTGGGAAGTTCTTCACAGCTGAGGGCGCGGAGGCTTCGTTTTTCCAGCTTGGGGAGGGCATGACAGGGGCTGAGAATGGCGGGTTACCGCCTCCTGTTGATGGGAGCTCGGGATGGATTACGGCGGATAACATGAACCAGTTCTTTGATGAGGAGGGGAACTGGATTGCTGACGGTGAACCGCCTTCTTTCCCGCTTGGTCCTGGGGCTGGAAATGTGCATGCTCGAGAGGAGAATGGAGAGCAGAATGGGCAAGAGGATGGGGAGGATGATGAGACCAAGTGGCGGAAAACCGAGTGATTCGGCACTATATTGTTTGGACAATAAAATATGACATAGAAGAGACAAAATGATAATAAATGAAATCTTGTTAACAAGAGGATCTGGTTATCTGAGTATCATTGAGATGTTCAGTTATAATTACTACTACCTAGTCCGTGGATATCAAAACAAGCTTTTCACATCATGGTAAAAGAAAACAAGGCAAATGCACCAAGAGAAAGAAAAAGGTATAAGGCTTTTGAACACGAATCGCCACCAAAAAATACAACCCAACCCGATCAATGAATCGAAAATAAAAAGAGGAAAATTCAGAACCGTTTTACTCTCTCAAGAACCCATCACCATCGTACAAGCTGGCAGGGGTACCTCCAATTCCCAGACCTAGTCCCTTGCCGATAGGCGTTGTCATACCCCGAGCAGATGTTGGCGTCGGCGGCATACGCTGGTTTCCGTTGCGCGAAGGAGAAATCTCGTTCCGAGACATGGATCGGGGGATGTTGCTGTTGCTATTCTTGTGCGTTGGCGAGTTACTGTCCAAGTAATTGTAGAGACCGGGTAAATGCGCAGCAGGTGGTTTGGGTGGCGAGGCACTGCGATTGGCATCTTCCCAGATAGTGACACGGTCTCGTACGGTATTACTTCTCCCTCTCTTCCCAGGGGTGGGTGATGCAGGGTCCATTGATGTACCGATGCCGTGAGCCAGAGAGCCAGAGCCAGAGATATCGCGTAGTCGACGGGACGAGCGATCGTTTGCGTCTGTCTGTGTTCGGAAGAGTGAGTCAGTAGACTTGCGCCAGTCGCTGCCTTGGGTCCCTGTGATTAGAGGCAGGCCGGTGGGCGAACCGACTCCCATGAGAGGCTCCATGGGTCTTGGGTGCATGTGTGTAGAGCTGCTGCGGACAGGCTTGCCAGGTTGACTGCGTGGTCCTTTGACGGCAGTGCGTCGTGGGCTGCCAGTACCAGGGGAGTCGTCGTAGGGTGGCGTTGGGACTTCGGGGATTGACCAGACAGCTGGAGTTCTATCAGGCGAGGGCGTATGTGACAAGTTCAGTCCTGTGGTCGGCGGCAGGGCAGTAAAAAGCTCGGGCAAGTCGGGGGTTTTGTCGAATGGATTAGGCGCGAAGTCTTTTTCGTCAGGTCCTTGTCTTTTCTTCTTTGATGGCGTGATATTCTGTATCGACTGCGGTTCTTCAGCCAGAGGGCCAAGGGTACTATGTGCCGGCTTGGTCCGTCGGCTACCACGTTTCGATATCGGCATAGGAGAGAGGTTGGCTGGCACAAAAGGCTGAGCCTTGGGAGATCCATTGATGGCACTTTCGCGTAAATCCAACTCTTCCATTGCATCAAGATCCTCCGGTTCCTCCTCAACTGTTGGGGAGAAGGTAGAGCCTCCGAAGGCCATGGGTGGGTGGATCGAGATACGAACACAGTTTTGTCGTCGATGACCCTTGCGTTGTGATTTCCCACCCTTCAAAGCAGATGGCAAAACACCTCGCTGAGATAGGCTCGATCGTTGCACAGGGCTAGGAGGCATAGAGCCAGCTCCTTGACTGGGTGATTCCGTGTAGAACAGGGTACCGTTAGATTGCGGCGAGCCACCGTAGAAAGGATCGTTTTCACGCTGCTCGTCGTAGATATTCGGACGCTGGAACTGGCTGAAATGAGGTACATATGATATTTGAGAGGACGGCGACTGCCAGCTAGGAGTGTTGGTGTTTTGGAAGCTAGCCATAGAAATCGGCGTTCCACTGCGGAATGAAGAGTGCCTTTGCGGTCCATTGGATGATAGTGAGTCACTCCGGTAAGGACCACCGAATCGATCGCTTGCGTTGCTAGGATTCCGAGAAGCTGTAGTCATGCTCCGACGAGGCTCCATAGGCTCCATGGATGATCTTCGACGGGCCTCGGCTGTTGAAGAAGAACGGACTGGGAAGTTGTGTAGGGGAGGCATCCCTTGAGAGGTGTTGGCGGCGATGAAGCTCCTGCGTCCATTCTTTACTCCAACGTCATTGGCACTGAATGGAACGAATGTACCGCCGGATGGGAAGATGGGAGAAGTCAGCTCCGTATCAGCCGACCTGGAACCAAACCTGGCATCCTCAAGAATGGAGCTGTTGCAGGTGTCCAAGCTCATGGAGGATAATCTCATCGCCGAGTCGTTTCTCGCATAGCTGAGTCTATCCGGTGGCCAGGCAGCTGGCGGCGGCGGAGGGGGGATATCTTCGGGAATAGTACCTGCCCTTTGGCTGGTGATGCTTGTTCCTCGAACTCGTCGCGGAGACTCTTCGAAGATACGTGGCGACGGATCGAAATTGTCCTGTGAATTGCGACTCTCCAAAACTGGAAATAAACCGGACCGTTCCTTTTGGACGGGCAATGGCCAACCGGGCGAGACGGGTCGCATGCCCAGAATGAACCCGTCGTCCTCTTGGTTCATCTCGGGTGTCTGTTTGGGCGTTCGCTCTGCTGGCAACTCTAGAACCCCCTCGATGGCCGAAAGTGGGATATTTTCCCTGGAGATTGAGGGTCTAGGAGGACTCGGCTGTTGAATCTCGCTCACTGTAGCCATCGAGCTCATACGCTTATGCGATGACCTGGACAGTCGTTTGGACCTGGATCGCCTGAGGGAATTTCGTAGTGATCGTGCTTTGTCGGCGAGTGGGAATGACGAGTCCGAGCTGTTCTTGGGTCGAAGTAGAGTCTCTCGAGATGCGAGCTGACCCCATTCTGTCGGCTTTCCGTAGGGCAACTGACCGTGTGCCCGGAGTGCTGTCCCCTCTTCATGGGATAGTTCTGTCAAGGTATTCCCTGTGAAGGTCTGAAGACTTTGGGAGAACTCCCCTTGCTTGAGCCCCAGAACTCTCAATGCATGGCGCTCCTTTCGAACTCGGACCCAAACGACGATTGAAACGACCGCGAAGACGACGAAGACAGCCGCGCCTGAAGCGGCGATGGCAACAACGCCGCTCAAGCTCACCATAGCTGTTTAGCTGGCCAGTGACCTGTGGAGTGTTTCGGAACCAGAGCGCGCGAGATCCGCGAGGAAGGTTTGGTGCAGTCCTTCATCCGTTGAGGAGTATTCGCTTGTTTTTGTATTTCTGAGGGTTTGATGGCGATATAGATGAGCTTGGCTGAATGGTAGACCCCGAAGAAACAGCAGGGTCGCGCACTATCCAGGAGCAAAACAGAGTAGCTTGGGAAAACGGACAAGCAGCATGCAAACGCCCATGGTGGACATTCTCGCTGGGGGGTGCTTTGTTGTTATGAGAGCATTGGCTGATGTCGAAGAATGTGGCCGCATCACCCCCGGCACCGTGAAGAATGTTGGCTGCCACACTCTCTGCCATCCTGTCTGTGGTGGCTTATTGTGGTGGCTTATGGTGGTTCTTAAAACGAACGTCAGTTGGCCGATCGAACTGAGTTGGTCAATGTTGGAATGGAGGTTCGGCCTTCAGCATTAAGCTGGACAGTATGAAACTAGCTCTCTCTAGCGGAGTCCAGCCCGTGGACTCCCTCAATTGGAAGGACTTTGGATGATTTGCGAAGAAAGATAATCCGTCCTATCATCCAAGGTAATCACAAATTATACCTTGGGAACCTTCGTAGAATCGTAAAGTAGAATGGCCCGGCGGTTCCGGTGCAGGCGTGGATATCCGGCGGAGGAGAAAGACTGTGGATGTTTCTATTCTCCTCCGCTGGGCCAAAACATCCGCCATCCACCATTCACTCCACACTTCCATCCCGCGGACCTTCACGCCCTGGAGCACCCCACCGACCGAGCATGTCTTTTCAAATCGACCTCATATGATTAGCGAAAATGCGAGGATGAGCGTTCTCTTTGACCACGCTCCCCTGGGTGATCGATCCCCTGCATCACGGCATCTCATGCACAGCTGTCTAGACGAATGATCACTTCGGCACAGCACTGTTATTGTCCCGAGTCGGCCTCGGCGGCTCATCCCCATGGAACCAGCCCATGCGAGAACGAGGACCCGCTCTCTGGGGTGAGAGAAGTCCGATTCCTTACCGAAACGGGGCCGTTGGCAGCCCCCTCTTTGCCCGTGTGACCGCTTTCGCGTCCCGTGGATTTGTTGTTGACGATGTTCAATTCAGTCTGGAGATATGAGAGATGGGATCCCTCATGGCGAGGAAGCTCAAGCACCCAGTATGGCCTCCGTCAAGTCATTGACCAGGGACCCATGATTCCCCACCGATTCAATGCCCCTCAAAGGCGATGGATGCATCCCACTTCGACCCCTATCGCGACCCGCTCTACTCTCCATTCTGGAACGTAAAGCGTCATCTATGCCCACTCGCCGCTACGCTCAATGGTGGACCATCGGAGCTCGCCCGGCCAACGCATTGTACACCGTCTGAGCGTATCGAGTGGGGGTCTGCTGGAAATTGTCTCTCCGAAGCTCTATTTAAGTGATCGTCTGGCACCCCGCGATTCTGCCTTTCTGTGTACGCCCAAAACTCTTGATACCTAATTGCCCTTTGCAATCTCACCGTCGCAATGGCTGCTGCCCCCATCAACAAGCAGGGACTGTTTGTCCACAACAACACAGTTGCCCCAGAGCACCCCAGCATGATGAGCATGTTCTCCATGAAGGGAAAAACTGCCATTGTGTCAGGTGCCGGTGCCGGCATCGGGCTCGCCGTTGTCCACGCCCTGGCCGAAGCTGGCGCCAACATTGCCCTGTGGTATAACAGCAACCCCAACTGCGAGGAGCGTGCCGCCGAGATTGCCCAGAAGTACGGCGTGCAAAGTACGTCTCAATTCCTTCCCTTCAACTTCGATAGCCAAGCTAACTAAGGAACTCTCTCCGCACAGCCAAAGCTTATAAGGTTCAAGTCACCGATGCGAAGGCCGTCGAGGAGGCTGTCAACACTGTCGTGACGGAGTTCAATGGCCGTCTGGATGTTTTTATTGCCAACGCCGGTATTCCCTGGACCCAGGGCCCTATGGTGGACGGCTCCCTTGAACATTACCGCGATGTCATCGGCGTCGACCTTGATGGAACGTTTTACTGCGCCAGAGCCGCCGCCGCCCACTGGCGCCGACAGAAGGAGGAGGGGACCGACGCCAATGGCAACAAGCTGACCAACTTCACTTACGGCAGCTTCGTTGCGACGGCCTCGATGAGCGGCCACATCGTCAACTTCCCCCAGCTGCAGTCTGCATACAATGCTGCCAAATCTGCCGTGATCCACCTTTGTACGTTGTTGAAGACCACGCCTTACTCACTCGGCCCCACTAATACGTCCAATAGGCAAGTCTCTCTCTGTCGAGTGGGTTCGCTTCGCTCGTGCCAACACTGTCTCCCCCGGATATATCGCCACCGAGATCTCCAGCTTCGTGGCAGAGGATACCAAGAAAGTCTGGCGCGACAAGATCCCTATGGGACGTGAGGGCGAAGCCCACGAGTTGAAGGGTGCATACCTCTATCTTGCGTCTGACGCTTCCAGCTACACTACTGGTGCGGACCTGATCGTCGATGGAGGATACTGCGCCCCGTAAAGTTGTGCGAGCTGTTAGAGAGAAAAATTATTTTGGAAATTGGGTTACGCATGACGAATATAATGATAGAAGAACAATACAACGGACGATTTCAAACGAGCTCATTTCCCGAATTACCCATAACCCTAGTGTTGATATACTGTGCAGGTAAAAGGGGATGATCAGGTGCTACTCCTACATATCGCCAACGTGATACATCCTATGAGAATAACGGCAAAAGTGCGATTTGTCAAGCCAAAAAGCTTATAAAGATTGCTTCCTGAGATATTGTACATTCTCCCAGTCAAGTCCTCCATCACTCACACTCAAATATCCATTCCATTACATCTGTTCCCTCTCGCAATCCAGCGTCACTATTTCTCCTTGCCATCCTCAGACTCAAAGTGCGCTTTTATCTGTTGAACATACTTGTCGACGAGAATATCGATCCATCCATCCACGTCCACCCCATCCCACCGCTCGGAAGGCCCATCTGAAGATGGAGTTGCACAGTCGGAGGTGTATTCAGATTCATCCTCGGAGGGAGATGATTGCGAATCAGTCGTGACAGGAAAGGTCTTGCTTATTGGGGAGAAAGATTCGCTTGGAAGATCAGGCGAGACGACGAGCTCGTAGTGACCCTCTGTAGTGTCATTGGTTGTGGTTGTATTATGATAACGGCGGGTCCATTGCTGAATCTTTGTTTTGGTTCTGAGATATGACCGACGGATGAACTGGTAGGATTTCACACCGAGCGCCTTTAATGCACTTCGGTGGAGTGTAATGGTGAAAATCAGGGCTGCTGTCAGGCAGAGAATTGGAAACAAGAGAGGGGCTCCGGCCATCGTGAATCTTGATCTCAGTGCAATCCGCGATATTCTGTAGAGTACAAGAAGATCTGGAGCAGGGAAACATGGGAGATCATAGTGGGTGCAGTGTTGGGTTGGAGGAAGAGTTGAGGGTGGATTGTTGCCTGCCAGTAATTGCTTAGTTGGGGACCGCAACCACAGTCCTTATTCTCCCTTTTCCCTGATACCTCCTAGTTAATTGCTACACATATATGCAGAAAAATTCTTCAATGAAGCTGTGAATTCATCTTGACAGATTCAAACTTCGTTTCATCTATACTGAAGCTCCGACCAAGTCACACAGAACACATATCAAGCACAGCATCTAGCAAACTTGGGAGGATGTTCAAGGTCCTCTGTGAGGACTAGGGTACATAATAACAATGGAGTCGGTGTCCTTTTACATCCAGATGGGTATATATCTGTCTATCTATAAGCCTCTGGCAAGGGGGCAACGATTTTGTGTATACCACTCTCGATCCTCTGAAATGTCTTCACTGCGGCATAAATATGATGAGAGAAATGAGTACATACTGCCACCTTTTGTCCAGGAACAGCTTTGTACGTAGGGACCAGAGTGCCAACTAGAGCGACTGACTCTACTGGGAACCCGACTGGTCAAAAATGAAGTTCTGAAACTTTCGAAGTAAAACTCAAGCACATATTATCAGGTACACTCTGATCTATATACTGGTATTATTAGCCCTCCAACCGTAGGAACTTGACAGCTGCTGTCCACAGGGGAAGTAGTAACTTAAAGTGGCTGACCAGATAGGCTTAGTAGGGTCTAGTACTGACATCATCTACTAGTTAGTAGGATCATGACAATGTTGTATAGTTCAAATGCCCTGCTTTTGGAATCAGCAGGAGGGATCATTCGTTTACTTCGATCCCAAGTGATAATAGTCTATACTGGAGTTAAATGATGACCAAGTCTTCTGAGACTGCCGAATTTCCCATTCACAAGGGTGCGGCATGTTGGAATGGCGGGCGGCGGGCCCGTAACGAGATCACCATGCGCCCGCCCTCATCCACGGAACACAGGGATGCGACCAAGCCATTTATACGACTGTAATTGTCTGGAAGCCGGGCGGTGATCAGGCCCCGAGTTGAAGGTCGAAACCCAGTGACCTCGTCACCCGCGCATTCACCGCGGCCTCGGGATGACCACGCTCGGATCCGTGTCATTTGACGCGGGGCATCAGTAGAGGAGAGGAGAGGAGAGGAGAGGAGAATAGTATAAACAGATGCGCAAAGACCGAGGGCGCCATCCAAGTCGTCAAGTATTTGCAAAATCCGACCGGACTCACCGTTTTCTGGAAGACGTACAAAGTGCGAGGAGCGAAGAACGGTTCAAACACAAAAACACCTAAACACAAAACGGCAGCTTGAAAGAAATTGCCCAATCGGGAATCGAAGTCGGGAGTCGAATTCTATTCTAGATTCACTCTTTGTCCAGTCTTGCCCGCCTCACTTCACTGCCCTCTCTGCCTCCGTTTGTCTAGATCTTGTCAACTATTATAATATTCAGAGAAGATCAACTCTGAAAATGCTCATTTGGGGGATTTCATCTCGGCTCAACTCTGGCATTACGTGAACACCCCGACCATACACAAAAAAAACAACAACCATATTATTCCAAGAGAAGATCAACACCCTCGAATTCTGTTTCTTCTATTCTCAAAATGAAGGGCAGCACAAGCAAACAATTTCACAGTCGCTCAGAGCTCCAGGCAATGGAGAAGGCATGGGACGATGCTACAGAGACCGACTTGGTACGGAACGGAACCTCACCAATCTCCACATGAGCTATCACTAACTATACTACCCATAGCTTGAAGCCCTGGAAGAAGCCCTCGGCTGTACTAAATGTCAAATCACCATCACAGAGGCAATCATGAAAGCCGATATCAACAATGGGGCCTACAACGCCAGCCAGTACCCACCATTCTTTGTGAACAATCGAACAAGAGACGATAATATCTCCCCCCTCGACACTGAAACACAGCACAAAGATCCCACCTGGTGGCGTCGCATCTCCGCCCCCCAGCGCGAGCGCTACTACGCGCTGGTCGAGACCAATCTCAACCAAGCCCTGGCCCAGACAAAGAACATGGACCCGGAAGCTGCCGTTCTCTTTGCACACTACCAGGTCGACTACCATATCCGCCAACACCACCTTTCTCGACGGGGTGTATTGAATCTCTGTCGCGATGCAAGCGACCTGCATGACCTGCGCTCATGGCAGTGGGATATGGCTGCTATCGATAGAATCACTGTAGGAAAGGAAATCGACATAACAGACGAAGACGATGGATGGTTACCAGCAGAGCGCAAGTGGGGATGGCCTATTGACTGCAACCTTGAAAAAACACATCAAGCTATCTTATGGAAAAAGGCTTGGCCCGCGCGTCGGAAGCGACTCAGAGCTGTGCGCGCAAAATGGGCTATTATCATGGAAGAGCGACGGAAACAGAGAGAGATGCTTTTGCTGAAGCAAGGCGCAACAGTCACTGTCCGGCTATATTGTCGGGGTGAGCTGTGGGATGTGAGGAAGCTTCAAAGAGAAGTGGAACCTGAGACGATTATGCGATTGGGTAGGGCCACGCAGAGTCTGGGCTTTTGATCAATCCTATGAACTGGCCTATGGAAGTAGAGGGAGATCTCGCATCGTGCTGGTCATGACTGTATTGCTACATAATTCACCATATTTTTCTCATAAACCTAGTAGGTTGTATGTTTAACATATGCGTAGCCACACCAAGTCTGCCGAGTATCATCGAAGATATCGAACTATTGTGCTGATAGTCCTACAAAGTTATATTCCATAATAGATTGCGTTCGACTATGTATATTAGGTAACACAGATTGCATCCCTCTTTATTTGTATGATTTAAAATGGTAGTACCAAGGGTGCTGTATTGGTTGCATCGTTGGTCCTGCTCGGTTCATTTAACCCGGAATTGGTATCTTCTCTCGATCGACTTTCTTGATCTAATTTGCGCAGATAGTAGATGTTACCACTAGTATTACTAGTAGACCAGGTGAATTCCCTTCTTGTGAGACCACAGGTGTGACTCTTTGGCGGGAATGGATCTCACGAATGTCAGACTAGAGTTGCATTATAGCCGTGGTATCCTGGGCTGCTTGAAAGTTCAACTTGAAGCTCTATTTGACCATCCATGGGCAGCATCGATACTGTATATAGAGAGGAGTAGTAGATTCAGAGAGCCATTCAACATACGGCAACCGTTGGAACAATTGATTTGATTGAAAAAAAATTTGCAAATCAAATCTCCAAGATGCGCTACTGGATGCTTGTACTTTTTTGCGTACTACTAGTAGTCGCAGTCGCAGCCCCAGCAGACGAGGCCGTGGGTTCCGTTGATAACGTGGATGATGCATCCTTAGATGGCAAGGGCTGCAATCGGGAAAAATACATCAAATGCAGCTCAGTATGAATTGTTTTGTTCCATACCCTGGGGCTGTTCTAACGGACCGCTCTTCTCTACAGAAATGTGCGAGGAAATGCACAAAGAAATGCAACAAATATCGCTGCAATTGATGGCATGGTCTTACTGGAATTCAAGGATGAAGCTGTTTGGCTGTTTTTGTATGAGGTCATTGGCTTGAGACTGCATGGGTGCTAGACGAGCAGTACGGAGCAACGGAGGGATCGAGGAATTATGGAACAATCAATAGTCAATATGTTACCTAGAACACAGACATTTGACTCAACTTGAAAGTAATGTAAAAGAAGTTGATTGACTTGTTTTAGGAGTATGCAGTGTTGGCATCCAACAATGGGCAGTCAGCCTCTTCGCTTCTCCATTCCCATCTTCTCTTCCTCCTTCCACCCTCCCCCGGCAGGCATGACTTCAGTTGGCATCCACATTTACCTCCAATGACGGCAATGTATGATCTTCCTGACCTCCACAGCCCACTTGCATTCTGCACTCCGCAGTTCCTCCTGGGCTGCACCAAACTGCGACAGTGGAGTCAGAGTCAAGAGTCAGACCTCGACCTCGATCATACCCCGCGATTTCAACCGCATGACCCGCGCCGCGGGGAAAGCAGAACGCTCTCATATTCCTGCAGGTTTCACGTTCATCGGTCTACATTCCCCAGTGATCCCAAGTTCAGAACCCGAGATCGACCCCTGGCTTACTCGATCCAGCACAAAATCCAGCCCTTCGCCGGCAACCCCACCAACCCCTCAATCCCTTGGGAGGATCTTGCCCGAGAAAATCCGGGCTGAAAAATAATGGGGGTCCTTCGCTCGAATCGCTCCCAATGCGGCCATTGCGGGCTACCGTGCTCCGATGCAATGGGGATGGAAAATGTGCCAACTCCGCGAAGCCTCAACGGCAACCAGGATTGTCGAGCCAGGCACCGATCTCCCGCGGCCGAGGCGGTTGTGGCTGGCCATCCCCGACCGTACCGTACTGATCGCGCTCCGATTTGCTCAAGGGTGCCATGCCTCTCTGCTAGTCGGCCCCTTGAGTTTTCCTAATGGTCTTCTGTGGCTAGTTCAAAACAGGTCTCCCAGAAGGAGCCCACCGCCGTATCGTCTGAATCGGCCGCCCAATTCGCTGACCGTGGACGGGCATCTCCGGTTCTTGGGACGTGGCATCCACCAATGAGGACCAGGGCTTACCGTGACTAATCTCACTGGTCGCATTTCGTCACAGCTTTGAAGAAAGACCGCCACTGGGACTTGGCTTTCATATTCCATGACCTCGATGCCGATCCGAAGATCGCTGACGTGGGGTTATTGAAAATTGTGAATACTAGAGGAAACTTTGACTCTTGCACGCGCTCAAAGATGGGCCGGAACCCAGCTCTGTCATAGGACGAACAAAAGGACCGAGGCGTTGACTATCATTGCTCCCAACGTGCCCACCATGGGCAAGGCAGCGACTACGGACTAGTAGAGAGTCGCACGATGGGATCTCCTGACGAAGAATGTCCCATGCTGATGCCCATGTTTGCCCATGCCCATGCCCATGCTCACGCTTCTGTACCCTCACGGCGTGTCTCCGCAAGCATCATGCTTCCAAGCCGGGAAGCCGTCTGGAATGACGTAACAGCGCCGACCCAGAAGAGATTTGCTCCCGAGCCACCGGCCCGTGAGAATCTTGAGAGTTTAAGAGACTCAGAGAGAGCTCAGAGAGTCAGAAACAATTCAATGGATCAGAAAGCATCCTATATATCCTTGTACTTATCTAGCTAGACTATATGTAAATCGACGATCTCACACCCATGACGTCCCTTCTTCCCCCCGTGTGAATTCTCCCCTCGTTTGAGGGGACATCCACTTCGACCCACCATCGTCCACTGCGGATGGCAGAGAAAGTGGGTTTAGCAACCTTTGGGTGGGAACTCTTGGGAATTTATAACGTCGCTCCCTCAATCCGGTTCACGCCCCATTCCCCTTCTCTCTTCCTTTCCATCTCCCCTTCCTTACCCCTCCATCCCTTCTTCCCCATCTCGACTTCGACTTCGACTTCGACTTTTACTTTTTATCGTATTGACACTGTTACTCCACGCTTGTTCGAATTGCCATCCGCCAACATGTCGAAAACCCAGGTTTTGTTGGTCGGGGCAGCGGGTGAAACCGGAGGTTCGATCGCAAATGGACTCCTTGACGATGGCGACTTTGTACGCATACGACTCTTGAATTTTGTTTCTGCGTCTGCGTCTGCCAGCGAATTGTGACTAACGCTGCCCGTTGTGCACGCAGGATGTTATCGCCCTTGTCCGCCCAGCCTCCATCCACAAGCCCGCCATCCAGAAACTGCAGGATAAGGGTATCCACATCCGCAAATGTGACTTAAAGGCCCCCGAGGAGCATCTTATCGAGGCGCTGGCCGAAATCGACGTCGTCATCAGCTGTGTCGGCCCCGCCGAGCAGCAGGATCAAATCCCGCTGGCTAAGGCCGCAAAGAAGGCTGGTGTCAAGCGGTTCATTCCCTGTGGTTTCATCACCGTTGCACCCCCCGGCGGTGTGATGTGGCTGCGCGACGAGGTAAGAGAGAGGCCCCGAGAAAGCAATAGAGAAAGCGAGAACGAGAAGGTGTCCCGCTTCGTGGTGCAATGTTGTATTGGAGCTGACCAACCGTGTTCCATCTACAGAAAGAGATTGTCTACAATCAGATCCGTCAGCTTTGGCTCCCCTACACCATTGTTGATGTGGGTTGGTGGTACCAGCTTTCCTACCCTCGCCTCCCCTCCGGACGTGTCGACTATGCCATGACCTCCGGTAACGACGAGATCATTGGAGATGGAAACATGCCCACTGCGCTCACCGACTTGCGGGACATCGGTCGCTACATGGCCATGATCATCTCCGACCCCCGCACCCTCAACAAGAAGGTTCTCGCCTACAACCTGGTCTCGTCACAGAACGAAATCTACAACCTGATGGAGGAACTTGCCGAGGAGAAGGTTGATCGGAACTATGTACGTACCCCACCACCCCCTGGGCGTTGATTCTTCACCGAACCCCAAGACCATAAGCTAACGGCATCTTTTTTTTTCTCATCATGATAGGTCCCCGAAGAGACAATCTGCAGCCGAGTTGTTGCCGCCCGCCAAGCCAGTGAAACCTACCCCTTCGACCCCATCAAGTTCATCCCACGCTACCTCGCCGAATACCAATACTCTTGGGGCATCCGGGGCGACAACAACCCCGAGTACGCCAAGTACCTGGGTTACCATCTGACCACCGAATTGTACCCCGAGTTCAAGCCCACCGATTTCCGCGAATACCTTGAGGGCGTCATTCGCGGCACCGCAAAGGGTGTTTACCAGGACCGTGTCATCTCTCGGAAGCACCAGCGACACTTCCCGCGTACCGAGTCCAGCGACTCCCTGTACACTCGCATCTTCCCGCGGACAGAGTCCAGCGAATCTCTCATGTCGCGATGAAAATCATGAACTCCACACGCATTTCCTTTTCCACTGGGAGCAACCGCGACTGTTCTAGGGGACAGCGGCCTTGCTCCCATTCTCCACTCCGCCTTTTCAGCCGGTAACCCTCCCTCCTCTGAGAATCTCTGACGATATCTTACCCTCTTATCCCCCTTCGCATTGAAGCGGAGGGCCCTTGCTGGCTTCATTTGGGGCGTCTTGTTTAAGGCGTTTGCGATTTATTCGGCTTTGAAACGGGGACCATGGTCGCGGGCCGCCAAAATACATCTCTTGGCATATGTGTTGCTGGCATCCAACCTGAACTTGCCTTGTCATTTCTTCTCTTCTCTTCTCCTTTCTGTTTCATATCTTGAGTTTTTGGTCCCCTCCACGGAGGTGATACTCGTTTGCATATAGAGGAAACACCCATGACTACATGCCTTGAACTGTTCTGGCCTGCTCTTTTTTCATTTTCTCTCTTCTTGTAGGGCGCGCCTTCCTCGGCCGCCATTCGCCATTAAACCTCCACAACTCGCGCAGACTTGGAAAACATCAATGTCTCCCCATCCACCCCAGCCTTGACTGGCCTGAATTGGCGAATGGACACTACCGAGCTTCCGCAGCGACGAGTTCGCTCCTCCCACGATGGATCCGGTCATAATCAACCTCCACCAGCCGCTGTTCCTGTTCGATCGGCTCCTCCTGCGGCTCCACAGGAACGAGTTGCAACTGGATTTGCTGACATCTATGGCTCGTTGACTACCAGGCAGCTCAGCGTGATCAGTCCGTCGCCTTACTATCCCGTTTTCTCTACAGACGTAGTCCAGCTAACGCCGCGAGCAGCAATCGGATCCGCGATTGGGACGGGGCTCATGGTCACAAGTGGCTTGGCAATGTCAATGTAAGACGTCCATGTCTGAAACTGAATCTTTATTCTGACTGACTCTTGCTAGGAGTGGTGTGAGCGATTACCCAACCCACTGGGCCGAGTGATTCTGACCTACCCGTCACTGACCACATCACAGCCAGCCACTCTCTTGATATCATACTCCATCGTTGGGTTTACAGTGTACCTCGTCCTCTCGGCACTGGGAGAGGTCGCCGCGTGGCTGCCACATCCACATACCGTCGCCGATCAAGCTGTACGATTTTGTGATCCTGCATTGGGATTTAGTCTTGCTTGGATGTGAGTACCAAGGAAGCCAAGCCTCCCGAAGTGAGATGGTTGCTAATCTGCCATGTCTCGGTAGATACTGGCTGAAGTATGCCATCATCACGCCAAATCAGCTGGTCGCTGCATCTCTGGTGATATCGTTCTGGGTGGATACTGATATTGTGAACCCAGGAGTCTGGATCACCATATGTCTTCTCGCCATCGTCGTTCTCAATTACCTGCACCATGGAATACCTAGCCAAATCGAGTTTTACGTCTCATCATTCAAATTGGTAGTCATGGCTGCCCTCATAATCTTGTCTTTGGTTATTGCCCTCGGCGGAGGTCCGGACCGAGATGTTCGAGGGTTTCGATACTTTAAAGGACCGGACGATTTTGGAAGTTACAGCAATAGACATGCCCTTGAAAATTTTTTCAGAGCATGCGGAACGATGTCACCTGCAACATTTGCTTATGTCGGGAGTGAGAGGTCAGGCATCGTGGCACGAGCTCCTAATACCCGCAAGGCCATATCCCGCTTGATCAACCACACCTTCTATCGTCTGCTCGTCTTTCATCTACTTGGAATAACACTGGTTGGCATGATGGTACCCCGAAGGTATATATCCATGGCTTGGACTGAGAATGTTATGAGCTATGGCAAGGCAAAAACCCCAGCGGCCTCCCCGTTTGTTGCTGCTCTATGTTTGGCGC
The DNA here is from genome assembly GCA_027569595.1 of Penicillium sp. G339. Lineage (NCBI taxonomy): Eukaryota > Fungi > Ascomycota > Eurotiomycetes > Eurotiales > Aspergillaceae > Penicillium > Penicillium sp. G339. The sequence continues at coordinate 51,458 of JAPDFJ010000026.1, forward strand.
ATATAGCAGTCGCGCCTCATCTCCTGAACGCCTGCATTTTGATATTCATTTTGTCAATAGCGAACTACGATTTATTTCTGGCATCTAGAGCCATGTGCGATCTCTCGATAAAGCGGCGCGCCCCAACGTTTCTGTCGCACGTTAACAGGAGAGGTGTACCCGTCTACGCACTCGGTTTATGTGCTTCGCTGACAACGATTGCCTATGTCAATGTCGGGCGGGACTCATCCCGGATCTTTGGATATTTCGTCAAGATGGTCACAATGCTTGGGATCCTAACATGGATGTCGATTCTCTTAACTCATGTCGCATTTGTTCGCGCACGAAAAGCCCAGGGGATATCGGACTCGGTCCTGGTATTCACAGCTTCCTTTGGTCTTCCGGGCAGCTGGCTGGGGATTTTACTCTGTCTTTTCATATCATCAACCATGATTTTTGACTCCATCCGATTCGTGAACGGCAGAGCGGTATTCAACTATCGATCTTTTTTGGCGGCTTACGTTGCGGTCCCTCTATACTTTCTATTGTATGTTGGATACAAAATTGCCATGCAGAGCAAGCACATTCGTCCTACAGAGGCTGATCTCTGGTCTGGGAAGAGTGACATCCCGGTGAGACAATCGGAGACTAATTAAGTTGGAGTCAAGCTTATTGCCAATAGCAAATTTTTTTAACTTTGATTCCTCCTCGTAATTGAGGTGCGATATACCACGATTGCAACAGAACCATGTAGTATCCAGGAATCGTTTCACAGTTGATGTAGATACTATCACGACAGCCCCGAAAGCCATTGGACTGAGTTGCCGTTCTACTTCTATATGCTGCCCAAATCAGTGCCATGTACTACAGCCATGGGAAATCATATAATACGATCCGTTGTTTCGAGCTACTAATGATACTATCTAGTCGTCTAGCTAGCTAGAAATATACCAAGTACCCACCCATCTTCCTCTCCCACCTCAAATCCCAAGACCGTAAAACCGCATTAATACTCGATAAGTGGATCTCTTTCTGTATCACTACCAGGGTCAGGCTCATCGGCCATCGGTCCACTAAGCCATAACATCGGGACAGCTGTGAATAAAGAAGCCACGCCAAGGGAAAGAGTAATAGCATCCCAACCGCAATGGAAAGATACAAACCTTCCAATAATTGGACCAAGGGCGAGTCCTCCAAAATGCGCCATGCTTTGTAGACCAAACGCCTGCGCAACGGCACCTTTGCCACAGAATAAAAATGGGTCCTCGGCTTCCATATCATCTAGAACTTTCTGTAATTCGACAAGAAGAGCAGGTTCGCTAAGATCAACACACATTCCAACGCTAGCAAGTATAGCGCACAGGATTCCTTTATGCTGAAAAGTGATTTCTTCAACGAGACGAAGCAAGACCAAGGTGGGCGATAGAGTGATGAAGCTAAAAAAGGCAATGACCCGTGATTCAAGGCGATCAGTCAGATAACCTACAGTTGCAACATGTTAGAAAATTCCCGTGGGCGAGATGCCTTTTTCGGTGCTATTTGAGGTATTTTGCTTATATCTTACTTCCTTGGCTGCAAGATGGGACCTTGCTTTAGTGAGTGAGTTACTTAGGCTATCCTATCAAAGCTATACATGAAGTTCTGCACCAGAAAATATTTCCACATGTTCCTTGACTAGACGTCATCGCCCCCAATACCAAGGGACGCCCCTCGCGCCTTGGGTACTCAAAACGGCTAAGTGATGTCCTTAAAAATACAGAAGTAATTGAATTGAGGCTTTATATTCCGAGGAGTTGCATCTAGTAACATTCCGGGTCTTCATCGTGCGGTATAACCTCCATCAACAGGCCAGGAAACACCAGTAACCCATGATGCGTCATCGCTAGCCAGAACAACCGCCATTTTTGCAATATCTTCTGGCTTGCCGGGCCCATTAAAGGGATGTTTCCGCGTTAGGTCTTCTACTGATGCTCCATTATCAGTCGTCTCTTTGAAGATTGCGGTTTGTGTATCTAGAAAAGTGACATGTCAATTTGAGTGTCTTTTGGTCAAAATGATCCTGATTTCTATACTTACATCCGGGACAGATAGCATTCACATGGATTTTATGAGGTGCATAGTCGAGGGCAATCTGTCTAGTCAAACTGCTAACGGCCCCTTTAGAAGCACAGTAGGATGCTGTATTCGTTTTAGATGATGATCATCAGTCCGCAAATGAGAAAGGGGAGCAGGCGTACGATTCACTGAACCTCCAATCAATGCCATGATGGAAGAAATGTTAATAATCCAGCCTCTATCTCCAGTTGGGTGAAGATCTTGTTTCATCATTTGGGCGAGTGCATATTTGCACCCCAGGAATACGGATTTCGAATTAATTCTCATCGTCGTATCCCACAAGTCTTCATCAGTCTCGTGACACATAGCTGGGGGACGAAGAGCCTCCAGTCCAACTCCAGCATTATTGACCAGTCTAGACAAATAGTTGGTGGGATATCATTGATTTGAATGTGGAAACTTACATATCCACTCTCCCGTACTCTTTCACTGCTGCTTCAACAAGTGCTTCCATTTCACTAGCGATCCCAACGTCGGCTTTGACAAAGATAGCCTGCCCCCCTTGTTTCTTGATCAGCTCGTGAGTTTCAATATCTTGTTCATTTCCCAAATTTAGACGAGCAGATGGTTTCAAGTCAGAGCAGACCACTTTGGCACCCTCTTGAGCGTAACGTAGCGATATAGCGCGACCGAGCCCTGAGGAGGATCCGGTAATGATGCTAACTTTGTTCAGAAGACGAGTAGCCATTTTCGAGGCGAAGGAATTTTATGTGCAGATAGACGCGGCTTGTCGGATCGTTTCATTGACTAGTATTTATAAACATGATATTCAATGTATCGGAGTGCAGTCGACCGAGGCTGGGAGGGGTAAGGGGTGTTCCAGTTCCAGCCCATGAAATCATCGGACTGGGGTCTGCCGTGCAAGGCACTCTTGTCCACATTAACCATGTAGACATAGCTAATTACTTCATGTGCCTACTAAGAATGGATACAAATATTAGTTTCCCCTTTTTTGCCAATTAGAAAAAGAAATATTTATAAAAGGTACATGAATTACCACGAGGTATTTAATTCCAATGAAGTACATATCACATCGGTATTCTCACCGAGTTTTGAAATCCATTCGAAGAGCGGGGTGCCAGATGCTCGATCATACAAAGCAATGTTGTCTATGTGTGTAATGCAGCGTTGGTCTCGGCCGAGTGTTATGTTAGAGCCCATCTAGGTTGTCAAAGATATCATTGCTATTTTAAGTCCAAGCATCCTTTACTCAACTAGGCGCCACGGATCGTGTTATCTAGCAATGACACCAACTTCTGGGATTACTCATTGACCTGACGCGAAATGGTGCAGTTCGGTTGTTGTCTACGACATATCGGCCAGGGGTGCGAGCAACATGGACTGTGTCAATTGACCATGCTCAAAGTACCTCGCGATATACCAAGGTACTAGTCGGCTTATTTTGTCGACTTTGTCCACCACTACGTTCCGAAAAGTGTCGAGAAACGTTACTGAGGTTATGCCCGTGCGTCAAAGTCCCAAATATCCTGACTGGAGAGTACAGTAGCCCTCTATCGCTCGGAAGGACTGTGCAACCTGTTCGTGTCGGGCTTCGATCAGCACTCCCCAGAGTAGAGACCATCGTGGATAGTAAGAAGGGACAATGGCAACTATAAAAACACCCGGGAACTCTTGGAGATCCCTAGGAAGTTGTGATAAGGGGACAGTACTTGTTAAAACTCTATCTAGCATGCTTGTGGGATGAATAAGGGAAGACAGATAACTGGCCTCGGGGAAACATGGCTAATGGATAGCCATCTGACTATAAAACTTAATATCCTCGTGTGCAATATATAGATTGGAGTAACTGCGGGTTGTCCTGGTATCAAAACTCCTTTTTTATCCTTTCGCTACCATCGTATCTTCACCCCTACACTCCGATTCTCTGGCTGTCTGTATCCACTCATCGTACGCGGCGCGATGAGCATAAACCGGCAGGTCAACGTCCAACTTGAACTTACAGATAATAGATTAGTATCTCGGTCGAAAGTAGTAGGCTTAAATCTTAGACAGGCTTTGTGAAAAAGTCTATTTTTTTTTTCTTTCTGTTGAGAGTGCAATGTGCCATGGGTTGATGGTGTCAACTGGAAGTGGGCTTCTGCCCGCATTGCAGATCCTCCGAGTCGCGCCCCGTTCCAAAGCTCACAATTGGGCCACACGGCAAACTTGAAGCTCCATTTAAAGGTGGAGCAGTGGCTTCATCGCAAGTCCCAGCCTTGCGACCGCTGGTGCCTCCATGCATTCAAAGTTCTCGAATCGGAGCTTTGCAACATGCCTCAGTAGCTTGCGCGTTCGAGCTGGCTTATGTGGGCTGTGTTCTGCTCGCGAACTTGCCTAAGCGACACGCTAGGATAGCTCATTTCCTGCACGTTGATTTCCCCCCACTCATTTGTTCGATGCAAACCCAGGGACAGAGCGGTTTTGAATTTCATACACCATGCTTCTTAGTGCGTGTCTGGCGGCATCATTGTGGGCAGTTTCGGCCCAAGCTTCAAACACGACATGTCGTTGCTTCCCAGGTGACGCCTGTTGGCCATCTGAGGATCTCTGGACTCAGTTCAATCAGTCTATAGACGGACGATTGGTGAAAACCGTCCCCCTGGGCACTCCTTGCCATGCTCCTCACTACGATGCGAAGGAGTGCGTCAAATTGCGGAAGGACTGGGAGCTTCCCAAGGAGCAGTATGACAATCGTTGAGCTACTCTAGGAAAGATTCGTTAACAGGGGTCCTTAGCTATGAATCCTCCTCCTCCGTGATGGCACCCTTTTTTGCGAACGGAACTTGCGATCCATATAATCCCGTGTCTAAGCCTTGTACACTGGGCAACTACGTCGTCTACACCGTCAATGTCACCACACCTGATCACATCTCAAAAGCTGCAAAGTTTGCTACGAAACACAATATTCGCCTAGTGGTCAGAAACACAGGCCACGATTACAATGGGAAATCGACGGGTGCTGGTGCTCTTGGAATTTGGACACACCATCTGAAGAACCTGGAGATTCACGATTATAAAGACCATCACTATAGCGGGAAAGCAATGACTATGGGCGCCGGTATTCAGGGTTTCGAGGCGTACGAGGCAGCCGACCGTGCCAATCTCCAAGTTGTCGCTGGAGAGTGCCCGTCGGTCGGGCTGGCTGGAGGATATAGCCAGGGTGGTGGGCACTCTGCTCTTGCCTCACGTTACGGACTTGGAGCAGACCAGGTCTTGGAATGGAAGGTTGTCGACGGACGGGGCAATTTGATCACTGCTCGACGCGACAATAAGAATTCCGATCTTTTTTGGGCTCTGAGTGGCGGTGGGGGAGGCACTTATGGTGTCGTTTACGAGATGACCTCCAAAGCGCACCCTGGCACACCAGTTTCTGGCCTTCATCTTTCCTTCACCAATGCAAATATCTCCCAGGATACCTTTTACCGAGCTATATCGATCTTTCACACTACCCTTCCAGCCCTTGTCGATGCTGGTGCTATGAGCATTTGGTTTTATACCAACGCCAGTTTCGTTATTTCTCCACTCACTGGACCAAATATTCCAAAGAGGGAGCTGGTTTACTTACTCGGCCCCTTTTTGAAGGGGCTGAAGAGGCTCGGTATTCAGTATACCATGTCAGCTACTCAATATGATAGCTACTATAGCGAGTTCAAGGGCGAGCAGGGCGCGATCGGTGTGGGCGAGGCCCAATATGGTGGCTGGCTCATCCCTCGTTCCGTGGTTGAGAACAAAAACGAGGAATTGACGCAAGCCTATCGTGAAATCACGGAGAATGGTGGTACATTTATTGGGGTAGGGTTGAACGTGTCACAAGAAGTTGCCGGCGACGTATACAACTCGGTTCTCCCTGCCTGGAGGGAGGCTCTTATCGCGACAACCCTGACCACCCCGTGGAAATGGGGCACTCAGCATGAGGAAGAAATGATTTCATTGCAACGCAAGATGACCGACGTGTTCATGCCGAAACTCGAAGCTCTCGCTCCCCATTCGGGTGCATATATGAACGAAGGCGATTTCCGTCAACCCAACTGGCAAAAAGCTTTCTACGGGCGCAACTACCGTACCTTGCGAAATATCAAAGCCAAGTATGATCCTAACGATATCTTCTTCGGTAGAACTGCTGTCGGATCCGATGAATGGGCGGAGCGACAGGACGGCCGACTTTGTCGTATTAGCCAGTGGCAATCCGACTGGCTGCAATTTGGATTGCAGTAAGACTAATATGCGATCACTCGGGTGAAGTTTTATCCAGTATCAAGCTGATGTTTGTAGATAGTCGAAATATGGTTCCACGTAAATAACAGATGGTCAAACAATTCTTTATGGACTAGATTTCATGACTAGCTTCAATTCAAGCAATATACACGCGAGAATATAGTTCGTACTAAGTGTAAAAGTGACCTTGGGGGCCTCTTTTCAAGGCCTTATTTTGCCCTAGGACATTCCTTGACCATATTCCTCTTCGTAACAGCCCTCTCCCAACTCGTCAAGGATCCATGTCCGACAAAAGTCGTGGCCGTGCATCGAAGGGCGAGAACATTAGGATCATTGATGTGGGGGCGCCCCCAATATATACTTACACCTACACCTACACTTACACTTACACTTGCATTTGCATTTGCATGCCCAGGCATGCCCAGCCCTGCCCAACGGGGTTGGCCTCGTACGTCCCCGGCGCCCTTTACGCCGAGGCTTGGCAAGCGAACTCCGAACCCCAAACCCAAACCCAAACAACTCCGACCTCAAAAGTACTCAACACGCGGAATACCAGCGGAACCAAACCCCTGATTATTAATGACACACAAAGGCTGTACATCTCGACGCTAGCGTCGGCCAGACCCCCTTTGCTGGCGATAAGCTGTCGCACCAGCCCGCCTCGAGTCTCGATGGCTCCCCACATGGACTTCCCTGCTCGAATGGAATGGACTGGCTTCCACGGAGAATTATAGGGGGCCAAGCAAGGACTCGAAAGAGTGTCCCCCCCGAACTATACATTCTGCATTATGCAGCCTCCATGAATGACTTCTTGTGAGTCAACATGAGTATTGGCCATGACTATCCCAAATAGGAGCCCGATGCCACTCATCGAATGAAAAAGAGAAGCGAACGCGAACACGGACGTCCGCCACCGGAAGTAGCCGTTGCCGTCTAGGGCGTGGCATCCCCGCCCCCTCCACCCTCCACATCCCTCGACGTTGCGTGCATCCGGGGTTTTGCCGCGTGGTAGGCTGCAACGTGGTGGCGGACATATCGGCTCTCCGCGACGAGCCAAGATCGACTGAACTCCGAATCTGAATATTATTCATCACCGCTAGTTCGGTGAATGATCCCATGGGATGTATTTCCCTCGCACGTTATCTACGATCTGCCCGCTAAGGGCTTCAGACCCATGTTGAAGTGGAGCCGAGTGGACGGTGGGCAAGTCAAACAGACGAGTGAGAATACTGGCCTGGCCTGGCTTAGGGGCTAACTTATGTATTTCCAAGTTCGTACTTGGCTCTTCCATGGGACCCTTTTTTTTTTCTCTACTAGTCATTCTGCTTCTTTTTCTTCCCTGTAGTTCTTTCAGAATTCCCGTCGCCATCTCTACATAGCTCCACCACCTCTGTATTTACAGCCAGTCCCAGTTGCGTGGCAGCATTGTGGGACACTTAGTTCGGGGTGGGGCTTGAAGAGACAAAATATTACCTATTACCTTCGCCCTGCAACCGAGGATCTTCCCCGGGTTGAGACTGGCCAGAAACAACTGCAATGAACGAGAAGGAGAAGACCGAAACAAGAGACGGGAGTTTTGACTCCGAGGTCGAATCCTTCCACACCGGCGACTATGAACAGCAACGCGAAGAGCTTCGTATTTCAAACCCCCAGGGAATAACGTCGACCCTGACCGGAGTGGATGTGGAAAAGGCCGAGCATGACTTCGAGGAGTTGAATCGCCAGTTTTCGAGCATCTCCCACCAGGCGCGACACCTATCCAAGCAAGCGTCTCGGGCTTCTAAGCCGGCCGTCACCACCGAGGATGTCGAAAAGGCTGGGAGCTCCGCAGACTCGGATGATCCTTGGGATTTGGAAACTACTCTGAGGGGCAATCGAACTGCCGAGGTAGAAGCGGGTATCAAGGACAAGCACATCGGTGAGGAATAAAACCCTTCTCGCAAATGCAGCTCAATTATGCTAACTTTTTATTGAAGGTGTCATTTGGAACAATCTCTCGGTACGAGGAATTGGCGGTGTCAAAACCTTTATCAAAACTTTCCCAGATGCAATTATCGACTTTTTCAATGTCCCAGAAACGATCATCAACATGCTGGGATATGGCAAGAAGGGGAGAGAATACAATATCTTGGAAGGTTTCCGTGGTCTCACACGCCCAGGTGAAATGGTTCTAGTGCTTGGAAGACCAGGCTCAGGGTGCACCACTTTTTTGAAAGTGATCGCGAACCAGCGATTTGGATACACCGGGATTGATGGAGAGGTCATGTATGGCCCCTTTGAATCCAAAGCATTTGCCAAACGATTCCGTGGTGAGGCTGTGTATAACCAGGAAGACGATATTCATCAACCAACCCTGACCGTCAAGCAAACCCTCGGGTTTGCGCTGGATACCAAGACTCCTGGCAAGAGACCATTCGGTATATCCAAAGCCGAATTCAAGGACAAGGTTGTCAGTATGCTTCTGCGAATGTTCAATATCGAACACACCGCCAATACAGTCATCGGCAACCAATTCATTCGTGGTGTCAGCGGTGGTGAGAGACGACGAGTCAGTATTGCTGAAATGATGGTCACTTCCGCAACCGTGTTAGCATGGGATAACAGTACCCGTGGCTTAGATGCTTCTACCGCTCTAGACTTTGCCAAGTCATTGCGCATCTTGACCAACATCTACAAGACAACGACCTTCGTTTCTCTCTATCAAGCTTCTGAGAATATCTACAAGCAGTTTGACAAGGTGCTAGTTATTGACAATGGGCGGCAAGTATTCTTCGGCCCGACAACCGAAGCACGATCATATTTCGAGGGACTTGGTTTTCGAGAAAAGCCACGGCAAACCACACCGGACTATCTGACTGGATGCACGGATCCTTTCGAGCGGGAGTTCAGAGATGGAAGATCTGCCGACGATGTTCCTTCGACACCACAGGCCTTAGTTGAGGCCTTCGAGAAGTCACAACACAGCAAGCAACTCGATGAAGAGATGCAAGCGTACCGCACACAAGTTCAACAGCAAAAGCAAACATATGATGACTTCGAGATCGCCAACCAGGAAGCGAAACGCAAATTTACTCCCAAGTCATCTGTCTACTCGATTCCTTTCCACCTACAGATTTGGGCTTTAATGCAACGGCATTTTTTGCTCAAGTGGCAAGACAAATTTGCTCTGACCGTCTCCTGGATCACTTCAACTGGAATCGCAATCATTTTGGGAACTGTGTGGCTGAAGCAGCCCAATACTAGCGCGGGCGCGTTCACTCGAGGTGGATTGCTGTTCATCAGTATGCTTTTTAACGGCTTCCAAGCATTTTCCGAACTCGCATCTACCATGATGGGTCGATCGATAGTCAATAAACATCGCTCTTTCACTTTCTACAGACCAAGTGCCTTGTTCATTGCACAGATTTTGGTGGATACTGCATTCGCAACTGCACGCATTGTGGTTTTCAGCGTCATAGTCTACTTCATGTGCGGCTTAGTGCTTGATGCCGGGGCATTTTTCACTTTCGTTCTGGTTATTCTCACGGGATATGTTTGCATGACTGTGCTTTTCAGAACGATCGGATGCTTTTGCCCCGATTTCGATTATGCTATGAAATTTGCTGCTGTTGTCATCACACTCTTTGTGCTGACCTCTGGGTATCTGATCCAGTGGTCCGGCTCTCAGGTGTGGCTGAGATGGATCTATTATATCAACCCATTCGGACTTGGGTTTGCGTCTTTGATGGTGAACGAATTCAGTCGGCTCACAATGACTTGTACACAAGATTCTCTGGTACCCAATGGCCCTGGCTACGACGATATCGCACACCAGGCATGCACCCTGGCTGGAGGTGAGCCAGGATCGGACGTTATTCCAGGCTCGAGTTATCTTGCCACCACATTCAGCTACTACAAGGGAGACCTCTGGAGAAACTTCGGAATCATGATTGCCCTCATCATCGGGTTCTTGGGAACGAACCTGTACTTTGGCGAGACACTGCAATTCGACGCTGGCGGAAAGACGGTCACCTTCTTCCAGAAAGAAAATGATGAACGCAGGAAGCTTAATGAGGCGCTCGAAACGAAAAAGGCAAACCGTCAGTCTAAGACTGCGGGCACTGGTGCTAAGCTTGAAATATCCTCCAAGTCCGTCCTCACTTGGGAGAATATCTCCTATGAAGTTCCTGTCCCATCTGGTACGCGGCGTCTGCTGAATTCCGTCTATGGGTTTGTTCAGCCGGGCAAGTTGACAGCATTGATGGGCGCATCTGGAGCTGGAAAGACCACCCTGTTAGACGTTTTAGCTGCGCGAAAGAACATCGGTGTGGTGACTGGTGATATCCTCGTGGATGGAGTCAAACCTGCCACTTCGTTCCAGCGAAGTACCTCATACGCGGAGCAGTTGGACGTCCATGAGTCAATGGCGAGTGTTCGTGAAGCGCTGCGTTTCTCTGCTGATCTGCGCCAGCCATTTGATGTTCCACAGTCTGAAAAGTATGAGTATGTCGAGGAGATCATCAGCTTGCTGGAACTTGAGGCCCTGGCAGATGCAATCATAGGCACCCCCGAGACTGGACTCTCTGTCGAAGAAAGAAAAAGAGTCACTATTGGCGTGGAATTGGCAGCCAAGCCCGAGCTGCTTTTATTCCTGGATGAGCCAACTTCCGGTCTGGACAGTCAATCTGCCTTCAACATCGTTCGGTTCTTGAAGAAACTGGCTTCAGCTGGCCAAGCTATTCTCTGCACAATTCATCAGCCAAACTCGGCTCTTTTCGAAAACTTTGATCGACTTCTGCTCTTGCAGAAAGGCGGGGAATGCGTTTATTTCGGTGAAATTGGCCCTGACTCCGACATTTTACTGGATTATTTCCGTCGCAATGGTGCCGACTGCCCACCTGATGCTAACCCAGCCGAGTGGATGCTCGATGCCATTGGCGCAGGCCAAACACGGCGACTTGGTGATCGTGATTGGGGCGAGGTATGGCGAACAGCTCCTGAGCTGGAAGCCGTCAAGAAGGATATCGTTCAAATCAAGGCAAATCGTATCCAGGCTGCCCGGCAAGAAATGAGCCAAACGCAACAGATTGTTGAAAGGGAATATGCATCTCCACTTTGGCATCAAATGAAGGTCGTTGGCCGCCGCACACATTTGTCGTTCTGGCGCTCGCGCAATTACGGCTTCACTCGGCTTTTCACCCACGTCGTTATAGCGCTTATCACAGGCCTGGCATTTCTGCAACTCGATGACTCTCGTTCCTCGTTACAATATCGCATTTTTGTCATCTTCAATGTCACTGTTCTTCCAGCAATTATTCTCCAGCAAGTCGAGCCCAAGTACGATCTATCCCGATTGATTTTCTATCGCGAATCCGCCTCGAAGACATACAGCCAATTTGCCTTCGCATGCTCTTTGGTTCTAGCAGAAATCCCTTACAGTATCCTCTGCGCTGTTTGCTTCTTCTTGCCACTATACTACCTCCCAGGCTTCCAATCCGAGAGTAGCCGTGCAGGATACCAGTTTTTCATGGTCCTAATCACTGAGATCTTTGCAGTGACCCTCGGCCAGATGATTTCAGCCTTGACGCCAAACAGTTTCATTGCCTCGCAATTGAATCCGCCCATTGTGATCATTTTCTCGCTCTTCTGTGGTGTCGCCATTCCCAAGCCGCAAATTCCAGGATTCTGGCGCGCATGGCTCTACCAGCTCGATCCTTTCACTCGACTGATCGGCGGAATGGTTGTCACGGAGCTTCACGGACGTGATGTCTCTTGCGCAGACGTTGAACTCAACATTTTCAATGCTCCTGGAAACGAGACTTGTGGTGAATACATGCAATCCTTCTTCGAACGCGGTGGGGCTGGCTATCTGGTCAACAATGCTACTCAGGCTTGCGAGTACTGCGCATACAAGATTGGAGACGAGTTCTACGCCGCTTTCAGCATGAGCTTCAACCACCGGTGGCGGGACCTCGGTATCTTCATTGCGTTTGTCGCTTCTAATCTGATCATATTGTTCCTCGCGGTAAGTGCATCCTACACCATTTTCTTTTTCAATGATGCTAATTGAGATAGTCTCGGTTCTTAAATTTCAACCGGAGATAAGATCGCGAAAAGTCATAAGTAATCAGAGGCATTTGATGCTCATAGTAAGGGGGGGAAAGGGGAATAAATCCATTCAACGCGCATAAGGGAAATACGGGGAAGAGGAGGTGATAAAGGTATATTAATTCAACAAATACAAAAGTTCTTTATTCCTACCAACTCCCGAGGTACTCTGGTGTTACAGCATAAACCGCTTTTTCAAATTTCTTTGTCTTATAACGAAATGAAGGACATTATTGAAAGCAAGAGTGACAAGGCCTCTCCAATATATTTTCCGAGGGTATTTATTTCGGATATGGAGGGGTTATGAAGCCGGGGCTAGCTAACGTTATGTAAATATCATGCAATATTGCTTCCATGTTTAACGTTGGAAGTTTAGGAAGATATGTCTGAACTCGGCGGCATTCTTCTTCAAGTTCATTTCTCTGGCCCACCTGGGCAGAGGGTGGATTCTCTCCGCACCCCGGATTCCCCATTCCCCATTCCCCACGACCCCCACGCCGTCGTTCTGCCCGTGCGCGATCGACATCCAAAGGGGCTTTTCTGTACTCCCGAGGCACACTCGACCTATCATCTCCCTCTTGGAAAGGCCATGGAGTGAGAACTGGGCTCGAGACCAGCCTTCTGAACAGGGAAGGTCACCAAATGCTCGGACTTGATCCGATAACTCCCAACCACATTCCAGTTGCATCCAGCCACCCAGTGGCAGCATTCACATCAGGAAAACTCTCTTGGCAACGCAAGTCCTGCCCGACGCAGTAACTTAGCTGTGACCACGGCACAAATCCGATTCTCTCCCCAATAATGGTCGTCAGCCAAGACTCAATTTGAGATCAGTCGTTCCGGCCTTCTCTGCGATACGACATCTTCGTGTCGGTGTGGAGTCCAAGTCGGGTCTCCGGGTCCTTCCCCGCAGTTTGATGCCGTGGTTGAATTGCCCCACGGGGTTTGGTTAAGCTTTGGCTTTTTGTGAAGGAAAACAAACGATTCATAGGTGGTTGAAGCTGGTCGATGCTGATGAGCACGGGCAGTTGAAGGCGCGCGCGCAAGCTTGACAGGGTCCCTGGTCGGAGTTTCTATTTCCTTTATCTTGGAGAGTTCCCCCTCTCAATCCATCTGCTCTGCCCCTCACGACTGCCCTCTTCGATTCGGTCGAGACAATCATCCAGCAAAAATGGTGAACAATCTGCCCGAAGAGCCACCAGCTGGCTCGAAGGCTGACATCGCCAACGTCCCGACTATTTCCCACTCAGAAAGCAACCAAGTACAGTCGAAATGGAAGACCGCCAAAGTAGCCGATGGTGACACTGCAATGGCTCTTTTTAATGACCCAGATGAGTTGCATGAGGATATTGATCCCGTCGAGGCGAGAAAAGTACTTTGGAAAATCGACTTTATGATTTTGCCTTACTTGGCTGTCTGTTACGCATTCTTCTATATCGACAAGGTAAGTGTCATATGTACCCTGACATCAAATAACCCTAGGCAATATTTTAATGCGTTCTTATTGCGATAGACAACATTGAGCTACGCTGCGATCTTCGGTATCCGCGATGACCTCGACCTGCATGGTACTCAGTACAACTGGCTGAGCAGTATCTTCTACTTTGGTTTTCTGGCATGGGCATTCCCGACCAATTTTCTGATGCAAAGGCTTCCGATCGGTATTGTCCCTCCCTATAGCTTCTACGGCTCCGTCCAGAGAATATCGCTAAATGCTCGTTCATAGGCAAATACCTGGGTGCAAATATCTTCATGTGGTGAGCTTACGAGACATACATAAGTGAGACTTAACGAAGGCTTACTATTTATTAGGGGGGTTTTCCTTATGATTCAGGCTGCATGTAATAGTTTCGAAACTCTTGCCGTTCTCCGCGCTCTAGGTGGTGCCGCTGAGGCGTGTTCAGACCCTGCTTTCATGCTGATTACTAGCATGTGGTACACCCGCCGCGAACAGCCAGTCAGAATTGGTCTTTGGTATACAGCTAATGGATTGGGGATCGCTCTGGGTGGCCTGCTGGGATACGGTATTGGTCACATCCGCGGAGCCCTACCATCGTGGAAATACGAGTTCATCGTGATGTGAGACATCCCTTTCCCTCGTCCTTCATATTTAAAATGGTAACTGATGAGCATTAGTGGTGCCCTTTGCTCTGCATGGGGTATCGTCATGTTCACTTTCCTCCCTGATTCGCCGGTCACAGCCCGTGGCCTCAGTTTGAGAGAGAAGCGCATTGCCGTTGATCGCATCAGAGAGAACCAGACAGGTGTGGAGAATAAGCATCTGAAGCCATATCAGATTCTTGAGGCATTCATGGATTATAAGCTTTACATGTTCTTTACTCTGGGTGTTGTCTGTAAGTATTGTTTGAAACACGTCTTTCAACTTTTTTTTTAACTTCCCTGATAGGCAACATTCCGAATGGCGGAATTTCCAACTTCGGCACAATCATCATCCAAGGGTTTGGCTTTTCTACTTTAGTGACAACTCTTATGCAGGTAAGCTTTACTGACAATATCAGCTGGATTCGAATAACTGATGTGTTCATTAACACCAGATCCCCTATGGGGCTATTATTGCACTTTCGATCTTGGCATGTGTTTACCTGAACGACCGCTTTGAGAACCGCCGCTGCGTTTTTGTTCTCATTTTTCTTATTCCAAACTTGATCGGCGCCTTCGGTCTACGATTCGTGCCCATTGATCGGGCAGTGGGTCGACTAATCTGCTACTACCTGACTGGGCCGTATAATGCTGCCTTCGTACTCGTTTTGAGTATGCAAGTCGCAAACACAGCAGGTAAGTTTCGTCGTGAACGCCACAGGGGGGTCTGGGTAACAGCATCAAAGTGAATAAAGATTTTAAATTTCATTGCAGGTCACACCAAGAAGGTTGTCACGAATGCTGTACTCTTCCTCGGATATTGTACTGGCAACATTGCTGGACCGTTTTTCTACAAGTCAGACCAGTCGTATGTTTCCACTACTCTTATTGCATGGGGGAAATATCTAATACAAGAAATCTAGTCCAACTTATCAGCTTGGCATCTGGTCCATGATCGTCTCGCACTTGATAGAGGCCGTGCTAATTACTATTCTGGGTCTACTTCTGCGCTGGGAGAACCAAAAGCGCGATCGCATCCAATCCCAGATGGAGGGTGGTCTTGAAGGCAGGGATTTGGACTCGACTGCTTTCTTGGATTTGACAGATCGAGAGAACATGAAGTATGCTTCTTTATTCCTGGCTGAGATCTTTATTTCTTTCTGAGACCGTGCTAACTAGAATTCCTCCCTAGCTTCCGTTACATCTACTAGGCTCTATAATCGAATTGCGGAGATGCATGGCGGACGTCCGATTAGGCGCAATCTAAATTTCAGAATTTGTCATGATATGAGACCATATCTCTTACGTCTTGGATAATTTTTAGTAACGTATGGCCATAATTCTCAACGCATACTCAGAAAGACGGCTGGTTCTATGTGCTATTTTCGATTGGGTGATCATTCCAAGGTTTCCTTTGCTCGTATTCTCGTGTGGACCTGTTAATGACCAATGTGACTGTTTTATTTCAGCCTTGGCCTTAGATTGGGTAAGCTTCAATGTAAATCTGTTCATTACTCGCAGCTCGCATGCGCTAAATTGGATTTCACATAGTAGCAGGCCCTTCCTTCCACGGCTCGTAGCTTATGTGCTCTCCTGCATATGTTATCTTCTCTGGATGTTCTATACATCATACCGCATGACCAGTGTGCTCTTTGAATAATTCATCTGATTAGATATTCAACAAAATTTCGGAGTCTTCTCATGAACACCAGTCCTTTACTCTCATCCTGGTCTAGATTATCCTAAACATGTCTGGCTAGGCTGAGTTGTTGGACTGAGAGGTGTATTCTCGGGAAAACTCCGCAAGAATTCACATTGAGCTACTTTGCATCTTTCGTCTCCTGAAACCCTCCTGGGTGAACTGGATCAAAAGTACTCCGCTTCCCTCATCCGCTATTGGGTTATTGGGTCCGGGATAGTGCTGATTCTGTCAAACAGGCATGTCGGGTAACCCACGGAGTACATGCACGGTCTGTGATCGCAAAGCACACCACACCATCGCCCTGAGTCGGAGCGTTGAGAATCCGAGTGCCGAAACATACTAGCCTCCATTGTCCAAGAAGAATTCTGAAAGCGCAGATCCCAAGCTCGAGATCCAGTCAACGGCCACAACCACCGCCCCTTTCTCCACCTCGTCGGCATCGAACCGCCCCGCCTAAGTCCGAAATAAATGAATTGTACTAACAGTGAATGGAGCCAGTGCGCAGGATTGGTTTTGACATTTAGATTGACTATAAGTATAACTAATTATCACGCCATCGGGCTCCAAAATATAGTCATTTTCTCGCGCGGCCATTGCTCCTCGCCCACTTAAGCTTATTTTCCTGCAGAGCCCTATCTCGAAGTATCCTCTCGGCCATGGCTATTCCAGACAACAACGACCCCTCTACTCCCCGCCGTCTGCTGCTCGTCTCGGTGCCCCGCACCGCTTCAAATCTTCTACTGAAGATCTTGAACATTCACAACCAACCTCAGATTCACACTAGCCCGAAGGGCGGGTATTTCTTCTTTCCGGCATTTGTCTCTGCTGCTCAGAGCGGTCTCCTGGGCAAAGCGCCGGAACAATGGTCGCAAGATGATAAGAAATCCGTGAAGAACGGTTTCCAAGAATGCCTGAATACTCTCGAAGAGGAATCTGCGCTGGCACACAAGGCCAACAAGGCCATGTTCGCCAAGGAACACGCATTCTGGTTTTTCAGCCCGGCATCCTTTCACAAGATGAAGACAGGCTGCGAGGACCTCGAGTTCTTCAAGGATCTCCGGTCAGACATCCCTGAGACCTATGGTCCTGCTAGCTACTCCCAACTCAATGAGACCATATTGTCTGACGAGTACATGCGTTCCTGGCAATTTGCTTTCATTATCCGCCATCCGGCTCTTTCCTGGCCATCGATGTACCGCGCCATGTTGAAGATCGCCAACGAGGGGTTTATGGATGAGGATGGAGTGAAGGGCTCGTCACTTACCAACATGACGTTGCGCTGGACCCGTATGTTGTACGACTGGTGCTTGGAACAGCCGGATATGCCGGTTGCACCGCCGGTGGTTGATGCCCACGATCTCATTCACCACCCCGAGGTCGTGTACAAGCTCTGTGAACAGACTGGTCTGGACAAGAATGTTCTGCAATTTGAGTGGGGCAGCAAGGAAGAGCAGAAGAAGTCTAATGGCTGGTCTTCTCCTGAACCAAACACCGTTGACGAGCAGCTCGAGATGCAACGTCGTGCTGCGTCCATCATGCTATCGACATTGGACGACTCCAAGGGTATTGTCAAGGACAAGGCGCCCATAAGCATTGACATTGATGCCGAAGCGGCCAAGTGGAAGGTTGAGTTTGGGGAGGAGACTGGCCAGCTCATCGAAAACTGCGTGAGAGATTCCATGTCTGACTATGAGTATCTCAAGGCTCGACGGATCACTCTGTAACGTCGTCATGAACGATGAATGTATGCAACGACCATGTGATCTTGCAAATGGTAAATCATGTATCCATAAATCCTTATATAACTGTCAATATACAATCTCCAGTCACCCACCAGAACATACCTGTTGATACGATACTCATGTGGATCAATTGATGGATATTACATGCATGCGAGGGCCATACAGGAACCACATAAAACCGTTTATGAGGAAATAAGAGACAGATTGATTTAATATAGACAGATAATAATACACCCTTGGATATGCAAAACAGGCCACGCTCAGCCTTTGTCCAATCACCGCTTGCCTCCACCCAGGAAGGCTCTCTTCTGGCGGATATAAGCAGCCACAACATTCTCCACACTGCGGCGGTCATGCTTGCGGGACCTATAGAAAATAAATCAGTACTGTACTCCGGGGCATATAGGCAGTTTGAACAATCTGGAAAGCCGACATACCGCATGTAGAACAGTCTGGCGCGACGAGTCTTGCGGATGGCACGCTGGACGATTTCCACACTCTGAATATTGGGGTTGAAAACCTTAACCGACATTTCGACAGCCACACGCGTGAGCTCGTTTCGCAGCAAGAAGGAGGTGTCGATGCCGCGCAGCTTGATGCTCAGGACGACGCCGTTGAATGGGTCACCGTTCTTGAAGGTAACTCGGACAACGTCACCAGGCTTAACACTGCGAGGGTTTCTTCGGTAGTCGAACAAGGCCTTGCGGTCACCCTTGGGGTCAAGAACTGCCATTTGCGTCTCGGTAACACTGCCGACTGGATCCTTGCAGGCGGCGCGAGCTGAGGGAGGCGGAGGGTAGACCTTCACGGGCTTGGGGCCTGGGATTGACCGGCTCGGTTAGCACAAATGAAACCATAAGGATTGAAGATGTCCTATTTCCAGGTGCATACCATTTTCCGGCCGCATGCGCTCGGGTAATTGTGATAGGAATTGCTTGGGTAGGTTCGGAGGGAGAGGAACGCGCTCGGGGCGTTGGGAGTAAGCGGACGAGATGAATCGACGGCCAATATGCGGCTGGATAGCCTCCTGAGTCTTAATCAACGACCTCAGACAGCCCAGCTGCCGCATTGTGGGTAAAGCCGCCATGGTTGCGATGCGATGCAGAGGAGTTGAGAAAGCCGTCGAGTTTTGGCGCGGACCGGCAGAATTTCCGCCAAGCCTCGACTTTCTCCGTCGAGATTCTCCGCCTCGCTTTCTTTCTCGCGCCTCCGCGTTGTACTATTCAGCTTGTTCAGATTGACGACGAGCCTTTTCGTACTTGGCAATTGGTTGACCGGTTACTCACTCTTCCATTTCTCCTCAATTTACGCCCTCGATCATGGCTCAAATGGCCATGGGCAGGCTCTTTCGCTGGCCGAGCAGTTTCGGCCAGTCGATGACCTTTTCGCAAATCCGCAATTATTCGGGAACAGGTAAGAAGAGATCCTTCCTTGAGCTTGCAATTTGCTCTCGAACAGTGTCTAATGATTGATCTCCGATATGCAGCTGTCCCTACTTTCACCCCGACCTCCTCCACGGAACTGGACCAGGCTCTTAATCGGTTTCGAGAACAGCTTTTTATTCCCTTCGGTCTTCCCCGACGTCAGCGGAGGAGCATGTTCAAAGAGAAACATGCGCAAAAACTTGTCGATGAACCCATCACCGTCAGCATCGGCGAAAACGAGGAATTCACTCTGCGACCCATGAAGCTCACTGAATTGCCAACCAAGAAGGAGGCCCTACAAGTCCTCAAGCTTATGTCCGCTGCCAACGACTACAAGAATCTCGTCCCATTCATGAGCGGTCTAGGAATGGCCCATTATGTGATTAATTCCAACAAGTGGGAGCAACTCATGCGTGCGACCAACAAGTCCAACAAACTCTCTGTGATTCTCCAATGCGCCCAACAATCAAGCCGCACCGGCCTGCAACTACGGGGAATCGACATCGTCAGACGCCTCTTCTTCGAACTGCATACCATCGCCCAGAAAGGGGAATACAAAAGCGAAGAAGTGAATAAGGCTCTGGGTCTTACGAAGCAGGCAATCGACCTGATGGAATCAGAGCGCCATGTGGACGAGCACTGGAGGCCATCACCATCCAAGGACCCCCTCCTGCAGCCTTTCGTCATCGGTACTTTGCTAGAACTGAGCGCTTCTCGCGCGATCAACGAGTTTGGTGGCAAGGATGAAGCCAACGAAGTTATCACTACGGCATGGAAACTGATGAATTCCAAGCTTCTGTTCCGCCATGAAAAAGCCCCTGCCGATGTTGGTATCAGCCAGCAAGAACATTGGCTTCAGGAGACCATTCCTGTCTACAATGGCCTACGGTTGAGTCTCCTGGTCCATGGCATTGCACTTGACAAGACTCTGCACTCTTCTCTTACATCCAAACTCGAGAAGGTCAAGGCGGCGCTTGACGAACAGATGGCCAAATACTCTGTCGAGGACGCGAGGCGCCCTTTCAGCTTTGCCACAATCCAGGCTTCACTCAAGGCATAGGGGAGAAGATAGAGTGCTGCATTTGTCTGGGTTGTTTTGGCTTAAATAGCATGTATATTATCTTCATTCCAACATCTATGGAGTTGGTCTTGTATTTCATAAAACGGAATATGTCGCCTTAAATTGAGTATTTTTGATGGCGCTTTTGTTAAATAACCTTAGAAATCCCCGCTGGGTGCTGATGAAATGTTCACATCTCGAACTAGTATTGCTAATGAGGATATGATAATCCCTAGATGATTTCCATCCAGAAGGAACCTGAAGGAACGCAAATTCACAAAGTACGCCTTCCGTCCCTGCCGTCTTGCCTAACACAATTCCACGGTGTTGTCAATGCTGATACGCGCAGGGAAGGGCAATGTAGTTTGGCCATCAACAACAGCGGGACCGGAGACAGTAAGCTAGAAGGATAAGAAGTTAGATATATCGTAGACAGGTAGTATAGAAGAAGTAGTGTAAGCTTACCTGGCCCTCAGGTAGATCGTCGGATATTTGATTCTCAGAGACACCAGTCAGTGTTATTTCTGTGCTGCTTAATGGCGGGCCGAAGTGACTCGGTCCAGTAAGGCATCTGTAGTCGAAAACGTTGGTTTGAGCAATGGCACCCGCAATTCCAGGCCCAGTCAGCGCATACACAATGCGAGCATCGGTGAAGATACGCAGTTCGGTCAGCTGCTCCGAGGTAAGGCGAACAGAGGCATCGGTATCGACCCGATGGGAGATGCACAGCAAGCGTAAATTATCCAAGGACAGTTCAGCGGTGGGCCCTACTCGAGCGATTTGGCTAAAAATGTTCTTTGAAGGCATGTTGCCTCCATCCAAGGTTCGAGCTTGCACCCAACGACCAAGTGACGAAACAGGCCCAGTGTGCGGCTTCATGACACGCTCGTGGTAATCGGACATGGTGCGAGAGGATGCAACGATGACGGTGGGAGATACTCCAAGAGTGGCAAGGGCAAAATCGACATTCTCGCCGGCAACTGAGTTGAGAGCGATAGAAGCATTGGAGTAGAGTGCGTTCATAATCTGCAGGAGCGGGTAGGAGCGAGAGAGGGAGTCGATAGACAAAACGAGGTCAGACGGGGTGAATCGTTGATTGCGAGGAAGTGCAGAGCCCAAAGCCGCGATACCAGCGACAAGATTCTAGAATGATTGGTCAGGAACGATGTTTATGGATCACGAAGGAAAGCAATGATCACCTACCTCTGCTTTGAAATCGATGAAGTGTCCGGAAGTAGAAGAGGACGGCCAGACAGTGTTGACAGCAGGAGCCGGAGTAGTCGGATCGTACTCGGGGACGTCCAGTCCTGCCAGATCCTTGTACTCCTCAACAAGTTCGTGCCAGACAATCGCCTTTAAAGCACCCTTAACCTCGTCGGGAACCTCATGCCAGTCCATGTGGCGGTTACCATCCTTCGCGACCCAAAGAACGAGGTCAAGCTGCTTGTTATTCTTGGCGACGAGTGTTAAGTCGAGTGAGCCAGCCTCTGCGATCAGGGTATCGGCTTTGCATGCTTGCAAGTGCGCAGAGAGGGTCTCTGCAGGTAGGTTGTGGGGTACGATGACGGTCTTAAATCCATAGAAGGAGCCAGCTGGAGTAACAAATATCAGCAAACATTTTGAATGGGCAATCGCCAGAGCTTCTTACCAAAGATAGATGCAAGCAGCTCAACGGAGTCGGTAAGACAGACAGCCACGGTCTTAGCACCGGACTTTTGTAGCTCATGTCCGACGACGTTTATTTCCTGGGTGACTTGGGACAGAGAGTGCTCGATCGAGTTTTTGCCTAGCACGGTGATGATCTTGCCCTGTTTTCCGGAGACAGATCCATCTGGGTTCAGAGCTCCGCGTACAGCGGCCTTCCAAACATCACGCAGGTCACCACGTCGACCGGCGGTATACTTGGGTGTACCAGCATCCTTGACGTTCAATCCAGATCGAAGTGGGAAGCCGTATGGGGTCTCCAGGCTACGGTATGTGGCGGACTCGCCAGATTGTCTGATTGGGGATGCGGTAGACTGGCGAGCGAGGAGAAACGGATGAACATCGGGGTCCCGAGAGGAGAAAAGCGAGTAAAGGGCGAAGGCACCGAGGATGCCGGCAAAGACAGTGGTGTAAATATCCCAATCGGCCAGGACATCCGACAGTACGGTATCCACCCGTTCCAAAAGGGATGCTTGATCCGCCATTTTGTCAACAGAGTAGAAAAAAATACAGAACAGCACGAGGAGTGCGAGTGTCAACAAGCAGCTGGCAGGCATCCACGGCCCCGGACTATGACGTTGAGGGGTTGCGCGCGTGCGGCGGACCGGGTCAACTGTAACACCGGGCGTCTAACCTCACGCGCGTGCGGCGGCTTCTCGAGTCTCCCAGCCACTTGTGACCACAACAGAGCATCTCCTGAGCAATGACCATTTGAACCCCCTCTTTTTCCAGGCAAATGATCTCGCCGGCGTGTCGTTGATTTCCGTCGCCCATTCCACCCCGAGGTAAGTCCAATTTCGTTTCCTTAAAAAGGTAAGTCTCGTGCCATCCAATCCGTGGAAAGAATCGAGCACCTATTGACCGCAGTGTACAGCTTTTCTTTCCTTCTTTTTGCCGGAGCAAGATAGCCATTGCGCTATTTGAGTACTGCAATTTATTCGCCCTGCTCTTCTCTGCTCCTTGTTTTCGACTGTCTACCCCATAAATGGCCTCCCAATCTCTGCCCTCGACTCCGAAAGCCCTTACGCCTACCGGGCCTCCTACCTCAGAGGTGTCAGGCACTCCAGGCAAATGGCGCCATCCCCAGCTGAGCGAGATCGTGAGACGCCAAGATGCCTCAACTTTCGGCGATAAGAACCTGAGGAAGCTCTTGTGGAATGGTGGTACTTTGGCCGTAACATGGGTCTTTTGGGGCACCTTCAAATCTTAGTAAGTCACAGGAAGCCTTCAACACTATGTCTTGCGTGCGGGGCCCTAACAACCTTTGTTCTAGCTCGCGTTTTATTGTCAATGCCGATGATAATTCTCTGTATAACTACATCCCGCTGCTCTTTCTGCAGCTACTCCTCATCTCCAACACCTTCCTTGCATTGTATCCTCTCTTCCGACCCAAGGACGACCTCTCCGATATCCCCCTCACACCTACCCAGCGTGCTCTTCTGGGTCTGGATCCTAATGCGACACCGCCCGCAACACCGGGGACAACTTACGTGACCCCTCCACGGTACCGAGTGTCTACCTCACGCAAAGGCAGCCCCGCAAGCGCAGCTGGGGGCAGCCCCTCTTCTCCATTGTCCGCAACCCCAGGACTATCTGGGCGCCGAGTCTCGTCAGGCCCCTTTTCGCCAGCATCGAGTCCGCTTTTCCACAAGGTTGTTTCAAACGACTGTGGAGCCAGAGGAGGCCGCAGGCAGAGCGTTGGATCGTCATCCCCTCTTGCTAGCAGCAACGCGTTTGGCAACTCTTTCGGAAACTCCTTCGGGAACTCCTTCAGCACTTCGCTTGGAAACTCTTTCGGAGAATCAACGGTGGCGCCCAGCACTCCTTCGCCTCTTGCCGGCAAACGACAAAGCATGGGGTTGAGCAACAAATGGCTTTACGAACGCAGCAGACGGTTATCTGCTAGCAATGGTACTCTTTAAGCTTTGTATTTTTTATGCTTCTGCTTTTTTTTTACCCCATCGGCTGCGTGGATAGGAGTTTGTAGAATAGGTCAGGGTTCATTAGCGATTTTTTATAATCAAGAAACAACATTACCAAAGCATGCGCTGGCTCAACAGTAATGGCGATCGTAGTGACCAAGGGATGTAAACATTAGTACTAGGTAGCAGTGCTCAACAAGGCTTAACAATCATCAAGCGCGCATACCGCATCCTCCTGGGAGAGGACTAGTGGGCCACTTCAAATATTTAACAATAAAGTGAATTACACCGTCCTACTCTGTACTCTCCACTCTTTCATGAATATCGTATTAGCGTCTATTTACGCATGATCTATAACACTCGTTCAAAAACTTGTATCAAACGTGGGAACTCGAAAGTCCTCCGGAAATTCTTCCCGGCCAGATGCCTCAGTGGCTACCGCAGGACCACTCCATTACCTAACTTGATAGATACTCTAGTGCCTGAATAGTCCTGAAACATGTAGGATTCAAGCTATAAAGCTATCGAGGCACATTTCTTGCTTCCTAAATATCTACCTATATTTCTTCCAGTCAAAATAATCGAAAATAACATGTGGCCGCTATTACTTCCATAGTGAAACGAGTCTGCTGTGCCTGGGCGGCTCGGCAGATCTCCCATGTGTCCCGGACGGACTCCGCAGGCACGAACCAACAACTCAACACTCTCCGTTTGGACAGCTACAGCTACCTTTCGCCTTCAACCACGTGGAGCTTCCTGCCAAGTCCAGCTGCATGACTCCAAGGCTCTGAGAAACTCATCTTTCTAAAAATGGGGGCCTCGGAGTCCAAGCTGGTCTTCAAGCAGGGCATCTTTCGCCTCTCCGAGGAGAAGGAGATCCCCGCAGACGACCCCTACTGGACACGAGTACGTCATCTCTATCGAGGCAGCATTGTGCGCTTTGAATGCGTGAGCAATACAAACTGACTGTGCTGGTAGTTTTGGGAGCTCCCTGAATCCACCGAAGACGTCTTCAGCTTATTCACCCCCGCGGACATTCGACGGACGCGAGACCATGCCCTATCCAACTTCGAAACCCTGCTTCTATCAGTCTCATCGCGACTGATAGTTCTCAAGAATCATCCGTCATTCCCCGATCCAGACCTTGCCCCTGACCGCGATGCGCTGAACTGCATCCGCGTCCTCACCCGACTCCTCCCCTTTGTCTACGAAGCCGATCATCTCGAAGGATGGGAGGACAAGTTTTTCTGGGCACGTCGCAAGAAGAAGACCAGACAATCTCAAATTGCTGGTGAGATTCTGTTTGACGAGGCCCAGCTGGACGGCCAACAAGATGGGTCTTCGACCGGTGCGGAGGAATACGAGGACGTGAAGCCTCTCGCTGAGGAGTTGATCGACACCTTACTTGATCTACTCTTCTTCGCAGACTTCACCATTCCTGTTCTGCCGACGGCGAAGAGTAAGATCTCCTACTCGATATGGCAAAGCGGTGTCGGATGCAACACGGCGATGGGATCCAACAAAACTTTGGAAAACAACCGATGCGAGATTCTAAGGCTTCTTCTCACCATAACTGGCAAAGCGATGTATTTGCCGTCGAACACGCTGCCAGTTCAAGGCGTGAAAGCCATCACCTATATCACCACTTGCCAGGATAAGCAATCTGTGTTGACCCTGCTCTGCTCCCTTCTGAACACGGCCATGAAATACAACCCGGCGTCATGGAGGGTTCCATATGACCATGTGGTTTGGAAGGATCCTAAGCAGATCATGGTAATCTATTGTCTGCAGCTCCTGCTGGTTCTCCTCCTATACCCCATTCCAGAGGATGGCCGTGGGGCTCCGCCAAAGAATTATTACCGTCACTACTATGGAAGATTGCATAGACCCCAGGACTTTCAATTCCTGGTAGACGGGATGACTAGAATTTTGAACCAGCCCATGCAAGCCACCACTTCATATCTCCCCGGCAGCCAACGATCGGTGAAGTGGGCCCCAGAAATCCTGGTTCTCTTCTGGGAGACTCTGCAGTGCAATAAACGCTTCAGATCATTCATCATTGACTCCAATCGCTCGCACGACTTCCTCATTCTTTGCATATTCTATGCCATGGAATACAGAACTGATCCTTCGAAGCAAGGTGTGGTGCGCTTGTGCGTATTCATTCTCCAGACAATGAGCGCGGAGACGACGTTTGGCAAGAGCCTTAACACAAAGTTCGAGGCTCAGGAGACCTTACCACAATCTATCAGGCTGCTCAAATTCCGGGGCTCTTATGCAGACTTCCTCATCATTGTTCGTTACCCCTCCGCCACATTCTTGGAGATCGATCGTTTGCTGACCACGAACTAGTCCATCCACACTCTCATGACCACCAGCAAGGGAAAGCTTGACACTGTCTACCCAGCGCTCTTGATGATTCTCAACAATGTGGCGCCCCACATCCAACACATTTCACCCAGCGCCAGCTCCAAGGTCATTCAACTTTTCTCTTCAATGTCCGCCCCTAGCTTCCTGTTGGCAAATGAGACAAATCACACTCTTCTGGCATCACTGCTTGACTTCATCAACGCTATCCTTGAGTACAACTTCACTGGTATGTTTTTCCTTCTTTTCTTTTTCAATTGCGAGAGGCGAAAGGCGATCTATTGAGTTGTCTGAGCCGGGCTCCCAACCTAGGCAAGCAAGATGGGTGAGGTTCTACCTCACCCCTCCCCTAAGCAGCCTGACATCTATGTACTTAACTATCTGTGTACGTTTCTAACGGGATTTCCAGAAAATTCGTATCTCGTTTATGCAATTCTGAAGTACAAACAACGCTTTGAAGCAGTGCGAGAGTTCACGTTGGAAAGTGGGCAGCAAGAGATCGAGCGCCAGAAGGAGAGATGGAAGGCCGCAGCTGCTCCTCGTGATACGCCTGCAAGCCCGACCCTTTCGCAATCGGAAGAGGATCTCCACCTTCCTTCAGGAGCTCGATCACCCCTCACCCAAATTCCGGAAGAGAACAGTGCATTCGCGATCGGCGACGACGACGAGTCTGATGATGAAGGGCAACACACGCCATCTCAATCTTCGCCCTCGGCTCAAACATCACGCAGGCCTTCTATTGCGTCCACGGCCGACGAGACTAGCTCACAGCTGCGAGGAATGTCCGAAAAGGCTCGCGGAAAGAAGCCAGCTGGCCAACCGTCCTTCTCACGTCAAAACAGCATGACTAGTCAAACCAGCATTTCTGCTCTTTTCTCGTCGTCTCCATCGGTGTTTACGCCGACTGTTGCTTGGGTAAGTTTCAAGAGTGGCATCCCTTATGACCTTCCCAGCTGTACCAGAATATCTACCAGGTTATCTACTGAGGAACCTAACTGGGAAGAATTTCTCAAGCCTTTTGAAGTTCTATATTGGCTATGAACTTTTTCACTAACCTGTTACTAGCTCGAGTCCTGGCTACCAGAGCTGCCTTTGCACACAATTATCACCATTATCTCTGCCATCGCGCCCCATATCCCTGATACAGCATTACAGACTACGTCTAGCCCGGACGCGCGTACTTTGATCGCCAATCTTCCATCATTTGCCGAGGAACCCCAGGTCAAGAGCATCATCTCAGAACCAACTCCGACTCGGGTTCAATCGTTCGAATGGTCTGCCCTCTCGATGGGCTGGTACGAGTCTCTCCTATGGGGATTCATTTTTTCAAGTGAGATGGTGGTGGGAACTGCCGCGGGCGCCACACCCGGCACTGTTGGCGTGTGGAATGGCACCGGAGTTCGCTTGTTCAAGGTGCAAGAGGCCGCCGCTCTAGGGCCGACTCTGCTCGCTCCGAAGGGAGCGGTTGATGCCGTTGGGAGCAATCTTGTCCAGCGCATCGGCAATCTGAGTCTACGCGGGCGAAACTCGATGTCTCAGGAGCCCCCGAGTGGCTCGTCTCCGAGTGTGCGAGAGGTTTAAGATGGTACCATACGCAGGGATTATTGATGTACATAGCACGGCACGATATGACTTTCCCATTTGATGGCTTTTCTCTTTGTATGGATATTTAAGAATTGTATAGTAACGCAAGAGTAGTATCGAAATACCTTCACAGCTTAAATCTCAGATAGCAATTAGGATACCTAAGGTAGTCAGTGATTAGAGGATCTATTAGGGTTAGCTACTGGAGTAACCGGCTGGGAAAAAATGTCCGAAGACTTCTGAGTTCATATTATGATGGATTTAAACCTATCAGATACCTCAGGTATGATCAGACACTGTATGGAAAACATAGTTAGGCACTAATACTGTATTCGTATAGAGAGGGGGAGATTAAGGGGGGGATGTACATTGCTTCTTCCTCTGCCACACGCAACCACGAAGCCATACGGGAGCACGTGCAACCAACACCAAAACCACATTCCGCACCCACTTGAGTCGTGACATTTGCTTTAGCTCCAATCGCAGGGGAAAACAACATCCAAATATCCAAGGTATCTACCATTGATGATACCAAAACGCAATTGCATATCTCGATTCAAAGCCATGATCTCCCCGCTAGTATTCGTGACAGCCGTGGCCACGGCCCTTTCGGCGGCCCCGGAACCGGTCTTCGGAGCCATCACCTCCAGCCTGCAGAGTATCTTGAAGAATACACACGCCAGCAAAGACTATGGGTACCCGACAGATATCACCAGGGACCTTTTACCGGTATGTTCGTACGCGATTGGCGACTGATATTCGTGGTCGGCTATTCAATGGCGAGTTTCGTCGGGCTAACCTCATGTGTAGATTCCAGTCCACTCACACAAGTATGCTCAATGTATCTTAACCCACAGTGCTCTTTGCTAATATATCGAATAGTGACTATTGGAGAGAGCGGCCGTTTTATACTGGTAAGTTCATGTCTGCTCTTTTGCTCTTCGCCATTAACAATCGCTCCTAGGCCTGTCAAAGGGTTGCACGTCCACTGAAGCCGATGTCTGGCTGTACAATGGCACTCTTTATGTTCGTTTTCAATTCATTCTCTGATATATCTCAACTACCGTGCTAATTCCTGCCAGGTGGGCCACGATGAGTCGTCACTAACGTACGAGCGCACACTCGAGAATCTCTACATCAATCCCATTCTGGATGTGTTGGACCGCCAAAATCCTGACAGTCCTTTCTTGACAGCCCCAACAAATAAGTATGTATCCTCAAGAGACTCTACGGTCTGACTTGGGCTAACCCGTGTGAACAGTGGGGTTTGGGATGCCGATACCGCCCAAACACTCTACTTCTTCATCGATGTCAAAACATCCGGACACGAGACGTTCAAAGCAGTCATCGAAGCCTTGGGGCCTCTTCGTGAGAGAGGTTACCTCACGACACTTAAGGGTGGTAACGTAGAAAATGGGCCAGTGACCGTAATTGGAACGGGAGAAACCCCCCTCGACATGGTGCTGCCCGTCAAGGACCGGGATTACTTCTTCGATGCCCCTCTTGCTGATCTGGATGATCCCAAATACTCCAAAGTCGACTACAGGGTCTCCCCGGTTGCTTCTACGGACTTTGTGAAGGCCGTCGGGCATATTACTATTGACACCGAGCCCATTCTCCGAGACGACCAGCTCAAGGCTCTACGGGCTCAAATCTCTCTAGCGAAGGGGCGCGGAATTGGCGCAAGGTATTGGAATACGCCTAACTGGCCGGTTCGGCAACGCAATCTTGTGTGGAGGACTCTTCTGCAAGAAGGTGTTGGGCTTCTCAATGCCGATGATTTGGATGCTGTGGCCTCGTTCTTCTGAGGTTTGCAGCAGATAGACATCTGTCTGTAACCGCCTTTACCACCTTTTGTTCAAGAGCAGCTGCTTGGTTTCCGAACAGCTTCCCAGCTCAAATCTTAGAGTCTATTCAATATTATCAGGTACAGAAGTACTTACTTGGGTATATACTTGGTGCCTAGCCGGTAAGAAAGTTTGGAAGCTTTGAAGCTCTCCTTTGAGAGCTAAAAACTTATGATCGGGACCTGTAATGAAGATTTGGCTAAAACTTTGAACGATGACATATCCGCCTTCCATCTACTATCTGGGTATCAATACAACGAAGATCTACGAAAAGAAAGAAAAACCGTCCCATGCTCCAGCTCTCCTTGTCATCGTCCATAAAGTCCTCGACTTCTGACCATCATCCCTCAGTGTAGGCCGGTATGCAGACAGGTCCGGCACTTGTGGGTGGACACCTTGCCATCGATGTATTGGATGCTGGCGCCGGCACATCGCTCATCCTCATGATGGGAGTGCTTCATGCACTTGAGGAATTCTCCGCCAGTCGAGTGGCCACAAGTGTAGCGGATCTGCATCTGGGTGCAGAAGTCCGGCCAGGTGAAGTCCGTGACTTGTCATGTCTCGATTAGCTTCTCGGTCCGGCGGAGGAAGACACACATACGATAAGGGACTTTCTTCTTCTTCTTCTTGGGCTTCGTATCTGGCTTGGTAACCGGGTCTTGTTTCGGCCAAGGAGGATTGGCTGGCCCAACGGGATCCTTGGAGGATCGAGTATCCATTGGTAGTTTGGCGAGGGTAGTGTCTATTGATCAGTTCAGCCCTTGCCGGTGTCTGGGGTGTTCTGGGAACATACTGCTTTTCAGCTGACTTGATCGAGATGCTTGGGGGTGGTTTGGAGAAGTGAGAAAGTGAGGAAATTAGAAATTGAGGGAGTAAGAAGAGGCAGAGGAAGAGATGGCGGTTGAATGGGGATGCTTTCCATCTGCACCAGGCAGGTCGAGTATAAAGTGAGTGAGCGAGTACTCTGCACTAAGTCCACTTCATACATCCACTTGTGAAACAAACCCTCAATTCTGCTCTATTCTGTCTTCTCTCTATACTTTGCGATTTATCTCATCTTGTTTCTGTATACTCCTGGACTGCTTTGACTATAGTCACTTCGAGCCAGCATGTAGAGCCACCTGAACCGGGCCATTGACAAACCCAAATAGTTTTCGAAAGCACTCCAATCCTTCTATTTTCTCTCTCTCTCTCTGTCTCTCTGTATCTCTTCTCCATTCTATTCCATCCCACCTCATCTCTTCAACCTTTCTTCTCCATTTCCACCTCGTCCACTATCAGCCATGCACGTGATCGCCCCTGCGCAGAAAAAGCGCAGGGCTGCGCGATTCAGCAGCTCCACAACTCTTCAGTCCAACACAGCGTGGTTGCCAATCTAATTGGTGCACAATGGCTGCGGAGGGCGATCTGGGGGATCTGTTAGCCAAGGTGCTCCCCGCCGGCACTCAGATCACCGTCCGTCATGTTTCATCCACTCCCGCCCCTTCGGCCCCTCTGTTCGCGGCTGCGCCAGGCCAGAATCCCGAGGCAACCTTCTGTGAGTCTCATTTCCTCTCTGTCTCAATTGATTCACCTAAGGGTCACGGCGAGCATGAAGGTGCGGAGATCATTGTCTTTGGTATGGAGGTGCTGGTCTATACCACGGCCCACTTGACAACCATCTTCGTCTCAAAGGCCGATTCAACCGGCTTCCTGCACCTGCTCAAGCTACCTCACAAAGTTTCGGTGCTGCGACTAGTGTCAAACACATTTTTATCCTATTTGGCACGCACGCACCAGCGTCCTGGAGTGCGATTGGTGATTTCTTTGTTCGCACGCGCTCAGAACCAATACCTCTTCCCAGGCAGCATCGAGAATGCAGAAAAGCATGTACTTGATGACCGAGGCCTCATCAAGTGGTGGTGCCGATCAGCCGACCCAATCCTTCGCGAGCACGAGCCGGAGTCTGCTTCTCAGGATTCTAAACAGCAGAGCCAAACCGGCGAAGCGGCAAAGGCATCGGCGACGGCGTACCTGATTGTCCCGGGCTGCGATCGCTTCGAGACTCGCACTTTCTTCCCAGTAACGGCCAAATCGGACCCTCAGGATCGTCCACGATGGTTGAATAGCTACCCCCTTCACCAGATGGTTCATGACCCCTCGGCTCCCCCGCGATGCTTGATTCCCCGGGTTCCCGATGACCCAAAAACGCGATTTCTAGTCGACTTGGACGACGAACTACCTGAGCCTGCAGAGGCCGAGAATGCCCCTCCAGCTACTGGTCTGTGGCGAAGTGTCCGGTCTGTGGATCAATTCTGGGAAATGATGTCTTTCCGACAGGAGTGCTCAGCCGGCCGTTTGGTCGGATTCTTGTGGCTTGTTATCAACCCCCCTGGCCTGATGAACTCGACAACGATGGCTAGTCGAACCCGCGGCTCCGTAGCTGCTCCGACCCCTTCCGCTCCTGGGGACCTTCCCAAGGCTGTCTCGGGTGATGCTTCGGCCCAGGAAGACCCAGGTCAATCATCAAAGACAGGCGGTGCATCACCAAAGGAACCCACCGAGTCTACAGTCTCGGAAAGTGTGCCCAAGTCTCAAGAACAACCACCCTCATCTTTCGATCGACCTTCGACTTCACCACTCGCCGAGACAAACCCCTTCTACTGGCCTGAGGCCGGCCGGGGACAGGTCATCCTGAGCGAGACCGACTACAAGACTATGATGGACGGGATCCTGGATCACTTTTACGACGAAAAGGATATTGTCGCCAGCACCAAGTCATATATCGACCAAGTAGCATCTCTCGCCGACCAACTTACATGGGGGAAGTGTGTGGTGGGCACCCATATCCCAGAAGAGACCAAGACTGAGACGACAGCGACCAACACCCTCCTCGATAGCGGCCTGATCCGCAAGCGAAAGAAGCCGGAGAGGGAGAGCGGCAGTATCAAGACTGATGAGAGTGTAGCACAGCCGAGCGGGCCGGACGACGCGCAAGCAGCCTCGCAGCCGGCTGCTGTGAATGTACTGGGCGCGGGCTTGTTGCGAAAGAAAAAGAAGACATGAGATAAATATCGCCAAGATTTTGCGTTTCGGGTTTCGGGGTTCGGGATTCTGGAGTAAGAGGGAAGCGTTTTTGCATCGGGTCGGAATGGGATGGAATGGAGAGGTCTTCTTGAATAGTTCAATCTAACAGATACTCTATAGTACTGTGTCTGGTCATAAGCGTCAGCCTAATAGGTACAAAAGTACCTACTAGTACCTACTAGTCATTCCAAGTATCCTTGATTAGTTGCTTGGACACTATCCATAAGCAAAAAAGATGGGCACAGATATATGTCTAGTAGTATATTCCCCATTATGATGTTCCCACCTGTTCGTGGCCGAGGCTAGTATTATTTTGTGCCGCCAAGGTCTCTATAGTAGCTAGTATGCATGATCCAGTGCACCAGGCAAACCCCCAAGTAGAAAACAAGCAGAGAGTCATTGTATTTGAAGATAGTAAGAAGAAACGGAGGAATAAAAGAGGAGAAATAAAAACAAACAAGGTGATAACCCCGATCGTGCATTGCATCGTGTCACACGCAGCAGCAGTGCGAGGGCGGTGGAACAAAAGCCGCCGCATCCGAGCTGCACTGCTGGAGACCTCCACCAACCCGGAGTTGGAATTCTCTCTGTTCTCTTCGACGATCATAGAATGTGTGCCTGGCCGTCATCCTCCCTCCGTCTCTCATGCTAGAGCCGACCTTGCCATTCCTTGAATCGCCCACCGATGGCGCTGTATCCGTGTCCGTTGCGGCGGGCTGGGTCGGTCTGATCTGGTACACCATCGTGCTGACCGTGTGTGCATTGGGGTACTTCCAGATGTATGTCCTTGGCCTTGTTCTTGCGCTGCAGAGCTTGTTGCCTTTCCATAATAGCCATCTTTGAAATATTCCCGACCGCCACCTCGAAATATGACCGGTAGCTAACAAAGACCTCTCATTTCACAGATGGAGATTCTTTTTGCGCCGGCCACGCCCCTCCCGTCTGGCGTCCGATCCCAACGCCCCCCATGTCACTGCAATTCGACCTGTCAAAGGCCTTGAGCCACATCTTTACGACTGTCTCGCAGCAACCTTTCGCCAGCAATATCCGCGTGACAAATTGACCGTCTGCCTCTGCGTCGAGTCGCGAAATGATCCAGCCTTTCCAACCCTCTGCAAACTGGTCGCCGATTTTCCGGATGTCGACGCGCAGGTCTACATCGAAGAGGAAGATCCGCTCTTGCAGGGCAGCGGGCCTGGTTCCTACGCACTTGGACCGAATCCCAAGATCCGGAACATGAGTAGGGCATATCGTGAAGCAAAAGGTGATATCATTTGGATCATCGATTGCAATGTCTGGGTTGGGAAGGGAGTATGTGCCCGTATGGTGGATGGACTTTGTGGAACGGGAGATAGCTCCAGCAAGAAGTACAAGTTCGTGCATCACCTGCCTCTAGCCGTGGATGTGACCGGGGAGAGCAATGTCCCGGAGCAACGACAAGCTCTTTTAGATGCTCGTCCAGACGCCACTGAGGCCGAGATTGCCTTATCCTCTAGCCGACCAGAAGACGGACTAGCAAGCACGCTTGCTACCGGGGGCGGTCGTCTTGAGGAGCTGTTTCTTTCCTCCGCCCATGCGAAGATGTACACCGCCATCAACACTGTCCTGATTGCGCCGTGCATCGTGGGTAAATCGAACATGTTCCGCCGGTCTCACTTGGACTATCTCACCACCCCATCGCATGGCCGACCTGGCTCCCGCTATCCCGGTATTGATTACTTCTCCGAAAACATCTGCGAGGACCACCTGATCGGAGATCTCTTATGGCGGCGGATGGTGCGTGAGGAGAAAGAACTCGGTGAGCGCTGGGGCAAGCATGCTATGGTCTTTGGAGATCTGGCCATTCAGCCCGTGGCAAACATGAGTGTTCGAGGGTATATCGCTCGTCGAGTACGGTGGCTTCGCGTTCGCAAATTCACTGTCTTGCTGGCAACCCTTGTCGAGCCCGGCACCGAATCATTCGTCTGCTCTATATACGGCGCCTGGGGCGTCACCACCGCATTGATCCCATATCTGGAGCGCAAAGGAGTAGACTTTGCCTTGAATTTGTCCACTTGGACTGCATTCTTTGCCTTCTTTGCCCTCGGCATGGCGTTCTGGATCCTGGTCGATTGGACCCTTTACGTCAAGTTACACTCTGCAAAGGCCATCGAATTGGATAACGATACACCCTGTTTCGCACGACCCGTCCAGTCCCGCTCGCAAACGACACGCCGGACTTTCCTACAATGGTTTGCTGCTTGGCTAGGCCGCGAAATCCTCGCGCTCCCTATCTGGATTATTGCCGTGTATGGCGGTGTGACCGTTGTCTGGCGGGACCGGCGGTTCAAAGTCGGGTTCGATGCTAAGGTCCGGCAGATCGATGCCGGGCCAGAGGAAGGGTCATACTCGACCAGCTCTGTGGTCGATTGGTTTCCCGTTTCGCCGCAGGCTCTGGACGGGAAGGCGAGCAAAGTCCGCTGCGATTGATGCATTCATAGACGACTGTCCAAGCGAGCAGTCTGTAAAATATTGCATGTATACTTCCATACAGAATTAGAAACTCCATTAAGCAGCATCTCCAATTTATGAAAACAAAAAGAAGAAAACGAAATCGTAGTTGCTGTCAACCAGCTGAATTAACCAATCCTTGTCTATTGAAGTTTTTTTGACCAAACTTTTGAATTATAATCCGTAATCTACATAGTATAACCTCATGCAGAGCTCTCACCCTCCTTAGCACCGCTCTCCAGCCCAGCCGACTTCTCCGAGCTGAGAAGCCACTCAACAACCTGTCTGCCTGCAGACATTTCCCCAGCCGACTGCTGATTCTCACCCTCGTTCTGAGCCTCGCCTTCACCTTCACCAATGGTCATCTCGATCTCCTGGTCTCCATTCTCATTCTCATCAACCACTTCCGCAGAGGCTGACCAAGCAGCACGCTCAGCCAGGAAAACGGCGTCGTGGCCGGCATCGTTCTTGATAGCGACGTCCGCACCAGCCTCGACAAGCGCCTTGACACATTCCAGGTGCGTATTCAACGCGGCCCAGTGCAGCGGCGTGTTGCCAGAGTGGTTGGTGTGGTTGATGAAAGTCGTGCGCTGGGCTGCGTCTCCAGCAGATAGTTTCTGAAGGAGGCAGTTGAGGATTTCTAACATTGTCAACAAGATCCATGCTATACTACTTGCGTGTGTATACGTGACCACGGGGGGTGATTCGGGGTAAATGTGAAGAGCTCAAACATACCAATATTGCCGTTGGCAGCAGGGAAATGCAGCACGCAAGACCCGGTGCCTCCTTCGCTCTCATCTCCCATATCAATGGCAGATGCGACGATTTGGGCCTCGGTACAGCCATTTTGAGAAGCGAGAGTGGCAACATCGGCCGTCAAGGCCTCCAAATCGCCTGCTCGAGCATCGTAGATGAGATCATCAATTGCCTCGGCGGAGAGTGCAATGGGCACAGTGGGCTTGGGCTTTGGCGTAGAGGCAGCCATGGTGTGATCAAAAAGGTCGTGTTTCGTATATGTATGAATTAGATATTTGTTGATCCCGTTATTGTCGGTTTCTTTTTTTTGCGGTCTCAATCCTCCGAAAAGTGGACCGTAATTATTTTCTGCTGCAGACAAGAATTTGATATGCGCTAGTGGGGTGTTAGTAAATGAATTCCAGTGAGATGGTGCATAAACGAGAATTCAGCAAAAGAAAAAGCCAGGAAAATTCGAGTCCGAAGTAATTGAATCCCAAAGATTTATAGCCCGAACCATGCCGTTGATCAAAAGGACCCCACGATTTGCATGGGCGTTGATAAGCGCGTTGATCCATGATATTGCATTCGAATTCCAGCTAACACACTCTGGTTCGAGGCTGGAGTGGAAAGGCAAACAAACAGACATGCTGATAGTATAATGAACGGAAAATCACATTCCATACCTTTTGGGATTGAATCAACCTGCGTAGATTCTTGCGTTTGTGCAGGTTGTCTTCGCCGCAGAAACTTTGATATCGGTGTGCACGTGACCTGATGGCGGGGTTGCCTTTTTGGGCGGGGCAATCTATACACTTCGATCTTTCATAATACACTATTTGATGGGTTCGATGTATGTCGACAATAGTAGTATTCCCTGTAAATAATTGCGTCTATTCTTGGGGCTGCTCCTTTGAGTCGCGCAATCCTGTCGCCGTCTCTTTATGAACTGGTTTCATCACCTCACCATCCTAACAACCCACTTGTTCCTTTCCCTCGTCAGGTGAAGTAGGTTCTCTGCTTTTGGGTTCTGACTTTTCTTCTAGCTCCCCGGACTTATCCTCAGGCACCTCGTCCTCGGTCTTTGGGAGGTTTTCTTCCTGGTCCGGTGAGCCCTGTGGGTTCCTCGACGTCAACGAACGTCAATTTTGGATTTCGCACTAGATACCAGTCAGAACTATACAGTTACATGGGCAAATAGTCATACATAGGTTTTCCCCTATGGATACGGGTCGGTTTATGCAAGCACAAGACGATAGTTTATCATCTTCCGTGTACGTACTTGATGAGAAACTATACATGCAATGTGCAACCTTCTTAGGATTATCTTTGGAGTTATTATTACAAAAATGAAGAAGAAAATACAAGCCTGCCTAATGCCAATGCCAGGAGAAAGAAGCCCACGAACCGCAAACGCCCCGAAGCCCACGCCCCATGTGGGAAGGTATCAAAGTCCCATAATGTAAATGGTGTATGTGAGAGTATAGCAGAGAATATTAGTGTAGCAAGCTACACCGATTAATCCCGCAGCCAAGCCCTTCGCTTTTCCTCCTTCTTTTCCCGGCGCTTCTCCTTGAACAGCTTCAGCTCCTTCTTGCTCAGCTTCTTAGCGCTTCGCTCAGCCCGCAAACTCCGACCATCATGAGTGTTGGCCGCAGCGTCCACATCAAAGAAGGCATTCATTTGTCGGTAGGACTTGTTCTCTTGGTTGTGGTTCTCCGAGTTGATTGATTCGGCTTGCCAACGCCCAGTAAACCGGTTGAATTTGCCGGCGGCAGAGTACTGAGCAGTCGGGTCAGCAGAAGTACCGCTTGCTTCTTGTGTTTGCTCCTCGTGTTGCTGTGCATAGGGCGCGGTCGGGTCGTAGTCACCGTGGATGGCGGGATTATAGCCGCCGAGCACAGGCGCCTTTTTCTTCGGGGGTTCTTCGGCAGCTGGAGCTTCTGGATTGGGTACACGGGGGTTGTCCCATTGCGAAAGTCCACTGAATCGGTTGAAGAAATAGTATGCTTGGTTGTTAGCATCCCACACAGGTTCCCAACCATCGTCCTCGCCTTGACCGGGCGGCGCTTCATCGGGGAGTGGCGGGGGCACCTCGTCGGGCAAAGGTGGTGCGGATGTATCTTCTTTCTCGGGTTCGTCTTCATCTTCCCGTGGTTCTTCCTCGTCCTCCTCCTCTTTCGGGGCATCTTGACCGTCGTTATCGTGTTCTTTCGTTGCTGGTGTGTTCGTCTCGGGTTTCTCTTCCGCGACGGCCTGCGGCGATCCAGGCACAGGAGGGGTGCCGTCGCGTTCCTTTGAAGCAGTCGCGGGATCCTGCGAAATTCCCGACATCTTCGTTGTCAACACACCTCTACTAAGAGCTAGGAGAGACTGCGCAGATTCGGAAGTGTTTCGGAGTATGGGGAAGCCGGAATTCGATGGCGCGCGACTTTCTCACCGCCTAGTAAAAGTGGACGGCACGCTCTAGCCAGTGGCAATGGGACGAGATGAAGGCCAAAATGTCGGATCATTCTCTTAATCCAATGAGCACCTTTTATTCGTCTTTCTCTTTTTTTCTTTTTTTTAATTAAAATAAAAAACATCGCTAGGTAGCTTTGATCGATCTGTCAAATCGTGACTATCGCCAGGGTAACTACTTACTCGTACTAGAAGTTATCATGTATTATGTTTTATTATAAATTCATCTGATTGTCGTTTTCCTCTTTGTTGGCTCATCACATTGTCCGATTAGTATCATACACCTGGATTTACTTCCAAAAGTGCAGCCTTGACTTACGGGCCCCCTGCTAATTTTCTCGGCAGAGGCTGTCGCGTACCTTTAAACTTCAACGGCCTATGCAAGTAAATGGGACTTTACCCAAGTGATAGTTCATCAGTAGAAAGGCTCAAAGGGACGAGTCACTCAGGATTACTGGTTGAAAAGGCATTCAAGTTCAAGTTGGCAATGATGACCTGAGCCTTTCAACCATTTGCAAATAAGTTGAAGCATGGATTGGCGATTATATATAATCACCTGTGCATCCCGCTACAACCAGCACTAGCACCTCTCGGGCTATCGGATGACTAGAAACCATGGCCTCATTAATATACCCGATTTTATATCTATTTTCTAATATGAACTATAGATATTGATCATGCGCTGATCAAATGAGTGGACGCAGGTGTGACGGCCGTTCTACGCGTCGATGGCTAATAAAACAATCAGATCACATGCTATGACTGGATGGGGTACGGAATACTCAAAAAAGAGAAAATTGAAAGTAAGGATCAGATGGGTCCGCATGGGCACTGGCAGCACTGGAATGTGGGCCGAGGCTTATTGTGCGAGCAGCCGGAAGGAGGAAAGAAACAAATTGGAACAAAAGGAACAGCAACTACATCTAAACCACAAGAGTATATTCTTAGACTTTGATTAATTTTATTATATGAATGCTTATAAAATTTTATCTGAATTCTAGTTTACAGGAGAACTTGTACTATTCTTTACAACCTTAAAATGAATTCAAAAAGAACAAGGGATGGATGATCCTGAACGGATATCATCCAAAATATATAGCTTGAGCTCAACATCGAATGAAACTATATTCTATAGAGGTGCTACACTTGCCTTGTTCAGAGGGTATCAGGGTCGAATATTCCATAGTATTTGATTCAAAATCGAAATCTCAGGTCAACTAGCTACATTATGGGATCTCATTGATTCGCGATACTACTGGGGAAATGCCATGATCAAGCTTCGACGCACATTTAGTATCCCGATATTAATTTTTCCAATGCAAAGAAATGAAGTTCCAAGGTACTGATGGAAAATAACGAGGCAAAACGACTACTTTGTATGCCACAGTATGCACGTTCTCCACCATTGTTGATGCAATTACCTCCGGGTCTATGTCTACCCTTAGAACAGAACCAGAACATAAAAGCTACGAATAATTGGTTATGTCATCACAGTGAGCTTATTGATTACCTAGTGGGAATTACACTGAACTTGCTGGTCACATAACTGTAGATGGCCATGGCCCAGCATCGAGAAAGATTCTTGCAAGCAGAATTTGCACGAATCTCCATAACTCCGCGAAAGGGCAAATCCAGATCCCGACGTCGTAGTGAAACCGTATGCTAGGCAAAGGACGACTATTAGGGTAGGGGTGAGCAGAGACAGGGGTCACTGATCGCTTGGCCATGAGCTAATGAGAGAAAGTTCGGCATATGGTCGGCAGTCTCTCGAAAACTAGGGAAGCAAACGGGATTGTAACTAGGGTTTAGGGTATGGCCAACGCTCGATCTCACATAGTCCGACCCGGGTCTTCTGGACAAACATAATCCAGCAGCGTTACGGTGCTCAATTCTTTCTCATAGTCCAAGGGAGTGAAACAATGAAGGGGGGGCGGGAACGGCCTCCCTATGGCGGGAGCACGGTGAGTGAGTGAGTGGGTGTGTGGGTGAGCGGGCAGGCGAGCGTAATCCCTTGCAGCAAGATTAACCATGCGTCATTCATGCACTCCACCATGTTTTGGGATAATCTCGTTGAGCAGCACGGTCCTGGCCACTCTGTGGCTTGCAGGGCCCGGTGACGTGCCTTAGCTCCCGAGAGTCTGTCGTGTAATAGCGACGACGAACCCCAGCAAAGGTCCCCCCAGCGGACGCTGGCGCAGGAACAGGGCTCGAAATACCCACCGAAGAAGGTATAGGACTCAGGCTCACGAATTATTGGTGATTGAGACACATATCTCCATGTAGAATGGTCTCATGGCAACAAATAATCTTGTTTGTTTTGGTACTATCGCCAATCATCCACAATATCCGTTGATCTACAGTAGAATCAACTCTACCGTACACACCATCAGCGAATAACCAAACGAAGCTGCCACTGATAATATATCCGGGGCTAGAGGACCCAGGTGCGAGAATGCCAGGCCAGATGACGCAGTCGTGAAGAAAGTCTATCGGGATTCGTAGATCCATACCAGGAGGCCAGCAAAGTGGAGTAATCCTCCCTTCCCTTTCCTTACAGATCGCATTCCGGGGAGGAGGAGATTGCGATGGAAGAAACAAACAGACTCGCGGGCATTGATTCAAGGAGGTCACAGACCACCACTGAGATTATAAAAGCGTGTTCCTTCATCAGCCAATCTACTCCTCTTCATCTCGCATCACTCTCTTTAACCTTCTCCTTCTGAAGTACAGTCTTCTCTTCTTTCTCAGAAAACCCATAAACTCCGAGAACACCTTTCGTTCAATCCCAACCCCACCGACACAATGAAGTTCACTCTGTCCACCGTCCTCGGCCTCGCTGCCACCGTCGCTGCTCTCCCTCCCTCCGGCCCCTCCGCTGGTGGTGTCGGCAACGGCAACGGCGTCGGCAACAAGGGCAACACCAACGTCCGCTTCCCTGTCCCTGATGACATGACCGTCAAGCAGGCTCAGGCCAAGTGTGGTGACCAGGCCCAGCTCTCTTGCTGTAACAAGGCCGTCTACGCCGGTGACACCACCGACATCAACTCCGGCCCTCTCGGCGGTGCTCTCAGCAACCTCATCGGTGCTGGTTCCGGCTCTGACGGTCTGGGTCTGTTCAACCAGTGCTCCAAGCTGGACCTCCAGATCCCTATCCTCATCGCCATCCCGATCCAGGATCTCGTCAACCAGAAGTGCAAGCAGAACATTGCCTGCTGCCAGAACTCTCCCTCCAGCGCCGTGAGTACCTCCCTTCCCAAAACAATATTGCTGGATCAATCTAACATCTTCACAGAACTCCGACCTCATCGGTGTCGGCCTGCCCTGCGTTGCTCTTGGCTCCATCCTCTAAACGCTCTTCTATGTTTTCTGGCATTATGCGAGAAGCATTGGTCGCCGCGTCGCTCCTG
This sequence comes from Penicillium sp. G339, assembly GCA_027569595.1. NCBI lineage: Eukaryota > Fungi > Ascomycota > Eurotiomycetes > Eurotiales > Aspergillaceae > Penicillium > Penicillium sp. G339. Next base: position 93,464 of record JAPDFJ010000026.1, read on the forward strand.
GTCGCCTTTCGGGGTTCTAGGATTTCGGCACGAGCGGTAGCGTGAACTGTTATCAATTCTCGGGGTAGGAAAGCAGGCGTTTCTGGCATTTGGTTTGAATAGTTAGGCGATCTGATCTTTTCGCGCCCGTGTATGATTAACTGTGTCGTGTGGCACCCCTCGGAGAAAGAAGACTGTTTTTGTTTTATGCTTGTGTTTTGACATGGTGCTTCTGCTTCTTGCTTTGGTGCATTGGAACCGGACTAGCTGCTGTCTATGCCGGTATTCTTTCGCATATATATCTTTAATCTATTAGACTTGCTCTAAGGTGTTCTACATAGTAGAAAAGTAGACCAATACATATCACCATTGCAGTAGTATCATCACCATTCTCATAAACCATTGTCTAATCTTAACTTTAAGTTTTCGCCTATTTCTCTTACTTTTGCATGTTTTATGTTGCAATTAACTAGCTGTGGGTAGATTATGTGCCAAATAAAATGTTGTCAAAGTCAAGCTGGTTCGTTGTTCTTGAAGGGCGCACGGGCACGGCAGACGTCGTTCATAACTTGATATCTTCTGAGCCAGCTTGCTCATCATAGCTCTAAGACAGCTTCAATGCTGGGAGGTAAGAACAATGAACTCTTGAAACATATCATTTCTCTAGACATCAAGGCTTATGCACTATTTACACGTCGTTCACTCAATTTACTTCTACCATGACCGTCCCATACCTTCTCCAGTCCAAATCCCAATATCTCGCCCTCCGCCAATCCCATGCGCCTCCAACCATTTGTCCTCATCCTTCTCCGAAACCAAACATTCCTCATCGGCCAGGCTTGAAGCATCCACATCGATCCATCTCGGAGATGTCGGAGTGCGCAGGGTCCTCATTGACATCGGTGATCGTGGAAGTCTAAAACTATACGTCTTTCGAAAGAAGCCGGTCATCGACCGACGTAACTTCGAAATTTTCTTCCCATTTTCGGCCCCTTTATCACTTTCACTTTGTTCCTCTCGCTGGCGTTTTAAATCTTCCTTTTTGGAAGATTGGTTTTCATTCGACATTTTCTTCCTCGTTTCAATTGGAGCTTGTAGCTTCTTGGTCGGAGTATCCTGCGGTGACTGGATTGTATCGAGCTTTAGAATCGGATACTCAGGTCGCGACAAGGCCCTCGCAGCTCTATTATTGGCATGGTCTAGCATCTGCTCGTTGTCAAAGAGAGTTTGCATTTGCATATTCAGGCTCAACTGTGCAGGGCTGGGTTGTTTCCGGTGGGTTGGGGACTCGGTTGGGATGACAGGCTCGTGGGCTGAATGGTGAACGATTGTTGAGGCTGAGGCCATGCTTTCTGCTCGAGCAAGGGAGATGGTGTTCGAGGAAATTTTGATGAGGTCGTTGTAGTCGTCTTCTAGACGTTGGGGCTTGTTGTTTGTAGATAGGCTGCGAGAGAGCTTGTTATCGCGAACGCAGCGAGCAACGGATGAGATAAAGCCCATGATGGATGAGGAAGTCTTTGTCCCTTTTGTACTTGCGATTGAGGGCTTTTTCGGGTGCTGGGACGTGGGGGGTTGTATAGCAGATAAAACTAATCTCTGGGGCTGGGGCAAGGGGTTGTCTTGGGCTGGAATTACTGCATCGTACGTGCAGCTACATCTTTAGTACCGAGCTTAGAATTTAGGTATGTACTCGATCTGTGTAAGATACAGCGAGCATGGAAGATGTTGTTCAGAGTTTACTGCTATCAAGTACATAGTGAGGGGATCGGGTTGAACTAATGATTGTTGTGAAACGGTCGATCGTAGACTGGCGAGGGGGGGCCAATGCTCAATCTGAAGGTGGATGTGTTTGAGCCAAAGTAGTGTGTTAAACAGTCGTACTTCAAAGGCCAATCAATTGACCAAGGTAATCTACGTTCTAACACCAACCCGAGTGCTTTGGCCGTCGTACACCAATCAAAAGGAGCTCATTGTATGCTTACACCCGCAATACAAAGCATGAACAAGACGACTTAACCCACCAGCATGATCTCATGCAGCATCGCGACAGATGCATAAAGATCTCATGATCGGAGCTTGCAGTGATCCACCGGAAAGCTGTGAAGTCGATCAAAACAAGCCCAATCGCGAGGGCCGGAGCACCGCATTCCCCAGAGGATCTCCAAGGACGTATATGCAAGGATGCCCCGGCCCCTTGGACTTAAACGAGCGGATCGGCCATCTGACCTGCCCTCGGTCGCTTTTTTTGCTTCTTGACGACGCCGGTATGCACGATTTGGCGCTTTCGAATGCTCTCACGCCGTTGGGATCACGGTGAACGACAGAATGCTTAGGCCTAGACGCCGTCGATCTCGCTTGAGAGCTCCACCAGAAAGAATGTCGACGCGGTTGAGAATACCGCGCATGCACCCCAGCCACTGCTTGGAAGTCAATCCCTTGTGGAAATGGCGGTGTCTTGGCTCTGAAACATTGACGCTGTCAGATGTAGCTACGGCGTGCGCATAAGTGTAGGTAGGTATTGGCGGGTTGGCCAGCTCGGAGCTTGGCCGATGATCTCCGAAGTCATGCCGCCATTTTCGAAGGCCATTCTTACAAGTACATGTGTAGAAGCGACTTTCCTGGCACGTTTAGGGCCAGTCTGTTCTTACAACTTTCCCCCTCGCCGCTATTCTATTTGGCTCGAGCGGCCAGGCTGTACTGCAGGCTGTAGCAGCTCGGATAAAGCTGCTAGTAGAACACCATATGCCATATTCAGGCTTCTTTTATATACGCTGAGAACCCCGCATTTCATCTTGGTTGTACGTCTGGTAATTGACATTGGACATCTCGAGCGAGGCTGAGACTCTGAATTCATGCATACATAATGGGCTCCGTGAATGAGGACTTAGCTCAGTGCTATATAGATGATAGCTCCCACGTAAGGGAAAAGTCACACCAGAAAGAACGCTGGTAGATAGTTCTACAGAGACAGGATGACAGCGCCATGCATGATCCTACTCTGCAAGGAGCCAGATCAGAATCTAACCAAACGTCATCCTCCTGTCACGCTCTATTGATAATTTCAACAATCAAAGGATATCAAAAAAAAAAGTAAACCAAGGGGCTCGCTGCTCAGAGCTTGCTGGCAGGGGCATCAATGTATAGCGACTGGCTGCGCTTCATGGCCTCCTGAGCCTCCTTCTCGATCCGGTCGAGAAGAGCAGCGCAGGTGGGGATGTCGTGAATAAGACCAATCACCTGGCCAGCAGTCCAGACCTAAAGCTTGTTAGATTGCGATATAGACCGATTATAGGGTTTATGTGCTTACTCCAAAGTCAACGTCGCCGTTGAGGAAAACCTGGCGACCTCGTTTGCCGCTCACGTAGGGTCCAATCTCGCTGAATTCACCGCTCGTGCTCTCACGCTCGACCTTCAGAGCATCCTGGGTGACCTTGTTGGCAAACAAACGGGTGGTGTTCTTCCACCGGCGGAGGACCAGAGCAGTATCGGTCTCTTGAGCGTTGACAATAGCCTCCTTGACCTTCTGGTGGATAGGAGCTTCAACAGTGCTCATGAAACGAGTCCCCATGTTGATACCCTCGGCGCCGAGCGCGAGAGCAGCAGCCAAGCCCTGGCCATCGGCAAAGCCACCTGAAGCAATGAAGGGCACGCCCAGGTCCTGGCGCGCACGGCTGAGCAGAATGAAGTTTGTGATATCGTGCTCACCGACGTGGCCAGCACATTCGAAGCCGTCAATGGAGAGGAAGTCGACGCCGAGCTTGACGGCGGACTTGGCGTGGCGGATGGTGGTGCACTTGTGCAGGATGATGCAGCCGGCCTTCTTCAGCTGCTGGATCACGGGGCCCGGGTTGTTACCGGCGGTCTCGACGATCTTGATACCCTCGTCAATGATAACCTGGGCATAGGCACCGTAGTCTGGAGGCACGAGAGCGGGGAGGAGGGTCAGGTTCACGCCGAAGGGGTACTTGGTCATGGTGCGGCATCGTCGGATCTCCTTGCGCAGGTCTTCGGGGGTTGGTTGAGTCAGGGCAGTGAGCTATGTCGGTTAGTATCAATCACTCAAGGTGCGACCTGAGGTGATCACTGGAAGGTAGGAGACATACAATACCCAGGCCACCGGCGTTACTAACGGCCGAGGCCAGCTCAGCGTATCCCACCCACTGCATACCTCCCTGCACCACGGGCACTGTGCGCTGTTAGTCCCTGAGTCATGGTGTCTACCTCGACGTAAAGACCACCTACATCGAATGCCCAGCTTTCGCGTCAGGGCAGTGTTGAACGGCATCTTGTCGTTCTTGCTCGGTATCTAATCGGGGAACGGTGGGTCGACGGAGTATAATATCGGTGTTGTAAGAAGAGTTCTGGGTTCTGCTTCACAACTGAGCCCAGATATAGTATAATGAGGAGATCAAGAGTGGATTTAGATCAGAAGCCGGGCATGCTTCAAGGATGAGGGGATAAGGTGATTAAAAAGCACCGAGCCCGGGGTAGCCGCGGACCTGGGCTGAAAGTTGCCGAGGTTCGGTGTGCCTGGGCTGACTTGATTATTCGACAAGGGGCCGAGTCAGTCCACCGTGCCAACGTGCAGATGTTCAAATGTGCAGATGCGCAGGTGCAAACAGGATATTAGTATAATCAAGGTAGACTCCTCTCCGAAGGAACAAGATGACAACAAAGAACAGTCAGCCCATCTTCTGTTCTGTTTTGGTGACTCCGCACTACTACATGTGACTGCGGCCTCAGGCCACCAACAACAGCGAGCAACCACAGGGCATGGCATCGCAAGTAAATAGAGATGAAGATGGATATGGATATGGATAGTATATACCGCATAAATTGGCATAGCTGGTATTTAATTTAATTCAATTCACTGAGCTACTCTAGATGATATGTAACCCTGATATGAAACCCATCCGGCTCATGGACAGAGGGAATGGGCGATTAACGACGGGAAGTCCTTCTGCGAGTCTCGAAGGTCCCTAGTCGGTCGCGACAGAATGCCGAAACCAAAGGGTGCTAAGCACGACAACTTCATCCCCCTCAAAGGGGTACATTGACGTGAGCGGAGACTCGTGAGGAGAGAAGAAGAGAGGCAGAAGCAGGTGAAAGTTTTCTGTGCGAAGCTGGCGGGAAGATCCTTCTTCCGGACTGCAAATGCAGCAGCTGTGATTGGTCCTGACAGTGGGCAGTCCCGTGACCGCGGGCCCCGGCATCACCCTACCCTAGGCTACCCGAGGGTAGAGGGTAGAGGGTAGTTCAGTATTCTTCTCCGAGACCACTTCGACATCACCAACAACCATGTTCTCTCAGAAGGTTGCCCAGCAGTCGCTGCGACGGCGTATGTGTCCCTGCTACCCTAGGGTACTCTCTCGCTCCCTGTTCAATCGCGCTGACAATGCACCCAAATTCACAGTTGCCGTCCAGCAGCCACTCTCCATGCAGTGGACCATGATGCGCGCCTCCCCGGCCGCCGTTGCCCTTGGAAAGGGTATCCAGTCGAGGTCAGTCACTCATGCGACAGAGCAACCATCGGTCGCTTCGACATTATCTCCTGCAATTGCCGCTTTCGCGACATGCGACGTCATCCGCAATCAACCGTGAACATGAACGTGAAAACTAACATCCCCTCCAGACCCGTCACCACTTCCCCCAACACCGAGGATCCCAACCAGATCCTCGCTAAACAGCGTCTGAACCGCCCGGTCTCTCCCCATCTGGGCATCTACAAACCCCAGATCGGCTGGATCGGCTCCTCCCTGCACCGTATCACCGGCGTCGCCCTGTCCGGCCCTCTCTACCTGTGGGCCACCGCATACCTGTTCTCACCTGCCTTCGGCTGGCACCTGGAGTCCGCCTCCATGGTCGCCGCCATGGGTGCTCTCCCCGTCGCCGCCAAGATCGCTCTCAAGTCCATCCTGGCCCTCCCCTTCACCTACCACTCCATGAACGGTCTCCGCCATTTGACCTGGGATCTGGGTCGCGGCCTCACAAACTCGGCTATCATCAAGTCCGGCTGGACTGTTATCGGCCTGAGCGTTACCTCTGCTCTCGCTCTTGCCTTCATCTGATTTCCACCTCATACCTCTTGAGTTTCCTTGTGTTATTAAAGTGACTTCCCTTTTTTTTCTTTTTTCTTTTTTTCCGAGCAGGATTTACGTCAAAGTCTTCCGGTTGCGCAGCGCGAGCTCAAAAGGCGTGAATGTGGATCTCTTTTCTATGTACTTTTTTTGTCTCAACAAGGGTAGACATCTTTGGCCTCACTTACTTTGGCCTTCGGGTTCGCTACACTGAGAAAATTCACTATACTGATATTCCTTGGGATGTTCTCTCTATCAAAAACAGGCCGTTGATGCTTGTCATGAACCAAATGCGTATTTTGAAATTATTTTGAATAGACCAATACCGTCAGCTGCCCGGGCCCGAGCCCGGTGAAATTCGTAGATGAACAGAATTAAAACTTCTCAATCTTGACCAGTAGTCTCTCGTGTCCTTTCATTCTGGGTACTTTTCATGATCCTCTGTCTTTCAGGTCTCGACAATGGTGGTATCATAAGGGCGGCGGCATCGTCACTCATGATCGTGTGCATTGGCAGGTCCACCTGCTGCAAAATGTTGGTCATTATGGTCTAGATATATTTCTCGTCAGCTCATCCCAATTCACCACAAACTTTCATATAAAGGGGTAAAATCTAACTTATAGACTGACTTCCTCAACGCCAAATAAAACAAATTCAATAATGCCCATCTAGGCGGGGCTGGGAGGCGGGTTGGGTGGGAATGGTCGTGGTGAGGGCGGATCTTGCACCGAGTGGTTGGTCGTTAAGATTCCTCCTGTCATAGTGCAAACCTCTTGAATAGAGGATGAATAGACAGCCCGAGGTATAGACACGGTGATTTCGACGGAGGCCATTTTGCTTTTGTTCGCAGCAGAAATATACTTATTAACAAGGGTGAAGGTGGATAAAAAGGTGAAGTATAAAAGTGGAGAACGAGAACGGGTATCACACTTCAAAACTAAAGGCCAGAGGAGAAGATGCTTCAGCCTGCGAGGAGGAAGAGAATAATGCAAAGAGAATGTTCCGCAAGGCCGATCCCTCTATTTAACAGTCTGACGACGGTAGACAGTCGAGAAGCCACCCCCTTCCCCCCAGCAAGTGGTACACCGCCATCCCGTCTGTCGTCCCAATCAAAAATACATACAAAACACTTGGCCCTGGAAAAGAAAGCAAGAATAAAGCTGTTTGGGCGAGGCCTTGGTTCCGCCGCAGTAACGGCAGCGGTGGACGTGGCCATCCAGGTGCTCAGATCAGTCTTCTGGACTACAGTCTGCAAGGGCCCGACGGAAAGCACTTGATGTATAAACCGTTGACGCCGTCACACCCGCAATCTTTGACCACTTTTGTAAGAGGCTAGCCCAACCTGAATACAAGCTTAAACTCCCCCGAATCGAACTCAAAGCTCCACCGAAAGAGCCCCTGGTCTTCTGCTCTGTGAAAAGCTATACGAGGCAATATTATACTCATCAGATGGTGGCGGTCTTAGTGTGCAGCCATGAATGAAAATCCTTTCCCCAGAACTTCCGGAGAGCTGGGGATTTTGTGGAGTGACACCAGCGGTCTGAGGCGTGAGTTTGCGGCTTCTTGCAGCGATCATCTTCGCGAAGGTGGGCAGATCGTTGGGGGATTGCCTTTCCCCCGATACGATCCTAGCGTGCCGTCCGTGGCGGCTACTAACCGCTTGATCGGCGGGACGTGAGGAGGGAGTCCATGCCACTGGTGTGCATGCTACCATATCCTAGGGTACCTAAGGTAGGTATTCTCTGCCCTGATAGCTGAGATATACCTATGGATTGTTCCAGTTGTGAACTTGAAGAGATTTGCAAAAGCTCAAAGACCGTATGTCTTGGTTGCCAATATCTGCCGACGCCGTTTCTTTTACAATGGAATTATACCTGATGCAGGAGACTTTTTTCGTCTTGCAGAATACCTCGAGATGCCCGTGGAGTGTCTCCAAGCACCGAAACATCATATGGAAGTCCGGAGACACAAACACAGCCAGAGATCAGCACACGTGGATGACCTTGCACTTCCCGCGGTGCCACAATGCAAGTCTCCCGCCTTCGCCTCTCCCCTAGGGATGCTTCTAGATGGAGTCTTCCCTTCAGGGGAGTTGCCAGAGGAGCTCTGGTGTAGCCTCGCACCGCTGGCCGTTTTCTGCAGACCGTCCAACAGCGGGAAACAAGGACCTTCGAACCAACCACCATTGCCTCGACCAGCTCCCAGCTGCCAATATCCGCTGGCGACATCAAGCAGTCGTATAATCGGCCGTGCATTTGCGGGACCGGAGCTTGTTCAACCTCATAGCTCGGCTGAAGGCCCCGGGGGACTTTCACTCTGCAGAGAATCCCAGTCACTGCCAGGCGTAAAATGGGTCTGCAGTCCCGCAGAAGCCCACCGAATATTCTCCTAGGCTTGCCCCGACCCGGACTGTCTAGAACAATTCTTTCTTTGGATCTTGTGCTATTTCTCGGCAGCGGCTAGACACCTGGGTCCTGGTCGCTGGGCCGCACTTAGGACCGGTTGCGCCACCTGCTTCTCAGTCTTGCTTGTGCATCCAGTCATGAAGCTAGAGAAGGTTACCTAGCAGTGTTCTTGACCCATCGATGCGAGGAGAAGGAGAGCACAGAGCCTGCCGAGTAGAGTCGGCCGATGCTCAGGTAGCAATGCTTACCCAGAGAAGAATTCTGCTGGACACCTGACTCCCCGGGTCTGCTGGCAGTAGTCTCAGGTAACCTGTAGAGGCATTGTGCCATAAATTCCGCCCTGGAGCAAGCGCACAGCGTCGGATTTAACAGTGTGGCATGCCATTTGTCCGAGAAACTCACACAAGACCACCGCAGCACGCCGTAGAAAAGACCTTGCGGGTGCAACGGGCCCTCAGGTAGGCAGAGTCTGAGCCCGGGCCCTCCAAGCCGCGATATGAATCAAGTAAATTCGATGAAGCAGAACCCACCCACTTGACCGCTAGAGATGCCTGCAGACTGGCGTCGGATGATGTGAGTCATTATACTGGTTCAATCATACATGCATCGAGGCATGGCAGAGCTGGATGTCGAGCATGGGCTCCCCGCAGCCAATGGCGGACCTTGGTTGAGCATCCTTGTAGGCTGTCAGTGCCCAGGAGGTGCAAGAGTTGGCTGTTTTGGATTCTACGTGATCCAAGCAGGTTGAGAAAGAGGTGGGATTTCCACGCAGTAGCGGTGAAGGAGTCCGAGGTGGCATTAATAACTCCAGTATGTATGGCACGAGCAATCAAAACGCATGGGATCTTTGCGCACTTGCGGAGTTGAAGCAGGAAGTACGTACGTTCTGTCCTGCATTGTTTATACATCAGATGCCCCAGGGCGGTGTGGATACTGCCAAGTCCGAAATCTTTCCAACCGCCGCGGCCATTCACCTTCGCCGTCTAGCAGATCACCAAACAACCCGCCATGGCTTCGAATCTGTCTATTCGAGCAACCAGGTCCGCCTGTGTCGCGCGGTCTGCTCCCTGCCATCTCGCGACACTCATCCCCCACCGCACCTATGCCACCGGCCTGGCTGTGCCAACCGCCGAGTCGAAAGAGCCTCGATGGTCGTACACTCCGCCGCGCACCAAGGCGCCCTTCAGTCTTCACAACCACTCGAAGTCCACGAAGTTCCATATCAACAGCGACCCAGCTCTTTTGGATCAGTTCTACTGTCGCATGCTGGGCCAGGACGGCGACAAGATGCTCTCGGACGAGGTGAAGTGGTTGGCTGTCACCCACAAGAGTTTCGACCAAGGACGCCGAGGATTCAATGACCGATTGGCTTTCCTAGGTATGCAATTAATCTGATTGGATATTGTGGCTTGGGTTTTGACTTACACGGGACGCGCAGGAAAAAATGTGGTGCAATTGCAGGCCTCTCTCGCGCTGGTGCAGAACCCCAGCGCCGCCGCCTCCTCCAAACCCGACCCATATGGCCGTGAGACCTTTTCTCACCCGGCTATAAACGGGCTACGGAACCTCTCCTCCCGCACCAAGAACGCCCTGACCGACCGGAAGAAGCTAGCCGACCTAGCGAGAACCTACGAGACCCAGAAGGTTGTCCGCTGGAACCCCCGGATGGTATGAGAATCACCCAGCTGCTCCGCTGAATCAACCAACCCCCGACTAACATGATAACAGCCCGAGAATCTGATCGAGTCCGGCATTGAATTGGTCCTGGCACAGACCCTGTACTCAATCATCGGCGCCATTGCGCTGGAGAAGGGAGGTCACATTGCGAACAAGGTGGCTCAGGAGCGGATACTCGAGCCTCTGGGCTTCAAAACGGTCTCTTGAGGACTGATCAGCTGGAAAAGGCCTTTGTAGCATTTCCACGGCGTTCTTGATTGTTTTTCCACCCCCTTTGCCCGCCGGGCAGGGTGATTGGGGAGGCTGTCTTTGCGACGGCTCTTGTACATGTACTATAAGTAGACGAGGAGGATGTATTATTTTGATTCTCAATTATATTGCAAATACCAAGATCATTCTATTCTATTCAAGATATGTTTGGTTCCTCTGACACCGCCCGCGTAACAGCGCACAATACACGGCCAGCTCTTATGGAACCCTCTTTTTACAGAATTAGTCTCCGCACATCTGTATCGCAAGTGAAAGTAATTGAAACCGACATCCATCTAGCAGAATGCTAGATCGCTGCGGAAAGCCACGAGGGACTTTGTACTGCCTTGCACTGTCTAATTGAGGGCGTTGAAGAAAGAAGAAAATAATGGCAAGTTTCGCGCGATTTTAACCAATTTTCCACGGCCCGCGCTAACCCGATCGGGCGGGCACTGACTCCACTTTGTTTCCCCTTCCCAGCTGCTTCGGCCTCAGCTTCTGCGCCATCCACGCCCGCAATCCCTCATCTCTCTCTTTTTACTCCTCGACCATGCTGCAGTAGGCGCCGCCTGCGGCTTGCCCATTTCTCCTTTCACCCAGCTTTCATACCCATTCACCGTGCACCGCACACCGCCCACCGCCCACCTTTTGCGCATACCTGACACATATCACGAAACCCAACACCAACATTGACACGTCATGGCGTCGGCTCTTTTCTTCCTCGACCTGAAGGGCAAGGTACGCCACTATGCCAGAGACCGAGCTTGATCTTCGGGATTAATGCCGGCCAATGTGTGCGGGTTGGATGGCTAACCCAACGACAGACCCTTTTGGCCCGCAACTACCGCGGGGACATTCCCATGTCCGCCGTCGAGAAATTCCCCATCCTTCTCAGCGATGCCGAAGAAGAAAGCTCCGCAGTTCCTCCCTGCTTTTCACACGAAGGAATCAACGTGCGTTTCCCTGATACTCGTCCCTCCGCACTCCGCACAATCCCCCGCCCGGGCTTCTACTTGCCTCCTATTCTCTCCTTTGTGTGCGCACGCGACTTGCTAACACGAACCGAACTCGTCCTTTAGTATCTATACATTCGCCACAGCAACCTCTACATCCTCGCTCTGACAAAAAGAAATACAAATGCCACCGAGATCCTCCTGTTCCTCCACAAGCTGGTGGAGGTGTTCACCGAATACTTCAAAGTGCTAGAAGAGGAGAGTATCCGCGACAACTTTGTTGTCATCTACGAATTGTTAGATGAGATGATGGACTTTGGTTACCCACAGACTACAGAGAGCAAGATCTTACAAGAGTAAGACGAGACCGTCACTCCTGACATGCTGGCTGAGGATCGGGGTTGCTGACACACGTTACAGATACATTACCCAAGAATCGCACAAGCTGGAGGTACAAGCACGGCCACCTATTGCCGTCACAAATGCCGTCTCCTGGCGAAGCGAAGGTATTCGTTATCGCAAGAACGAGGTCTTCCTGGATGTGGTCGAGTCCCTCAACCTGCTGGTGTCGGCGAACGGAAATGTCCTGCGGTCCGAGATCCTAGGCGCGGTTAAGATGAAGTGTTATCTTAGTGGAATGCCCGAGTTGCGATTGGGACTCAACGACAAAGCAATGTTCGAGACGACAGGTCGTGCGACACGAGGCAAGGCTGTCGAGATGGAAGATGTCAAGTTCCACCAGTGTGTGCGACTGTCACGGTTCGAGAATGACCGAACGATCAGCTTCATCCCGCCGGACGGTGAATTCGAGCTTATGAGCTACCGATTGAACACGCAAGTAAAGCCGCTGATCTGGGTCGAGTGCCTGGTGGAATCGCATTCTGGGTCACGAATCGAGTACATGCTCAAGGTGCGTCTCTTTCATATCAACGCAATAAGAAATTCAGTCATGCTAACCGCTTACTTTGGACAGGCCAAAGCACAGTTCAAACGCCGCAGTACCGCCAACAACGTTGAGATCCTTGTCCCCGTCCCCGAGGACGCAGACTCTCCCAGGTTCCGCACCAACATCGGAACCGTACACTACGCCCCTGAGAAGTCAGCGATTATCTGGAAGATCAAGCAATTTGGCGGTGGCAAGGAGTTCCTCATGAGGGCGGAGCTGGGTCTGCCGTCCGTGAAGGGCGACGACGAGCACGGTGGTGGTATGACTGGTGGATTCGGAGGCAGCATGGGTGGTGCTGGTGCGGGCAAGTCGAAGCGACCCATCAACGTCAAATTCGAGATCCCCTACTTCACCACCAGTGGTATCCAAGTGCGGTACCTGAAGATCACCGAGCCGAAGGTATGTGCTACGAGATTGTCTCCTTTCACCAACACGGAAGTCCATACTGACTAACGAACAGCTGCAATACCCCTCCCTCCCATGGGTCCGCTATATCACACAGTCAGGCGACATCGCCGTCCGAATGCCGGACGTGCAATAAGGAGTTTTCGATATACCTGAGTTATTTGTACAGCCCTTTTCCGTTCCACGCGTTTCCCGCCTTTCTCCCCAGACTTTATGTGCTCCCATGTGGACGGCCGGTCCGATAGATAATACAATGCCGATGTGCTTGCCCGTCCCAATCCATTCACGCTGTGTATCTGTTGGATTGGATATGACCTAACTAAATAGATGAGAGGTGGTTTGCTTTACCTGGACAAATTGTCTGCTCCCCTGTGTGATGGACAAATAGGATTCAATATTATCAGATCCATATTAACAGAAGCTTCTATCCCTTGGGAGTGTTTCGGCTAGGTTTTAACTTGCAGCATGCTATAGTACCGTATGGAAGGGCTCAGCCAGCTCCAAATATGGCCAGCCGGCTTCCCTTCCCATACAGTCTTATTGAAGTTCCATGCATCGGCTGTTCAAATAGCCGTAAATTCAAGTTTCCGTCCTCGTTCATGCCATCGCAAGCAGTGTCGAGGTCCACAATTGCCCACACTCACCATGATTACTACTAATTTGATATCTTGCTGAAGCAGTTGATCATGGCTGTAACTGGAATGAACGCACCTAGTGTATGCAAAATTCCGAGGGACAGCAATGAACCTGTCGCCATTTGAACAACTGACATGCGCACAGGAATGACACTAAGACTTGGCAAATGTGCTTCGCTTCTGCAGTACTCATCAGAACTGAACAAGGAATCTTTGTCCTATCCCTTTTCCTGTGACTTCCCCGCGACTTTGAACTTTTGTACCACGATGAATTGGTAGGTAACGCAGACAACCTCTATAATGCCAAAGCTCAAATGCGATTAGGTAGGTCAGACGTCGCACAAGAATGATAAAGAGGACCCAGCTTCCCCTCTCAGCATTGGATCTGTATTATCTATCTAGGAGATATATTCCTCTGGGGTTTATAATATCTATTATGATCAAATTTAACAGAGATCACAAGGCCATCAAAAAGGTGGTCATCCGGTCAACCCGCGTACACAACTCTAGACAAAAAGTACTATTATTCCAAGGGTATGCAAGCTATAGCAGGCAGATCCTCTCATCGTAAACTGACCCTTGGCCTTTGATATAGAACAAACGGGACTATGCTTAATTGTAAAGAAAACCACCAGGTCGATGTTACAAAGTAACCCAAAGCAGAATCGCGAACCGGTCAGTACAACCAGGCAGCATAGACGGCGAGAACGGGGCAGCGAGCAAACAATCAATTTCTACAACACTCGATACTCCTCTTACCCTCAGATTATGCTGAAACAGTGTTCTTCATCCAGAATTACCTATAGGGTCTTCATCTTCATCTCCATCTCCTACCGGCCGTTTCCTGCTATCCGGGTCTACACTGCTTGCCGCAAGAACCGGAATACATACGGACTGGATGCAATGATCCGCGACATCGGAATAAGAGAGACACAGGAACAGAGACAATTGCCCTGCGCATGAACTCGGACTGTTCACAGCGGCAGACGAGATGGCCAGCATATGATAGGTGACATCGGGGGGTCCTCTGTCCTCTGGTCTCTGGCCCCTCCCTGTAATCTAGCTCGCTCTTAATGAAAATCTTCATGAATCCGGATCCCTGCAAGTTGCTCTCTTGCGTCGGATCTGTCCGGAGAGATCTTGCGTCTCTGTACTCGCATGATTCCCAATGCACTATATTGGTCTGCTGATATACTTTGGCTCTGCCAAAATACCCTTTCTCTCTAGGAATTTCTCTTGTTGATATTGTTTCATGACATTTGAACCCTTTTACATTCTGACAGGTTGCCTCGGAAGAAGTGAATCTGCTCATTTGTCTAACTACAAACACTCTCCTTACAAGAAAGGAAGACCTATGTTGAAGCTGGAATGGATCTGACAGGAATTCACCTGTCAAGACTGTGGGTCATCTTGCAACAGCTATTATGGCTAGCATCCTCGGCTTCGGCAAAGGCAGTATTTGCTCATTTTATGGTATGAGTTCTGGTTATCAGCTCAAACATACTTCCACTAACAGATATACGCATCCTATAGATGGCAAACACAGGGCTCTATGAACTTTCTGACTGGAAACACGAGATGTCTCTCGCCCAAGATGCCCACATCGATGCCTTCGCACTCAATATGGCTTATGGAGTGGAGGCAAACGAAAAGTCGGTTTCGAACGCCTTCAAAGCGGCCGAGTCTCTCGATTTCCAGCTCTTCTTCTCATTCGATTACGCTGGTAATGGATCTTGGCCTGAGTCCCAAGTGACTAGCCTCTTGCAAAGGTTCTCTACAAGCAAAGCATACTACCACTACCACGATAAACCATTTGCATCAACCTTCGAAGGCTCCGAAAACGCAAAGGACTGGGTAGAGATCAAAAGCCAGACGGGCTGCTTCTTCGTCCCAGATTGGTCGTCCGCTGGAGCCAAGGTTGCCCTCGAGCTCGCAGATGGTGTTGCGGATGGGTTATTCTCGTGGGAGGCTTGGCCGGCAGATGGCCATATGGACACATATGGAGATGCCTCGTATCTTGATACATTGAAGAAGTCAAAAAAACCATACATGATGCCCGCCTCGCCGTGGTTCTATACCAACATGCCTCAATACGATAAAAACTGGGCGTTTCACGGAGACGACTTGTGGTACGATCGATGGGTGGAGGTGGCATATATCGAGCCAGAGTGGGTGGAAATTATCTCTTGGAATGACTACGGAGAGTCGCATTACATCGGCCCTCTCAATGAGAAAGGATATGGAATGTTTACTGCCGGTAAGGCACCATACAATTACGCACGCAATATGCCGCATGATGGCTGGAGACTCCATCTTCCATTCGTGATTGAGCTTTATAAGGATGGGACGGCCTCGATCACGGAGGAAAGTCTGGTTGTTTGGTATCGAGTCCAACCTCGAGAAACTTGTTCGGGAGGAAACACGACGGGCTTTGCGATTAAAGAGCGAGAAGATGAAAAGACTGATACATGGCTAGAGGATAAGATATTTTACTCGGCGCTGCTTGGTTCCAATGCCTCCATCAAAGTGAAGATGGGCGACACGGAAAATGATGCTCATTGGGAAATGGAACCAGATGGCGGAGTTGGCATCTACCATGGAAGCTTTGCCTACGATCCAGAACATCTTGGAGAACCCATCATCACGGTCTCGCGTGATGATAAAGAAACGATCCGCTTCAAAGGGCGTTCTCTTACCACCGCCTGCACCAGTGGATTTGCAAATTACAATGCCTGGGTTGGAAGCGAGACCTCGGGGACGAGCATCTCCGCCGTTTCACCAGAACTTCCACTCTCCAAGCAGGTCTGCATTGAGGGGTCCGGGACCTCAAATTTCACCGAATTGTGTCAGTTCACCTGCAAATACGGCTACTGTCCAATTGACACTTGCTACTGCACTGCCATGGGCGCCCAACTGGACAAACCAAACGCAACGAAAGATAAAGGGTATCCCCAAAACGGCAACGATAGCTTTGACGGGCTATGCTCGTTCGGTTGCTATTATGGATTCTGTCCCAAGAAAATCTGTATTTCAACGGAAACAACACGAAAGCCCGGTTCGCTTTCGCCTACCTGCCAAGGGGGGAACCAAGCTCCTCCACGGAGTTCCGGCTGTGCGCATGCCAACGAGGGCACAAGTCTATATCTTGCTTCTCTTGGCAGTGGTTTGGGATTTTATCTTGGAGCTTCTGTATGGGTTTTGCTGAGTGGTCTTTTCATATAGACTCAATACCCACTCACTCTACATTCCGATCGGAGCCTCTTGATGATACCTCTTGACGGTGGCATTGTGGGTGACAATGCTGGACACAACGTCAAGATATGGATGATATGAATAGTTCCGGCAGGTCCGTGTGTAACCTACTAAGCCGGACATAATCATAGACTTGGTGGCACCGGTCACTGGAAGAGATGCAACTAACAAGGTACACATTGCATTGGTTCTAATTTGGTCTGCAATTTTGAATGATACAACCTTAATCTTTACCAGAACTGTGTTCTGTTGATAATTCACGCAGCATGCATGGCTACAGTATGGCTCAAATAGCAAGTGTAATATTACATAGGAATAAATAATTGATATCTACTAGAACTTGAACATACAAAGAACGAGATAGAAAAAATGCCATAAGGGTATCTCGATCTCACCAAGACAAAGACAAACAAAATACAAGCAAACGAGAGAAAAGAAGAATACACAAGTCTTAAATTCATACCGCAACGCCGTGCACAGCGCCCGTGGAACCTTTTAACAATTGAAACCCCGCAGAATGCCAGCTATACACGATAACGCTAGAACGAGACGTCACAATCCCAACCCCTATCCCACATCCCCGCTTCCATCCCGTGGAAAAGAGGACACTGAGAAATCGGGTTATGCAGACCCATTGGTCGCACTATCGTCCGGTGTCTCAGGTGGTGGGAGCGGGAATCCATCTGTTCGGCCGGCGGCGGCGGCCTTGGAGAATCCCTCGCGGGCAAGCATGGTATTTAGCACAGCGCAGTTATACGCCGCTTCGCCAGGTGGTACGACCAGGAAGATATATGTATTGTCTGTGAATCTGCCGAGGAAGATGTTGAATTGCGGAGTCTTGGTGTGCATGACGACGAAGCCGGCTGAGGCGGGCGTGGTACTTGTGTTGCGAGCGGCGCAGTGTTTGAATGCCTTCATGATATTCGATAGTCGCTCGTGACGGTCAAAGATCGGGTTCAGTTCGCCTATCTCCGATGTCACCGAGGTAACAGTGAGGAAGGTGGATCGCTCGAAGAGAATGACCTCCTCGGCGTCGATCTTCTTTGCGAATGCAGAGAGGAACCGCTCGATGACTGTTAGGTTGGGAATGAGCTTGTGCACGATGCCGGCCCATGCTTTGTACAAAGATTGATCCCAGATGCTACTGCCGAAGGTATCGACGCGGAAGCCTTCGGAGCGGGAGCGGATCAGTGCTGAGCGCTCTTCGTAGATGCGTTGGCGGTGCTCGCCTTGGATGAGATCCATTTTGTGAACCAGGCAGAAGACGTGGGCGTTTGGGCTGAACTCGCGGAGCGCATCGATGATGGCATTATAAGTGTCCATGTCACGATCGACTTCGCGGGATTCAATGTCGAAGACGTAGATAAGGACTGCGACGTCGGAGAAGATGTTGCCGCGCTGGGAGGCGAGATAGGTTTCCATGAATGCATCTTGTCTGTATCGTGAAGAGAGAAATGGTCAATTGCTACATACATCTTCCAGATGGAAACAAAAGGAGCACTTACCCTCCGCAATCCCAAAGATTGAGCGTTAGGTTCCCCATGAACTTGACGTGACTGTGCTCTACATCAATGGTGGCGCCGAGGCGCCGCACATCCTTTGCGACATAGTTGCTGAAGATGATAGAGCGCATGGAAGACTTCCCCGAGCCACTCTTGCCCATCAGCAGGACCTTTCTCTTCTTCTTGCGTGCGTCCATGTTGCCGATCCTCTACAGTTTCGTGAGCTCAGATGCCCCGCAAGGGCGGGAGCCACTCACAGTCGTTCTGGGAAGTGGCTGAGAGAGCTGGCCGGGCTGTATGAGATACAAGAGGGGTTGTTTATGGTTTCGGAGGGGTAGAATCGCAGCCCCGAGGTCTCCTCGAGGAATTGAAGGCGATCAGGAGCGGGGAGAGCTCCAGCCTTCAGATGCGGAGTGACGGATCAACCTTACCCCGGTTATCTAGTCATGTGACGATGGCATGGATGGAACGCAACTGGGGGTTGGAATTGAACTCGAAGCAGACATTTGTTCTAAATATATAGCCTGATGATTTGAAATACAAGCAAAAAAATCTTGACAACTATCTCCTGACATTCCTTTGTTACAAGATGTACCTTTGAAAATAGCTACTGACATAGCTGACCGTTAAAGATGATTAAAGACTCTCGGTCTTTCAAGCTGGGCATGACCACAGTAGCATCGGATGCAATATTTGAACATTGATTGATTGTTGGTAAATATAGCCATGAAAAGAATCAGAAGTATGTAGAAAGAGTAAAGGTAAAATCTGGCTGTCACAATGGTAGAAAGTGGTATCCGGAAAGAAACGCAGAGGTGTGCTACCGCAGTGGCACACCATGCAAAAGGCCTCAGTCGGAAGAAGTGAACCGAGAATTAGAGCAAAAGAAAACGAAGAGGCCAACGATGAGAAGTTTAAGGTCGTCAAAAATTCATAAGGACCAGCACCAATCGGATCGGAAGGGAAGAAGAAAACAGGTGCGATGCGATGCGATGCGGCGCCGGTCAGATATCCAATAATCCATTAAACTCATGCGTATAAGGTTAGGGCATTAGAAGACGGTGCCGTCGGAGCGGATCATAATGGGAGGCTCTTTCGTGTTAGGCCTGGAGACTTCGGCGATTTCACGGCCGCCCTGGGAGAGATGGTCAGATAATGAAATGTTGAGAAGTGAATAGCGCGGACAACGAACCTTCCAAGAACCAGCCTCGAGCATTTGAGCCAGCGTGAGCTGCTCCTCCGACCCTGCCAGTCCGAGCTGGCTATTTACTTCATCAAGTAGCTCGTCCAGGAAGCCCACCGTGACAGCTCGCCATTCCACAATCACGTCATCGTCAGTCGAGAAAAGCGGCACCACTTCCATATTGGGCTGACCCTTGATCTGGGCATTTTCTTTGAATGCCTGGATGCCACGGTCCATGTCTTCTTCCTTCAAACTTAACAATCCCATGTCGATGAGCAGTCCGCCGTTGCGGTACTCCGGAAGTCCGGTTAATAGGTCGCTGCCCGCGAAATGGATGTGCATTAATTTGGACATAGGGACCATGATAGAGTAGCAGAGCCATTGGGTCAGCTTGTGGAAGGGGATAATGCTTTCCCACGCTTCTGCGGGCGGGGACTTGGGCAGATTGGAGCACTCCCAGGCGTCGCCAATCGATACGCCGTCAATCTGGGTGCGGGATGGAGGCCAAATTGAAGACAGACCATCCATGAGGACGGTCCATAGAGTGGTGATGGGGACAATTGGCACGGAAGAAGCGAGAGTCGAGGGGTGACTGAGTAGGTAGTCTAAAGAAGAACAGAGGTTAGCCTGGATGATCGTGTCGCTCAATAGGTTATACTATGATCCTCACCAAGCATGTTTCCAGGCCGAGCATCAACCCCGAAGAAATCCTGGTTATTCAAAGCATCTGACAGGCGCACCAAAAGCCCCGCACGACCCTCAATTCCGGCCAGCGAATTTTGCTCCGAGTGCTGCATCCCCTTGGCCAACTTCTCGACAGTAACCTTCTTCAATCCGGCCCCATCGACCTGGCACGGCTCGGTCGGGTCACTGCTAAAGAGACCGGACTTGAACATCTCTAGGCTAGCCACGGCCAATCCCTCACTCCGGGAATAGACCTTTCCGGATTCTTTGGATTTGTAGGACCATTTGGTACCTGCGCCCGCGTCGAGCAGCACGGACACCACGAACAGGTCGATCAGCCGGCGGGTGCGCTCTTGAGCGTCAATGCTACTGGGCCAGGACTGGAGCAGCTGGTTAATGCGAGGCCGACCACCGACGTCGAAATGCTGCCACCGGCCGTGGGGCGGGATATTCTCATAATCCGGCGCATAGTCGCGCTGTCTGGCGTTAGCATATGGCCTGATCAGAAAGGATCACATGAAAGTGGAGAGGCGGAGAGATGGTTAGGGGGAAGGGCTGTTTGGATGAATTGGTGTTTACCTTGATGATGGAGACGACGTAGGAAGCGGTCGCGGCGAACTTGGAGAGGTCGACGTCGAAATGATGAAGCTGGTTCTTCTTTGCCTGGTCAAGAACGAGGGTGGCGCGATCTCGGACGGCGTGAATGCTGCGTAGATAGGCGGCGGGGTCCAAGGCAGGGTCTGGGGGTTTGGCGATGGGCATCTCGGGGATGGAGGCGGGCAGGCCACTGCCCTTATAGCCGGGGGATCTGAGGGAAGTATTGGAGGTTCGGGCGGAATTGACGGAGACAAAGGAATCCTGCTCGTCCCTGTCGCTATGGACGGAGGTCTTCGAGTTGCGCTTGAATAGGCCCATTGCGCAGGGTTGCCCCCGGGAGGCCAAGTGGAGAAAGGAGAGGTGGTAGAGATGCAGTGGGAGAGGCAGAGGCAGATGCAGATGCAGATGTAGATGTAGATGCAGATGCGCCCATCAAATGCGAGTTGATTAGACGCGATGAAGGGTATTTGTCTTGTTTGGTGTAATTTTCAGGGCCTTTTTGTCCAATGTTTTTATCCCCTAGTCCCTAGTCCCGAGCTCATGGGCGGGGCGGTCGGGCTGTTGGAATCTAGGTCGGCTTAAGTGGGGTGGTTGATTAATTGGAGCGGGCGAGGTGAGGTGGAAGAGGACACAAGCATGAAAAAAGAACCGAAGTAGGGAGGGAAAAGGAAAGGAGAAGGGAAAGGTCAAGGCCGAGAGTGGGGGAGGAAAAGGTTCACGAACTGCAAAGAGAAAGAAGAGAAGCAGAAGGCAGAACCAGAACAGCCAAGGCTAGGCCAGACCACCTAAGGTATACATACCCTAAGTTTACCTAGTCTATGGAGCAGGATCAACTTCTCCGTGTATAGATCGAGCCGAGAAAGATCTTCACGCGTTCGCTAGCAGCCGCTAGATCGCGTGAACCAAGGTTGACCACCAACACAGTCCAGTTACAGTCCACAGAAAACAGACAAAATGCAATACACACAAAGTGTTGGTTACCTGATGTTCTCGTTCACGGTTCACACAGACTCGGAATCCCTAGTCTGCACTACACTGCAAGGGGATTAATCAGTGAATAGTGATCAGGATCACTGTTATATCGGTCCATATACATGTACCTAGGTGATAACTATTAGTTCCTAGGGTACATATTGCTTAACTAGTTCTGATACATCTATTATGAAATTACTGATGCTATCCCTTCTCTGCCCCTTCTACCCCCTCTACCTCTACCTCTTCTCTACCTCTTCTCTACCCCCATCTACCTCGGACTATACTGAGTCCTCACTAATGCGCGAAGCACGGGCCCAGCCAGCCTGCCGGGTCGTTTCAGGTTGTGAACGGTCATTTCGGAGATTTCTCTTGGTCTGTGCTATCCTCCGGGCCTCCGCGCTGTGTGCTCCGTGCTGAATTGGAACCCACAATACTTCTGTCCATTCCAGCCCCCCGAAAAGGTTGACAGCTGCGAGGCCTGTTCGTGTTAGTCTCTGCTGGCCCACCGGCACTCGCCTGCTATTCGTTACCGCGCGGCTCGCTACCCGCGGCCTCCGTGTTGACTTTCAGGGGTAACCCGTAGGTGTACAGTTACAGTATACTATGCTATAGTAAGCTATAGTATGCTATAATATATAGTATACTGTAACTGCAACTGCAGCTGCAACTATACCTGTAACTAGCAATTCCAAGCCCCTGTCGGTGGGAATGCACGGTTCGGTGGGAGCCCTGATATCTCCCGGACTGCGGAGCTCCCTAGCTCCACCTGCCAATTGTTCCCATTGTTATTGTCATGATTTAATTTGATTTGATTTTTACTTTGACTTTCGCTTTTCATTATTTGAATTCTGTTTATCCTTTACACCCCCCCTCTCCCTTGGTTAGGTCCCAACTCTATTCCGCAGTACGAGTACGACCTTGGGTGTCTAGACGAGCCGTTGCCCTAATCAGGACCCTAGCTAGCTCACAACACAATTTTGGACTGTTGAATATTCATTTCTGATGTCAGCGGCTCCTGCCCGAAGCCGTTGATCCTGCAAGCCTTTGACGAATTAGGAAGGTCGAGTCTACTACTAGAAATGCCCTAGGAGATACCCTAGGACATTCGGTAATTCGTCTGCATCTAGGCCATGATGTCAGTGGGCCTTGTTTATTTCTATGACTATTACTAGAATATCCACACGGCCTGCAGCCAGCGCCAGCGGCCAGCGGCCAGTCCCGATCCAAATTATGCATAGCTTGGTGCTTGTCTTTCACCTCAGTCAATGCACATTCTAATATACCATACCAATCGAATTATCCTTTCACCCAGTCAGCTCCAGTCTCCAGACATCTCCAAGCATCCCCCCTAACTCCGTAATAACAATGGCAATGTCAATGACCACCTTGCGGATGCCCACCCCAATCCGCCTGGTCACATGACCAACGCGTTCGCGACGTCCACCCGCGCCTCCCCTGACACCAATACGATAGTTCTAGCACAACCATTAGAATCATCAAATCCAATCCAATCCTCCCCATCCATCTCCAATTCCATAATGTCCGCCTTCACCTCCCTCCGCCCCTCCCTCCGCCTGGCGAGCGCCGCCCCGACCATGGCCTCGCGTTCCTTCAGCTCCTCCGCCGCCCGCTCCGTCGCCCGCATGATCATCACCGGTCGTCTGGGTTCCGAGCCTGAGCTCCAGGCCACCTCCACCGGCCAAGATATCATCCGCTACTCTATCGGCACCTCGACAGGGAGCCGCGACAAGCAGCAGACTAGCTGGTTCCGCATTGCCAGCTTCCTGCCCGAGGGCCCGCAGCGGGATTACATTCTTGGCCTGCCGAAGGGGTATGATGCAATCGCAGTGTTCCCCATATTCTCTTGATCCAGTGGTGAACTAATGCTTGGTTTTATAGAACCCTTGTCTACCTCGAGGGTGATGCTAGCTTGCGCAGCTTCGAGGATCAGGAGGGCCGCAAGCAGTTCAACCTCAACATTGTCCAGCGTACGTCTTACTTCTAGCAGATGCAGGGAGGATTCGTTATTAACTCGTTCTATAGGTCACCTCGATGTCCTGAAGCGCGGCAACACCGATGGAGAGTCTCAGTAGACGGTTCATGGGGTTGACTTGCAGCTACACACTGTTGGGCTCTGATGTTTTGATGGAGTTCTCTTGGGTCGTTGGGCTGTTGGGCTGTTGGATCTCTCTACTTATTTGCTTTGTCATGTACGAGTATACCCTAAATACACTCCGTTCGACCACATTCGAATACGAATATCATTGTCGCGTAATACTTGGAACATATGGATCATTCATCGGTCCAATTTCTTTAATGGTTATTATTACAGAGACAGAAACCATGATTGATATTCATGAAGGCACAGTAAGATGAAAATGGAACCTTTAGCACGACGCTTCCCGCATGCTGTTGATGATACTTCCCACACGTTGTTGACACAATGGTTTAAACTTGGAACTCACGCTGCTGGCAGATGACTTGCTTGACATGGATGAAATCATTGTTTCGTGGAGATGAACTGGGCGTGATCTCATCGCTGGCACGGCTTTGACTAGTGCCGGCCCAGGCACTGGTGCAAACCGTGTGGCCTGGTGCGGGCAGGTCATCCAAGAGGGTATCCTCGTTGTGGCGATTCAAGGCCATGCGGCGTTTGAATGGTAGCCACAGCCAGCGACGGAACCACGACTTGGGTAAACTCTCAGTGCGGTGAAGCTGGGTCGACTTTCGGGACTTTTCAATACTGTTGATGGTGCTGCTGAGTGTGCTTGTCTGCGATTGCTGGGTATCGTTTACTTCACTGCTACCAAATATCAGCCATCGATTGAAACGGACATGATGAGAATAACTAGACATAAACATACCGCGCAGCAGGTTTAGCCCTCCAGAACAATAGCTTTGATCGATCGCGAATCGTCCCAATGAGCGTAGTCGATGTAGTCGAATTCGAGACGCCTGCAGGGGCATCGTTGCTTTGGGAGTCGAGAGGACGAGACACGCCCGGGAAACAGTATCCGAAGCCAAGGTACCAAAGCATTGCGTGGTATATCTTCGTCGCATCGCGGCCGAAGCCGAAGAACCCGAAGATCACAAACCCTGCAGCAATCGGAGACCATCGATCGACAAACACAGTGCCTTGAGCCGGGACTTTGATGATGGTGTTCCACGAGGGGCCATGGAGTCGGCTCCAGGAGTATTCATGCCATGGCAGCGAGTATTTCAAGCTGTAGTAGAAGGTAAAGAACTCGACCGGGATGATGCAGACAAGCAAGCTGAGACCTAAGAACAAGAGGCGCAGGAATCGTGACTTGTTCAGGTTGCTTTGGGATGAGTGGAGGATTACTCCGAAGTCGCTTCGGTATTTGCGAAGGCGGATCAGGACAAGACCTATAGTCAAATCAGATTGGATTCCAGAATGCAAAGAGTCGGAGGTAACCCACAGCAGTAAAAAGCTGCAATCAAGCAAATCACTGGCGGCCAGATAAAACACAACGCAAAGCTGACCCAGCTTTCATCCAGATCAACCACGCACCCCGAGATGGCATAGAGGAGGTAGCGGTCCTTTTGCCATACAACATGAAGTGCCATTGAGATCATAGGGAGCACGCTGCAGAAAACGATATCCATGATTCGGTTGCGCCAGCGCTGCTTCCTGCTTGGTACCAGAGTCGCGCAGCTAGTATCCAGCACAATGGCCAGACCACGGAAGATGCCAACCAAAGCCCCGGGAACGGCGAAGTATCCTCCTACTATTAGCTTGACTTCAACATCGCAAAGACCGCGCCCATCCCACGCCGTCTGGAGGTCATCTGTAGGCCAGACCAAGGAGTTGATGATGTTGAAAATGTTCAGCAGGATGTACCAGGCGATCAGGCTCGTGGACGAGATGTTGCGGTTCTTTGCATGAAGGATCAACGGTGTGATGGACACTGCAATTGAGAAGAAAGATAGCACGGGTAAGAGGACCGCCAGAGAATGCCGAGGAAATTCGGTAGTCATGATGCGCGCAAGAAGTATACTAAGTCCGGTAGATAAACCCAGCCCCAGTCAACGACAACGGTAGAAATACCGGTAGAGTAAAATCTTGAGCAGAAGACTAGTTTAAGAAGAAGAGCATACGAAGACGAGACTCTGACCCTATATCAGGCGGTTCGTCCAAGGGCAGATGGTTAATGAGACGCGCCGTCCGAATCTGGTTGCGAACCATGAGACAGTGAGCAAGATGATTCATAGAAGACGCATTGGAGCAGGCTGGATCAAGACATTCTCGCGCAAATAGAATTGATGTCCATCAATAGCGACCCCAAGGGCGTAGTGTCTCTCGCGAGGAGAGTGCATGATACACCGGTTCAACATCGAGCAGCCTGGCCATTGAAGTAAACCCGACAAAAGCAGCGTTCAAAAAGAAGATCCGAGATGGCAAAGAAAGTCAGGGTTATTGAGGCCCGGAATGGGACGGCTGAAGGTCGGCTGAATGCCCCGGTGTAGTGAAGCCATTCCCAGTCGGGGGGCTCAATAGGCCTTATTGACCCCCCGAAACGGCATTCTGGCCCATGGTCGGTGGAGTGTCATTGGAGGGCGAACCATACAAAGCGATGTGCCTGCAGCCGTACGAGAGATCGATGTGATTGGATCGCCAGTGCAGATGGGATGTAGATGTGATGTGATGAAGAGAGCAGAGAGCAAAGAGAAGAGTAGTTAACTTACTGGATACAACTGGAGCTGAGGCACCCAGGCACTCCACCTCCGCAGCTGCAGATCGACCTCGGCTGCGCTGCCTGCCCAACGAACCCCTCCACCTCTCGTCGTGAACTGCTCGTCCTCGATTGGACTTTCTTCCATGATCCATGCGAGACGAAATTATGGCTGATCCGCCTGCCTCGCCCCGCCTGTCGATGCGTCGCCGTGCGCCCGCCCGCGCAGCCACCTTCGTCGAGGGAATGCCCATCCCCACTGGCATTCCCGACTGGCAGCGCCGGAACTCGACCCTGTCCGATTCTATCTCTGAGGCGCGCAACTCCATCCGATCCTCTACCGATGATATATTTCTGCCCCGTGTCGCGAGAGGCAAAGATCCCATCGCGACGGAAGAGTCGCATTGGCACTCGGCGCCACTGGGTCTGGCCCTGTTGCCAGCTATCGCTGGTGTCTTCTTTCATGATGGAAGTGCCTTTGTGACCGACGTCACGCTGTTGGTTCTGGCCGCCATCTTTCTGAACTGGTCCGTTCGTTTACCATGGTACGTTCTTACATTCCTAGAGGACTCGGATGTATTCCGAAGTATGAGGATCGGTCTCCATACCTACTAGTTATGCTATGGTATAGTTCGTCACTACATTGGTACACGAAGCTGACATCAAGCAGGGACTGGTATCGCTCAGCCCAGGCTGTCCAGCGAGAGCAGGGCCTAAATGCAGCACCAGAGTCACCTATGGAGATGGAGTTAAAAGAAGAAGACGAAGAAGCTGTAGAGTCCCCGGGTATTGCAGAGCATCCGAAGCATCAGCACCGCGCATCAGCCCAGGCAGAAGCCATCAAAGAACTCCAGATCCATGAACTGGGCGCGCTCGCCGCATGCTTCATATTCCCACTCGTCGGCACCTGGCTCCTCCACGCCATCCGATCCAGCCTTTCTAGACCCTCGGAGGGCCTAGTCTCAAATTACAATCTCACCATCTTCCTCCTAGCCTCAGAAGTGCGCCCATTCGCCCACCTCCTTAAACTCGTGCAAGCACGCACTCTCCACCTTCAACGAATTGTAGCATCAACCGCAACCGAGGACGCAATCGACCACGAAAAGGTTCAAGATCTCACTAAACGCCTTGAAGAACTCGAAGCCCACGTCGCCGAGGCTGCAGCCGCACGCCTCTCCCACTCCAACCCAGATCGCGCAGAGCCAAGTGACGCCCCCTCTCTCATTACGCAAGCTGTCGTCGAAGCTCGCCGGGTCGTCCAACCCGATATAGAAGCGCTCAACCGCGCCGTCCGCCGCTACGAGAAACGAACCGCCCTTTCAACCCTAAACACAGATACCCGCTTCCAGCAACTCGAAGCAAGTACCCGCGATGCCATCGCTCTCGCCGCAGCAGCGCAGCAATCAAGTGCATCGCGCAAACCAAGCTATGCTTTCATTCTGATCGACTGGGTCTGCGCTTGCATTGTTGTCCCTGCCCAATTAGCCCTGTCCATTCTGAATTTACCCGGCCGAGCTGTTTCCCGCTGTGTCACGGCTGTTCGCCGCATGCTTGGTAGTTCTCAGCCTTCTCCGAGGCCGCGGCCTCGGTCTAGGAAGGGGAAGGCGTTGCAGGGAAGTAGCGCGTCTAAATTCCGGTCTCAATCACCCCCTCCACCCCGTGCACCGGTGGTATCCCCGCTGGCACAGCAATTTGCGGGTGGTAAGATGGCAATTCACTAGGCTGGTCCGGTGAGAGACGTGAGGGTTGTGGCGTACATGTGATCAGTCTTGTTTTCTCCTTTGTCTTTCCTTGGGTAAGGTTATTTCGGGTTATTATTCCTGGGGGTATCATTGGTGTTTATTTCTTCTCTCTGGTAGAGTATATGCATATGTAAACATATCTTCATTCTTCAAAGTTTCTGTGGATCAATCATAGTCCATATAGCTTTATTATTCATAACAAACTTTGGTCAAGACGTCAAAACTTTCCAACCTTGGAAAGTTGTTCATTTTCATTCCGCGCGACAGAAGATAAAATCGAGGTCATTGAATAAACACTATACACAAGAACTTGAAGACGTGAATGCTACAACCAGATCTATAAACCAATTCCCTGTATCTATCAAACCCATCGACAACTTGAACACCTCAAATACGTGTTGTCATCTCAGGATGTTTTCATGATACTAACGACCCCCAGACGGGCCACGCTCATCAACACCAATCATCTTCAAAAACGGTTCAATAACACCGCGCTTCCGCTCATCAGAGGCACGACGCTCTTTATCCTTCGCAGGGGTAGGCACAGAGGCAGAAATAAGCACCCGGGAAAATATAGATGCGAGAGAAGCCTCGACTGTCTGCCGCCGAGCTGCTGCCGGGTGATTATTAGTGGCAGTGCTGGGTGTAGAGTCCGAGCCGGCGGATGAAGTTTGCGAGCGGTTCTTGCGGCGGAAACTGCCTCCAGAAATGAAAGCAGCAGCAGAGGCCGGTGTAGGGGCTTGGAATTGTGGCTGCTGAGATTCTTCCGATGGGTCCTGCTCCTGGTCCTTACTATTGCCTGCTTTAGGTTTATCGTCGTCGTTATTTTTGCGGGTTGACAGGGTCGTGGATGGCACAGGTGCCACTTCATTGGCAATTCGGGCAAGCATGAAAGTCACAAACGTAAATGAAACGCTATGTGCCGGTAAATGTGCCAGGTTTTCCAGGACCCAGGCTTGAGTCTCTTCCCAGGATCGAGGCGGGGCTTTCGATTTTTCTCGCGCTATTAACTGCTGCTCCATTTCCTGCCATACAGCAGCGGTGATAATGCCGTCACTGAGAGAGTTGAGGAATGTGAGGAGGGTTTGGGCGAGGACTTCTAGACGGTGCATTGAGGGCACTTCCGGTGGGAAGACGGCGGTAAAGGATCCGTTGCTGTCGAGGGCTTCGCGAACGAGTTCCAAGAGAGATGTACGCTCCTGTGAATCGTGTAAAGTCCACGCATCAGGCTGGAAAGGCCATGCATTTCCAGATGGCTCTTTTGTCCATGGTGCTTCTTCCTCTGTCTCGCCTTTCGTCATGCTCCACTCCGCTACAGCCCGCTCTGTTAACTCGGAAATCGCTTCTGTGAGGCGGAAAAGTTCGCGAGGAGCTGATAGCCGGACTTCTGTGTTATCCTTGGAAGGGAGTGCTGTATCGGTGGAGGCAAGACTACGAGCGCCAGCTTCTGGCATGCGGGTCAGTTCATCGACGCTGCACCCAAAGCAGGTAGGCAACCAACGCCCGCAGATAGAAATAAAGTGGTCTCGGCCGCTGTCCACGTGAAGGACCAAAATCTCTTCCAGTTTGACCTTTCCGAAGTTCAGAAGGCGGACATGCTCGATACAGCGAACATGGACCGTGATATCAACGTTGGCAACTTCTCCCGGGAGCAGGGTATGGCTGCCGATAGAAACATTTGATTTCTCACGCCCTTCTTCTCCGGCTCTCTCAACCCGAACATCAAGCCAATCGGGCGATTCAGCCTTGGGGTCGTCATGGAAGCTTGGCCTCTCCGCAAATGTGAAAGTAGCCTCGGCGCCACCGGTATTCGCAATAGTGAGGGATCGGTGGATAGGCACATCAAAAGGAACATCGCCAAAATCAACGGTGTTCGGATCCTGCTGCGCTCTCTTATCCCCGTGATGAGTATCAACCACAACAGTAAGCCCGGGTCGCGCCTCGTTCTCGGCTTTGTCCAGCTCACGAACAACCTCTTGGTGTATCTTGGCCTTCAGACTAGGATCCACGGCATCGAATGTGAGTGTGAAGAGAGCATCCAATGGCTTGTGGTCTGAAGAAAGGATGCCTTGGTGAGACACGTAGTGGTCGAGATAAATAGGGTCCGACGATAAATCTTCGGACGAAACAGAAGCATTTTCCTCCTGGTCGTCTTCCGAATTATATTCTTCTGTTTCAGCACTGCCATCTAGACCATCAACCTCGGGGTCATAGTCAAACAGAACGTTGTCATCCGCGACAGCTTTGTCTAGCCCACGAGCTTGCATCTCCTTGTCTCGTTTCCGGGCTTCCTCGGCTTCACGATCAAGCTGTTCATGCTTGATCTTGTCTCGCCGAGTACGGTAGAGAATACGATCACACCAGCTAGGACCACGGTTTTTCTCACTGGAGTCAAATGTAGCCACGCTTCCAACATCATATTTGTAGGTGGGCAAAAATGAAATCTGACCCTCGCGCCATCCTTTGTGGAATGCCGTCCCTTTCCTCTGCTGAATACGGAGCTGATCGTGCACAACCAGAGATGAAATAGTAGTTTGCAAGGATGCGGGATCATTGTGTGGGTCAATTTCCTCGTCAGTCACCGGCTCATGCCTCTCATCGTCATGAACGATGGGCGAAGGTGGCGAGCTTTCGTCTGATCCTGATTCAATGATAGAACTCCGACAACTGCCTGATTTATTCTTCTCCATGCGGGCGGTATCATACGCATTGACTGTGTGACGAGCAAGCACCTGCCGAACATCGTCCCCGGGAATGTCATCAAGCCGATAGTTCAAATCACCGAACCAAAACGTGAAATCTTCATCACCAATGCTGTCGACCGGATCCTGTGACTTCGGATCCGGGTCAATGGGTTCAAATTTGGCGCGGGACGAAATCTGGGATGCATCCCAATTGCGTCGTTCCAGGCTGCCTTTGTCCGATCCCGCCGCCAAGTGCGAATTCACAAAGACTAGCCGTGTGGTTTCACCGAGGACGAGTCGAGTCGCAACGCCACCCTTGTTCCCCATGTAGCCCATCAGTCCCGTTCCGACGGAGGTGCTGCTAATCGCTGAGACACTCTCGGCAATTGCGGGAGATGCGTAGATGACAAGCAGCAACCCAAGCAGCTGGACATCTGAGACAAGCTGATATCCTGGAGGCAATGCCTTGTGAACGGCTTCTTTCCATCGTCTCGACGGACCAGGATCGGTAAAAGGCCGTAGAGCTTCGGCGGCGGAAGAAATATCAACGATCTCTTGCAACCCCAGAACATAAAGATCCACTTCCTCCGGGCTGCATTGGAAAGGCTTCTCTCGCTCAGGACCTTCGTTCATCGGCGCAGAGTCGCTATTCGAATTGGCTTGTTCAAATTGGGTGCCTTTCAAGCCTGAGAACTTCTCACACACGCCTTGTCCTTGAACAAACCACTTGCCAATATCTTGCTCGGTGCTGGAAATCCCAGCCACATTCCACGTTCCGACTTTCACTCGGACAGTCCGTCGTCGAGTGTATTCTCCCTTTCTGGCTTTGACTGCTCGTGAAAGGGAAAGAAGGTCGAGGGCTGGGTTATCGATGTCCTCCACATCTTCCGCTGCATGTTCCTGAGGGTCATACGCGGCCGGCGATGGCTCGCGATTGTCGCTCCCAGACATAATAGACGGCGTATTGTATATAAATCACTCTCAATGAGGAGCCCAGGATCCGAGTATAATAGGATTGCGAATGCGACAAGTATATTCACAAATCATGTCCCGAGACAAGTGCCTTGTATGTGTAGATCCGATGACGTTTTGAAATGCCGACACAGAGGCGGCTGGATATTGGCGCCTGTGGTGCGGGTATAGCGAGGCGACAGTTGCGACAAGATGTTCAACGACGAATAATGCAGGTCGCAAGGAATCTCAATGGTCGACTCGGAGCTCACCACGGTGAGACCCGGAGGGCCAAGTTGGGCATTATGCAGACGGGCGAGATGGGAAGACAGGCGGAGATCAGAGAGAAAAAAAAGGCGAAGAAGACCAAAGTGATAAAGACGAAAGCGAAGAAGTTATATAGTTGCCAGTGCAGCAATCCGCGGCGCTACCCTAGGGTAAGGTGTGGTGCAGTTGCAGGCGCAGGCGCAGGCGGGAAGGGCGAGGCGGCGAGCTCCAGCGATGACGCTATGCGTTTCTTCGCCAGTTCCCAGGCTGACCCAGCGCAACTTCCAATCGCACCACCCGCCGCGATGAACCCCCGCAAAGGCCGACGGAACAACCAGAACAACCACCAGAACAACCACCAGAACAACCACCAGAACAACAGCCAGAACAGTCACCCACATCTCACCGACTATGAATCCGACGCTGCTTACCTCTCCGACATGCAGCACCAACAAGCTGCACCACCCCTACGTTCCAATGAGGAAATCAATCTCTCTGTCATCCGCCGCCATAACCCCTCCGTGACCGCTATCCTCTCACTGGCACCCTATGCTGTTGTCTACATCTTCAGTCCAACAACTCGACAATGGGAAAAGAATGGCGTGGAGGGAACCCTCTTCGTCTGCCAGCTGACCCAAGGGCCGTTGGGCGAAGAGCGATACACTGCCTTCGTCCTCAACCGTCGCGGACTGAACAACTTTGACCTCCCTCTCACAGATAGCGACAACGTCGAGGTGACAGAGGAGTACGTGATTCTGAAAGCGGACGAAGGCACCGAGGGCGAGCTAGGTGAGAATGGGATCGGAGACTCGGTGAACCCTCAACACGGGCGCCAAACCGTCGCCAGCCCGGCCGATGTCCGCATCTACGGCCTCTGGATCTACTCCGAGCCTGCACCAAACTCCACCGCCGAAGCGCGTACCATCAACGCCCAGTTAATCCGGGAATGTGCCGCGCACGCCGGGAACAGCCTAAAGCTCGCACAAGAGCACCTTGAGGCGATGCGCCAGGACAAGCTACATGTCGCCGCGGCTGCCGCGCAGACACAGGCTCCGCCGTTGGAGGAGGTACAAGCTAGTGTGCCGATGGGCCGTCAAATATCGTTGAAGGATCTGTTTGGACAGCAGCGGGCCCAGGATGATGGATGGAGTGTGCGGGCACACCACATGAACCCGGCGGAGATGCAACAGGATCCTGGCCAGCCAGGCATGCAAGCCCCACCGCAGCAAATTCACCATCAACCACCCCCGCCGCTCCCTCGGCAGGATGTCCTTGGGGATCTCTTCCGCCGAGCGGGTCTGGCATATGATGGCAGTGGGCTGAGATACTAGAGGGTCCAAGGTGTTGGGGGTTCCAATGGTTTCGTGATTTGGATTCTTGTTTTTGCACAGCATTTCAATCCAGGGCGCAGATTTGGTCTTAGTTGATCTTTACGACATATCGATAACTCTCTTCGTTATTCATCCGAGGATATAATGGTAGTGCGGCTGTGCTCAGTCACATAGCTGCACGGAATGCATTCTATCTCTACCAAGCCCTGCGGAGCTGGTCTAACTTGCTACAATATCTCTTATCATCCCAGTAACCTTTCGAGCCATAGTCTCATTATGCTCTGTAAAGGATCAGCAGTGTCCACCGAGTGATAGAAGAAACAACTTACTCAGACAAAAGGCATGCGGCAGCCCCTCTTCGCAAACGGACATCTTTGGTCCAAGCCCATCCTTGCGTCCCTTGAGCTCGATGATCTCCTCTCTAGTCTTCTCAGCGACCCAATGGTCATTGCGTCCAAAGTAGAAGAAGAGTTTGGCGACAGGATCGCGTGTGGAAGCAACACCCCACACGTCATCCTCCCATTTATCGGTCGTGATTGAGCGCATCTCGTCAGCAGCCATGTGTCTAAGATGGTCAGTTTTAAGATGCGGGAAGTGAAATAAGAAGGGTCTTACAGAGCCTGCCGTACGCCTCCCGGGCTCTTCAAAAACGCAAATGTCGTTTCCAGGGCATGGGGTGGTGGGTTCTTCATCACAGTACGAATCACAGTTTTCAAGATAAAATCGGGCAAGACGAATGTGAGGATACGAGCGAAGAAACTCACAACAAGTGCGAGTTGTGGAACGATCGAGAGAAGGGTCTGCCGATAAAATTAGGCATCTGGCAGCAAAGGGCGGATGCATTTCGATTATGAAGAGACTATACCGTCAACTTTTGCCCCGATGGAGAAGCCGAAATATCCATAACCGTCGGGAACAGCATGACACCCCCAATGATGTCGAAATCGGGGCTTGGCTTGTTGGTAGACTGCGATTCCGCCCCGGCTTCACGGTGCCGCCTAAGGATTTCCATGGCCATGTACGTCCCGACAGAATGTCCAATCAAGATAACCTTCTGTCTCTTTCCAGGGATAGAGGAGCCCGTAATCTTCATCAATTGATTAAGCTTCTCTTGGACAAAACATATCTGCCCTTCCAGGTCGTAGAGCCCGTTGTCCCCATTGGCATTCTTGCTATCACGGCCACTGGGAGATGAGGAAGGCCCTGCAGGCGAATGGTGTTTCTCAGTAACTTCAAACCCACCGAGACTGCATCCATAAATCCGGCACGAGGTGGGTACCCCCGGGGTAGATTCCCCTCGATCGTCCTCGCCTGCCAATTGCTGCGCTAGCAAGGAGAGGAAGGGATGGTAGTAACTGATCAATCCCGGGTTCCCAGATATGAAGAAAATAGTTGTATCCGCCTTATCCTCGTTCCCTGTATATGTGCAGAAGACATTGTTGGTAATCTGGGACTCCATGAGGTTGGAGGTCGTTATAGCCACGCCCTGTCTATCGTCTGTTGGAGTTGAAGCGTCTACAGTCAAAGGGGGTGTAATGATCTGTAGTCTGATATTAGCATTTCATGAGCCCTGATTAAACATATCGGTCAACATAAGATACTTACCTATTCTAACATGCAAATGGCCATTGGCTGCGCCGAGGGGAGGTTGTTGGAGAAAACGAGGTTGCTGGAGCCGAGTGGATCCCATGTGAGCCGAGCTTCCAACGGGCCGAATGCAAGGTCCAATCTACGATCTTCACTGCAAAGCCTGACGAATCTTAAGTTTGAGATCCCACTGGTTCGGCGGGGTAGTTTGCTTATGCTTGTTTTAGCCGTTTTAGCCGGATCTCTGCTTAGGGCGGGCTCCTCGGTGAGTGGCCTGCTGGTCCAGGTCCTACCTTAGGTATAGAATTACAACAGAACAACCATAGGACCACGAGAATGCAAGATTGGATAGATTTCAATTGATCCCGACTCCATTCCCATACCCAAAGCTCCTCCCCTGGAACCACCTGGTTTCTAACCCCGGTAATGAAAATAAACTAAGAAAAAGGCAAGAAGCCATTTCCAATGCATTGCCCAGACGCCAGCAAAGCGCAATGTACATCATTCGTCCCTCGGTTCTCCCCATCAAATAAACACAGCAGGGTAAAAAGGACCCGCGCACAGAAGATGAAGGACCGAAGGAGAAAAAGGGCGCGGAAATAGGAGCGTAAAAAGTCGAAAGATGAAAGAAATAGAGACCGCCAAAGAACAACGGCAAAATGGCAACGGCAGCGGGTAGAAGGGTCAAAAGCATAGGCTGAAAATCCCGCGCTATGTCTGGTATCTAGCTCGAATAAAAAACAAGATAGGAAGAACGCTGCTGAACTTTGAAATCAATGGTTGACTGCACGAAAGGAACCAAGGTATCAACCGTCTTCATCACCTTGACTGTCGTCTCTGTTCTCTTTCTCGTTGCCCTCTGTAGACACATCTTCGCAAGAGGTGTCGTTCTCCGAGGTTGGTGATTTAGCTGGGCCGAGATTGATGGCAATTCTCTTGGGTGCTGCACTGGCGCCACCACCCAAAACACTGCCACCTTTGTCCGAACCTACTGACCCTATTGATAGATTCTTCTTGCGGTTGAGAATCCCAGCACTAGAATTGCTGCTGGTAGAGCTGCGGCGCTTCGGTCCCGCAGCGAGCTTGCCCAGTTCATCTTCGTCTTCCTCGTCGCGCCGACGTTTCTCAGCAAGCCGTTCGGGAGCTGGAGGCGTCTGGGCTGGAGATGGAGGAGTGGAAACCCCTTCAGGTGCAGCTTCTACCTCGATATCAGCCACGCTCAATGGCTCGCCTTCGGCATGATTTGCGATGTCATCGGTCTTAGTGGTGTCCATGGCATCCTCATCGTCATCGTCAGGATAATCAACCAGTGGTTTGACCATGAGGGAGCCCAATCCATTGGGGCCACCTGTGAGGGGAACACGGTTATCCTGAGTCCATTCGTCTTGGTCTTCGTCGTCGCCGGTCTCAAAGTATCGCTCCTCTTCAGCATCCAGTCCTTTAACACCTTGCCAGCGTTGTCCATTCATGGGTATTCTGCGCGAAGTGCTCTCTTCTTCCTGGCTGAACAATGTCGAATCTGCCTCGGCCTCAGCCGCGGCGGCGTAGCCTTGCAGCTGCTCATAACGAATGGTCAAACTCTGGAATGTGTCCACGTAGGTAATTTGCTCCAGCTTTTCACGGTATTTTTCCACCACATGCAGTATAAATGGTTTGACATTTTCCCGCTTGATAAATTCGAATAGCTCGAGGCAAGCAGAGTTGAGCAAATTGTCACGCGGCATTGTCTCTAGGACAATGTCAAGAATCAAGCCGAAGGTGTTATTGTGTGTCATTAAAGCTTGGTAGAAGGTGTCTTGGAGACTGATCAAGGTACGGAAGAATTTTAGAGCAACTGTAATGCAAAATTAGCCTCGGATTCGCAGATGTACATTCGGAGTCTGCTTACCTAGCTTCAGGTGTTTTTGAGGTGCAGTGAGAAGCTGAGCGACTCGGGGAGCGAGTGATTCACTGTGAATCGAATTTCGTGTTCGGAAAAGATGCTGACGGACAAAAAAGGTGAGAATATCAACAAGATGCGAGTAGAGCGTGACTTCTTGGAACGTCAAGTCATTAACTGGAAGTAGGTTAATATGAAGCTTGACCGTGAAAAAACCCTGGAAAACTGGAAAACTTACGGGATGCACGATCAACAAGGTGTTTAAGAGGCTGGAAAAGTCGCTTGGACGACTCATCGAAATGTTGTTGCACGAAGGCATCGGAGAGGAGGTTAGAAGAACGGACTTTGAAGTAATCGGGGCCAGCCCGACCAAGAGGGTCCTGCAGGGGTATCTGGGGGTCAAGCAGGACCTTGATGGCATCGGCTAGTTGGTTTTTGACACCGAGATCGGTCTCGGCGTGCATCAGGTCTATCAGTGTATCGGTAAGGGGAGTCTTCTTCTCGTTGACAGCCTTCAACATGTATCCGCGCATCATCACCGGATCATGATCCAGCAGCGCCACCAAGATGTCGATTCCAGTCGTGCGCATAGCTGGGTTCGGATGCTTCACGGCGAATGCGATAACGGCAAACAAGCCGTGGCTGATAAAGTTGGCAAACAGCTGAGCGCGCGATGGAGCCTGCAAATTCTTCGCAATGGCAGCGCACTGGTGGAGGAACTGCACAGCATCGTCCTTGCGCTGGGCATCGGCATTCCTTGGGTCGAAGACGGAGAAAAGTTCTCGGAGGAAAGGGGCGTTCGATTGAATGTGGTTCACAATTTCCATTTGGTTGAAGAAAATCAACGAGTTCAGCACCGAGAATGTTGGATCGTCCAAGATCCGGGCGAGAACTACGTCCTTAAGGTATTGTAATCGCCAGGTGCTTCGGATTTTCCTGCGAATCAGCGGGTCCCTGATAGGAACGACTTCTTTGTAACGCGACTGGTCGGCCAGATACTGCCGATGGTTCGCCTTGAGTGCTGGAAATTCGGGATCATCTGCGGATATCAATTTAGCATTGCGTTTCGCTCACGGCTGGCCGGCAGATTCACGTACATTCCAGAGCCCCGACAACGCCCAAGATTATCTGGTCTGCAACCACTGTCTCGATGATGGTGTTATCGTTCAAGAGGATGAGGGATTTCATGATATTGCATAGTCGGTGTAGGTCAATGAGGCTCTCCAGATCTTCGGCCATGGTGACCAAGGGGACGAGCTTGCCGATATACTCGTCGCGGATAATGAACTTGGATAGCGCGTCGCGACCGGGCTGCGTCATACTGGCGGCTCGGACAATCTGCTCGATTTCGGGGAGGTTGCCCAATTCCGGGGCCGGTAACACGATTGTTTGGTAGCTTTCGAGGTCGTCGGAGAGCGCATCGTCTATCGCGGGTGGATCACCTTCCAGTTAGACACGTCGCGTGGTTCTTCTTAAGAAGAGGGCACTCCCAAACCACCACTCGGGCACTTACCGGCAGCTGCTAAATTGAGAAGTTGGTGCTGGACCGTATTCACAAAATCCCTGCGATTCGAACAGAGGTCAGTCCATGTCTCAATGTGCGCGCACCACGCACACCGCGAAAGCGCCTCACCAGATCACCGCGCAGCCCTCGGCCTCTTGAAAGCTCAGCGCCATATCCGTGCCGTTATGCTCGGTCCAGACAATCAAGGTCTCTGATCGCGTGATACCAGTCAGTCAAATCATCCTTCATCGCCGGTGATACGAGTTAGGCGGATGCAGTGGGACAGAAACCTTGCTGTTTTTGATAGCCATCGTCCTTGAGGATCTTCGTTTCCAACAGGATACGATTGGGCTCATCTTCGGATTCGACGAATATTCGTGGGATTTCCTAGGAAGGCGCGAAAACATGGGTCAGTTTTGGTTGGGGAGAGGGCGGGTGTGAAGGGGAGGTGTAGTGCGATGATGCGATGATCTCATGCGCTCGAGGGGGAGGTCGCGCGACCGCGGGTGCGACGGCGCAGCGACGCGGCGACGAGGTGAATGGCCCCGGGGAAAAGAATGAAAAGAGCCATGGGATGGTAGGCGACGGAGAGGCTTACATCAAGGACCTGGCCGGTGCAGAAACCGGTGCCGCGGTCGAACCAGTCATTATCCCTCAGTTCGTAGACCTTGACTCGTTTGCGACCGTCGGGCGGCTGAAGGTCCAGCGCCATGATCCGGCAGGAAAAGACCGGGGCCTCTCCAGGATGAGCAAGGATGGGGGAGGCCACGGGGGAGTTGGGCGTGGAGATGTGATGGAAGAGTCTGCGGAGGGGATGACGGAAGGGAAGACTGGAGGATCGGAAGGCTCCACCGGGGCCGAGGCCAGGTACAGTAGTGTTTATGCACAGTATACACAGTACACAGTATACCTTCAGTAGCAAGTATACACACTATGATACTATAACCATATATATAGTTATAGTTATAATTGAATAAAAATAATCATAATAATAAAAATAATAATAATAATACTATCGGTAGAACTAGATGGTATGCCGTATCTTATTGCCTGAGTGGTCACAAAACAATGAGTAGTGTGTAGTTGTACCTATGTGCAGCCTGCACTGTTATCCCGAGAGTTCCTACTGAGTAATACATACTGTATCTAATGTAGGTATCGGTATGTATGCATGTTCTGCGGAATGCCTGATGCGCTGCTCGCCGGGCCAAATAACCTTCCGTCGAAGCTTCGATTGTTCTGCGGAGTGCCTGACTGCCTGACTGCCTCACTGCCTCACTGCCTGACACTTGATGCCTTGCTGCCTGACTGCCAGTCAGAATCTGCTTCCCAATCGGGAAAGGTTCCAGACTGGCGCCGCGCCATGCAGATTTGCCGATATTTTTTTGGATTTGTCTCTCTCTTTCTCTTTCTTCTATCTACAGCCGAAGACGAGCGACTTCTGGGAGTTTTGCGCTCGTTGTCGGTTTTAAAGCTCCCTCTATATCTATAGCTACCTCTAGGTACCCCTGACGCATCCGGCCTTTTCTGCGCGGCGCGCATACCTTAGGTACCATATACATCGGATTTCTCGAAACCCCGCTTTTGCGCTACCAGCATCATGTCCAACGTCAACTCCAAAGACCAGGTCACCGTGCAGGCGGCGGCCACTGAGACCATCTCACAGTCGTCGCTGCCTAAGGATGCCTCCGTGGCGGTCGTGCAAAACACATCCGCGGGGGAAGACTCCGCACCGGCTGACCAGCTCGATGGCGAGAAGAAGGGTCCCTTGGCCTTTTTCAAAACCAAAGAATTCTACATCATCTTGGCTCTTGGGTCAGTCGTTCCTGTATCCGGGTCCATCGTGACGCAAATATCTGTGACCCCGGAAATTTGAAACTGACCATTTACATGCAGACAACTGCTCGCGATTGCCAATACCTCGACAAGTACTTTCACTACGCTTCTCGGCGAGGAGGGTTGGGCCATTCCCACCTTCCAGACGCTGTTGAATTATGCGGTCCTTAATGTCATTTTCACTCCTTACACGATGTACCGTTACGGCCTCAAGGGCTGGTTCCAATTGGTGTGGCGTGACGGCTGGAAATGTACGTCTGCTCCGCTCTCAACTCTCTCAGCTTTCTCGCAACGACTAACCGGATTCTTCCTCTTCTGACAGTCATTATCCTTGCTTTTTGCGATGTAGAGGGCAACTACTTTATTGTACTGGCATACCAGTACACCACCATGCTGAGCGCGCAATTGATCAACTTCTGGGCCATTGTCGTGGTCGTCGTCCTTTCGTTCCTCTTCCTGCGCGTGCGCTACCACATTACTCAGATCGCAGGTATTGTGATCTGTATCGGTGGTATGGGTGTTCTCATTGCCTCGGATCACATTACGGGTACAAATGGTGGCAACATCTCCAGCGGCAACCAACTGAAGGGTGACCTGTTTGCTCTGCTAGGCGCTTCCTTCTACGGTTTGACCAACACCGCTGAGGAATACTTCGTTAGCACTCGCCCTGTGTACGAGGTGCTGGGTCAGCTTTCGTTCTACGCCTGTATCATCGACGGCGTCCAGTCCTCCATCTTCGAACGCAGCAACTATGTCACCTCCACTTGGGACGGCAAGGTCGGCGGCTATCTCGTCGGCTTTACCCTGTGTCTGTCCTTGTTCTACTGCTTGGCCCCATTCCTGTTCCGTCTGTCGTCTGCTGCCTTCTTTAACGTCTCTATGCTAACCATGAACTTCTGGGGTGTCTGCATTGGTGTCAAGGTCTTCCACTATAGCATCCACTGGATGTACCCCATCGCTTTCGTCCTGATTATTGTTGGCCAGCTGATCTACTACCTCGGCCAAAGAGCTCTGGCAGAGGCCCGAAAACCATGGTTGGGCGCAAACCAGGAGCGTGGCGTTACTGGTCTCTTCACCGCGAAGCAGCGCATCGAGAATACCGTGCCGGAGGGTACAGATTCCCGTGAACACGATCCCGAGCGTCGGCCTTCTGCCAACGATAGCACTGTCTAAGGGTTGAACTTCTGATGGCGGATGTCGTATTCTTTGTCCTTTTTTTGGGGGAGGGGGATTTTCGACCTGAGCACTTGAAGGGAAACTATGCATCATAAAGGGGTGTATACTTATACTACATCATTTGATCAGGATACAAGATGTGGTGATAGATTACTTCGGGATACACGGTTGATCCGAGTCCTCCTTGGGCCCAGAAGTTGCTTTGCTCATGCAGGTGTTAATATTTAATTTTTCCACGATTTCCACAATTCTCTGTTTCAGTAGTCAAACTGCCTGCCAACTGCCATTAAAACCGCTAGAATTTATAAAATTATCCAAGGTCTAAAAGGGTCCACATAATACCGTTTGTCGCTTAGCGCCAAGCTCAGTCTTCCGTTGCGGCTCGACCCAGGAGTGGTGGTGAACCTAAACCACCCAAAGCTTAGCTGAGATCATCCAGGAATTGAAGGGCCTGTTGATCCCATCTACACATCATGGCGGCTAGATTATCCCGGAGCCT
The DNA here is from genome assembly GCA_027569595.1 of Penicillium sp. G339. NCBI lineage: Eukaryota > Fungi > Ascomycota > Eurotiomycetes > Eurotiales > Aspergillaceae > Penicillium > Penicillium sp. G339. Next base: position 135,133 of record JAPDFJ010000026.1, read on the forward strand.
GCTACAGGCCAACCGCCGTGTTTTCGCTGGCTCTTTCCGCGCAGCACCGCGCCTTGCCGGTTTCGCGCCTCGCATCTCCCGCGTCACACCGGCCAATGTCGCGCGATACTCTCATACTGAGGGCTCACCGGCGCAACCAAGCGGCTCCATTGTCGATGCTACCTCTTACAAAGGCTCGAGCGTCACGGAGAAACATTGGACAAACCAGCATCTACCAGTTGGTACCGTACTCCTTTTTTCCAACGCGTTGCTGCGACCTGGCTAACAGAATCAGTGGATGCCTTGATCGAGCCCCAGGCGGTCTCGCATTTCCTAGAATTCATTTCCTACGGTGTTCTACCGACCGGGAAGGAGACCAATTTGGCTCTGCTCAATCCAGATGAAGCCCAATTGTTCATGACCCCGAGTGCGCAATGGGCGCCTGCTCCGTTCAACCAGGGCACTCTCCCAACGATGCATAATATGATGAAGCGCATCCTGAGCCCGCAGGATTCAAGTGGGCTGTGCCAGATTGGACAGAATATCCATTCCATCAAAAGTCGTCTTGGGTCAGGGTTTGTCCCCGTGTCCACATCGCGGTGGCACGAAAAGGATCTCAACAACCCTGACCATTTCGCAATCGCCCAGGAATACCTGACTTCCGTGATTACCGTTTTCGAGTACCTGAATATCCCGCAGATCCAGGCTAACATGCGCGACACATTCAACGGAATCTCCGATGACTTGCGAGGTATGCAGGATGCCTTGAATGCCCGACGCAAGGCCCAAAACGACCTTTCTCCCGAACTCAACTTGCCTGCTCTATGGGAGGAATTCATTCGTGCGAGGTACGAAGTTATGACCAGCACCGCCCATTCCTGGGTCCTGGCCCGCGTGGCTGAATTGCGCGAGCGGACAATGGACAGCTTCAGTGCTCTGACACCTGAAAACTCGGAAAGCCCAGAAATGAAATCTTATACGCAGCGGTGGAGCGACCTCATCACCATCATTTCAATGGCCGATTTCAATATCCGTATGTCGATGGATGGGTACAATGGCTACGAAAAGTCATCTGAGATCGTCGCCGGGTTACGCAATCCCGACCTAGAGATCCAAGAAAAGGAATACGGGTTTGCGGAACTTATGTACGAGCGACTCGCGAAATGCGTCGAGGCTCAGAATGTGGCTGCAAAGGTCCAAGGTTCAAGCGCGACGCTGAGCGACGCAGCTCGCCGCGAACGCCTTTCCATTAGCACGGTTGTGCAGGATGAACTGCGTGAAAGGATTCGCGGCCAGTCGCCATCGCCGCAGCCACCTGTCCAGCCCTGGATCCAGCTCCATTTCCGCTCGCAGGAGGCGTTGATGAAGATGCCCCCGTGGGAAAGACACAAGTATGGCTTCGGGCTAGCGATTTACCGGGCCGCGCACAAACTCTCCGACGAGCAGTGGGAGAGTCTGCAGCGTGAAGTGGAAGCCCATTTCTCGGCATGGGGTGATGGTCTCCAGCGTGCTGATGAGCTCAAACCACTGCTCAAATTGCATTGGTTTGACTGCAAGGAGTTAGGCTTCGATCCGACCAACTCTGTGGCAGCAGCAAGAAGGTTCGATCTTTCCATCCTTTCCACTCTCACGCGGACAAGCGACTAACACTCTTCACAGCCACTACCAACAAATCCGGTCCTCAGACGAGTGGAGCCATAGAATCCCACCCTCGATCTTCCTTCTAATCGATCCTATGAGCGCAGGCTCCTACACCGTCGGGTCCAGCTACACCAAGGACAAAGCTCTCCTCCCAGGAGACTTCCAGGGCCACGTCCTCGCAGTCGATGCAAACTTCGACGGCAGCGCCACCAAAAGCGAAAGTGCGGAAGCCGACGCCGAGAAAGGCTCACAAGACCAAAGCCTTGAGTACCAAGGCCAGATGCGCATCCTGGGCAACCTAGTCTGGAGCGAGCTCTACCCCATGCTAACGCTGCAGGCCGAGGACCTTGGGAGCCTATGGCCGCAGGCTAGAGAGCATCCAATGAAGGTTTATACGGGACCAACGGTGCCGAGTCAAGTTGAGCAGTGGAAGGAGATCAATGCCATGAAGGGCTATATGATGAATAGTTTTGCGGAGTTCCTTCAGAAGAAGGACCCCACCATGGCAGGTAAATTGGAGGAGTTGAGGAACAAGGGTGCCCTTTAATATGCGGAAAACATTTTGTATTATAAGAATTTTAAGAGAAAAGGTGATGAGCACTTCTTGCTGTTCATTTGGGTTGAGAACTACTTGATGTATATCATTGGCAGGGGGGTGCTTTCCAAAGTTGGAATCTCAAATACCTGGGGAAGAAATATACCATGATTTCCCGTTGAACACTCTGAAAAAAGCTAACTCCGGCTTCTTTCCTTCTACCGCAAACCCGGAGACCAATTTCGAAACATCCAATATACGAAAGTACCGAGGCTAAACTTGACCACACTATAGGCGCAGACGTGTGGTGAAGACTCGGAGGAGGGTATTCTTAAGCCAATGCAAAACAGACCGCAAGGTAAAGTAAACCAAGGGTACTGAGCGTGTAGGTAATTGGAGCAAGGTGGAAAGAGAAGATCCAAAAGATGACAATAAGAAGATACCTAAGGTAGGAAAGTACATATCCCAGAAAAATCCCAGCAGAAAAGACTCCAGCGAACTCTTTTACATCTGCGTCAGCCTGAGACACAGCATACTAGTATTTCCCTTCGCCGTCCGCCAAAACCTATCCTAGAAAGAAAAAGAAGATAGCAAAGAAACTCCCATTTTGAGCCTTGAGCCTTGATTTGCGCCCCTCTCTCCTCCTTCCTGCTCGAATAGTAAAACAAAGTTGACCGATTTTCAAATGTGCAGAAAATTCCCCGAGCTCCCTTGCCTGCCAGTAAAAGACATTTGCAAGATAAACAATAAGAACAAGACCAAGACCTTTGGACGAGAACACCGAGAAATGAGAAAAAATCCCTGAGCTTCAGAAAATATAAGCGCCAAGATTTCCGACCATCCGACAGAAGCACCAGACGAAGGCAAAGAAAAAAGAACAATAAGCCGGAAGCCAAAAAAAAAAAAGGTAAAACAACTCGCTCCCTAGTGAGGTCTCATATGTGTGTTTTTTCCCAAATAAAGATTTCCGATCCACGGACACCAATGCGTAAGACCGACTCCAAGAACCAGAACCAGTGGCGACACCTCATCCGCCCAAGTCAGCTTGGTATTGAATCCCAACCCGAAGCAATCAAAAGAAAAGACAAGAACAGAACAGAAGAGAACAGAAAAAGCAAACCTAGACGGAGTGTAGAGAAAGTGAGCGGAGCAGACAATTTCGGTCTGCTCTACTCACCTCCTACCATCATTATATGTACCGAGCGCTCCAAGTCCCCATCCCATCCCGATATTTCACCCAAATGATATAAAGCCTGTTTTTCTCCAACAACGCCGCTGGAAAAGGGAACCCCCAGAGTCAAAATCAAAAATGTATGTTAATGTAATGTGGTAATAGTGGGATGAGCTTAACCCCACACGGAGGCTTGGACGCCAAGTCCACTCTTGGAACCCCAGACACCACTGCCGTTACTCCAGCCCAGACCGACACCACCAGCCGATGGGTCCTTGGGACCGGCTGCTGCAGCAGCAGTCACGGCAGGGTTCGAGGCAGCTGAGGTGGACCGCTCGGCCGCATTGGCGGCCGCAGCCTCACCGGGGGTGAAACCGAATCCTAGAGGAGATGGGAGAGGGGTGGTCGAACGCTTGTTTAAGGCCGGGTTGGACGGTGGGGTGGTGGTCTGACCGGGGACCGGGCGAGAGCCAATAGGACCAACGCCGACTAATCCAATAGAACCAGCGTTGGGCTTAGAGGGAGCCTGGCGAGAGGAAGGCGAGTCGGCACTGCCAGGAGACGAGGTCGAGGTACCGGGCTGATCGGGGAATCCGGCATTGATGGCGGAGCTCGGCGAGGAGGTGCTGTTGGCACGAGATGGGGACTGCAAGCTGGAAGCCGACTCGGCGACGGGAGTCTGCGTCAGGCCGAAGGGATCGACACCGCGGGGAGAAGATCCACGGACACCGGCCGAGGAGGGGGTAGCTGTAGCTGCTTGGCTATCGGGCCGGGGGTTATCATCAGACAGAGGGCCTGGAGGGAAGAAGGCGGGGCTCTCGTTGCCATACAGGGCGCGGTGTTGACGGGCCAAGAGGTCTCGACGACTTTCTTCACTGATGGCAGCTGGGCTGACGGAGCGATCGGATTTGCTTGCAGACATTTCGGCAAGGAGGCCTTTGGAAAGAGAAGACGAATTAAAACCCACGTTTTCAAGACATGCCAAACAGAAAGAAGTAATATTATACAAAAAAGAAGAGGCCGACGGATACATATATGCAGCGAGAAGCAGAAGCAGAGGCAGACAGGAAGATTTGGGACAATGACGGGGGAATATAGCGTCAAGAGAAGATGTGGAGAGATGAGGGCAGATGGAAGAAGAGAGAGAAGAAAAACACACGCTACCACGTACTTCGGTTGTACTGCTGCTCCTGGTGATAGTTGCGGAGCTCCCGCTCTCGCTGCGCTGCCATCCGACGCTTCGCCTGCATCATTTGATCTACTTCATTCGTCCGACCCTGACCCTGGCCCTGGCCCTGGCCCTGGTAACGCTGAGAAGCGTAGAAGCCCTGGGCGTTGCCGGGCGGGGGAGGGGGAGGTCCTCGAGTGTTTTCAAACTCGCTGACGGAATGGTGGCGCTGGGGGCCGCCCATGCGAGGGTCTGTCACGGAATTTCGAATCAGAAGGGCGAACACCTCGTCGGATCGGATCCAATTGCCACATACCGTACTCAGGGTAGGGCCGGCCCATCATCATAGGCATCGAGTCCCGGCGAGGAGCATTCCACAGCTTGCCGCTCTTGACGAGATTGTCGATCGCGCGGTCGACCTCTTCACGGAGAAATTCATCAGCATTGGTTTATTCTCGACCATTTCGAAAATAAATAAAAATTCACGAATTTGTCTGGGGATCCGTCTCTGACCGAAGCGAAGGGACTGGATGATGACCACCACTGTTGTGCAATAGGATGTGCCACGTATCGGTTCCCACCTCACTCGGTTGTGCGACGAAACGAACCAGACTCGGAGAAACGAAGGGGAGACAGAGACAAATGCGAAAGACTGTGCATACCGTCGAATTGGGAGGAGAAGGCCGGACTGTCCTCGCGTTGGGAAACCGAGCTCGAGCCTGGACAAAATCAGTCAATTTTTTCTTCTTTTCCAACTCCCATCTCATCTCATCTCTTATGCTCCGCGGGATTGGGACTCGACAGAGCATACCTGACCGGGAAGGGGGCACGGGCTGCTCCCACGAGACCTGACGCGGCGTAGCAGAGGGAGCCTGCCAGCTCTGCGGTTCGTAGTACGAAGACATGGTGAGGAATCTTCGTGGAGGAACGGCGGTTCAGGGGAAGCGGAAGGCGGAGGAGGATCCGAGGAATCAGAGGCGATCTGGAGGGAGATTGAAAATGTGAGCCACCGCCTCGTTGGATGAGATAATATATAGAGAGTAGAGCAGAAGAGGAATGAAAGACGAAAGGCAAGTCAAGTCATGTTCCAATCATCTCATTGTGAAAGGTCGGGAGGAAATGGCCGTGGGTCTCGGCGTCTCGGGTGGAGGTTTTTTTTTTTTTAGGCACGAGGGCAATAAGCAGAAGGGAACTTACAAAGAGAAGCCTCTGAAAATGGAGTCCCACGAGACCCAAACAAGATCAAGATCAAGAACAAGATCAAGGAGAGAAATAGAGAGAGAGAGACTACGAGTGAGAGAGAGAGGGGAAAAGGAAAAGGAAAAGGAGAGGGTCCCTCCTCCCCCCCAACTATTTTGGGGGTCGAGTTGGTGCGGGTGCGGGTCACTTGTACTACTATAGTAATCATGATAATAATAATAATAATAATAATACTATTAGATATTATTGTTATTATCATCATTGTATAGATAGTAGATATAGGTATCGAACTGTACGTAGAATATATTCACACTCACTCTACTGTGTTCTGTTCTGCTCTACTACACTCTGTTCTAATATACGTACACACTCTCCTCTCCTCTACACACTTCCACCTCCACTCCTCGCGGCAATTTCCGGCATCCAGTCAGTCTCATCTCATTCGCCTTGGGGTTACCGATGGGGACACGGGGCGTGCGCCTAAGCGTCTTAACGTCCGCCAGGTTCCCCAGGAAGTACTCCCTGTACTTCCTCGTATAGGTACATCGTACATAGTTACATGGACTTGCTCTCCGCGATCGGGCAACTCGCCTCTTTCTCCACCGGACATTGTCATTGTTTCTCATGCATTTCTGCACGCCCTCTTTCCCCCTCTTTGCTCCGATGAGAAGCGCTACTACCGCCAGATCCGCATGCAGACACCAGCTCGTCCATGATTTGATCCCACCAGCCCTCATCAGCGAAGTCCCCCGCTACTCCGTTCATCGCAGACCCGGCTGTTTGATGATGGCGTATGATGATGGCAAGACTGCACTGCAATGCGCCCTGCACTCGCATGCAGCCTGCCAAGGGTTACGTCGCCGCCTTGTGACTTGCTGACCTGCGAACGAACGAGGCCTGCGATGCCAAACAAATCGGGCGTCTTCTCTACCTTTCCATGATCGTGACTTAGTTCCTTGCTCAAAGTCCCCCCATCCTCCAAAACAAGGCAGTCTCCAAAGTTCATTTCGGAGGTCACCCCACGAGAGGACGTTAGCGCATTTACATTTACTTTACATTACATGAATTCGCTCATCCACCTTGGTCCGTGCTATGACCAACGCATCGCCCGGTCAATTCAGGAGTCCCAAGTGGGGCAATTCAATGTACACAGTACGCAGTATACAGCATGTGTGCAGTTCTTCCGCAAGGTCCACGGCCCTCCTCGGATTGGAGGCTCGACACTCTTCCTCTTCCTCTTCAGCCCGGTCAGCGCGACCCATCCATAGGATGCCCCCGCAGCACGCAGAACAAAGCCACGCCCGCAGGTGGGGCTGTACTCGGAGTGAATCGCTTCGTGGGATAGGGCTACAGGCGACTCTTATTCCCGGAGTACATTGCAACGCCGGCCTGATCCGTCTTCCAATTCTATAGTAGTTCATGCCATGGATACTCCCGGCCCAGCTTTCCCGGAAACTTTAATCTCGCCTTTCGAGACCATCTGCTGGGGAACCAGCATCTCTTTCTCTTTCTCGGTTCCCTTCTCGAAACCCTCCGGAGTGTATATCAGGGTATCACCAGGAAAGTCATGCCTGGAAAATGCGCCAATGCGGCTCACGTTACCCGGGAGGCCTCGATCTTCGGGGGCCATCCGTCATACATACTTACATACTTACATACATACATACATACATGGGCCGGATCAGTCGAGGCAATCTGACTTCTCGGCCTTCGGATTCTAGCTCTTCCTCTCCCCCCTCCGTCATCGAAGAATATTGTACAAAGGGCGTTGTCCGCACGTCACCGAGGCGAGACCACGGGATGGGGCGCGCGCTTCTTCTGGAAATTCCGTGCGAAGGAGGACGATGACTCAACCAGTGCGATCGGAGAGAAGAAAGGGGGTCGGCGGCCATGCTCTCGCGATCTCTCGATCTCAGGAGAAATCATCCAGCCACAAGGTTCTTTCAGCGTGCAGGGTTGGGGGGGAATGCCGGCGGGTCCAATGATCAGGGAGCGGGCCCAGGGTTGCGTCAAAGAAAGGGAGAGAAGCCCACAACAGCAAAACTATTCACAGTTCTCCAGCTCACCAATTAGAGACTTCGTGAAGTCCACCTTACGGCAGCAGCTGAAGGGCGTTGGCAGTGTTGGTGCTGACGGAGACTTAAGTATATGTAACTATACTACTGCGTAGTATAGTCGACGCCCGCACGTGCGAGGACGCGCAGGATCGCGGGGGAAAGCAAAGCGACGATCCGAAAGGGGGCCTCGATATTGATATCTTGTACCTGCAGCACCGTAGGTGGCTCGAAGCAGCTCGAGGCATTGCATTGGATGGTGGCGTAGAAGGGGAGAAAGGGGGAAATAGCAAAACAAAGAAAGAGATTGCAGTGGAAGCAAAGCACTAAGAACTAACTACTCGTCGAGAATCATCTAGTGACGAGTTAGTGCCAATGAATGCAGTGATCCTATCCAGATGCCCTGCTCTACCCAAACAGTGAAATGCATGTCGCAGGTAAATGCCCTTAGGCGCCCGTCGTCTGTCGCCTTCGTATTCTGGCTGAGTCGGCAGGTTTCAGCCCGTTACTATCTTGATCCTCGAATACCTAAGGTAATGAATGTAATTAATTGTTGTGGAGGTGGAACCGGGTGAAGTCCAGGTGAAGTGCGGTCGGCTCGTCACCCTCGACCACCCTCGACACCACCTTTTTACTTACCGCCGACAGGGGCTCCCTCTGGCTGTTCTGCTCTCTTCCATCCTCACATTCACACTACACTCTCTCCTCCCACCTCTTCAATCGGAACCCCGGCTGGTTCCTCCCGATTTCTCGCCTGCTTGACCTCTTCGCTTGCTCCTCGTGTTGTTCCTTGAACGCCACGTTCCCTCCCCTTTAAACGGCCCCCGTTCAGTGCTTCCACGTTCCCGACATCTCTCTGGCTTCTTCTGCTTTCTTCCCCCACCCGGTCTCCTGGCTGAGGCGATTATTTTCTTATTTTCTTCTTCACTTGTTCTTTCTATTTACCCTTTGACCTCGTCTGTGGTGCTTTCGATCCAATTTTGAGATCCGTGTGTGAGGGCGATTGATTCACCTCCACCTCCCGCTTCGCAACCAAACTTTACACTCGTACACTCTACAACTCCTCTCTACGAACACCATTCGCGCCCGTTCGACCCTGTTTGACGATTCTTCGATTCTTCCCTTCAACCGGCAGGAGTCAATTTTCTTTGCTGCTCTTTCTCTGGGCCGTTTCGACGATTGAGTGGACCCGGAGGGGCTGTCTCGAGTGAGTGTGTGGTGGGTGTGGATTCTCTACCGAGTCGCCGAGTCCGACACAAAGACTGGAGTTGGAAACGGAAACTGCTATATGGTCCCCTTCATCGATGGGAATGCGAACTGTTCCCACCACTGTGGTGACATCCCACCCGTAGCGTCGGTCCAGCCTCCCACCATGGCTTGGATACCCCAGTCCGACGCGTCTGACCTCCCACATCGACCCCCATTGACGTCGCAACAATCGAATTCCCTCCCTTCGACCCCGTACCAACATGCGCGCAACCTCTCCTTTCACTCCCGATCGCCCTCCCCCGCCCGGGGGAGCACCTCCCCTCGCTCGACCCATTCCGAATCCACACATTTGCCTCCGTCCGCTCGAAAACCCCTCGGAGGTTGTAAATATGAAACCGCTATGGCATATTTTCGAAGACGAATACCCTATAGTCTCGGCGCCGATCTGCTCCCGGAGGAGAAGGAGGGCCTGAAAGAAAAGCTGGACCCGGAGGAGGAGAAGACAATGACGGCGGATATCATGGACCTCTATGACCGGTTATTGCCATCAGCCGAGAGTGACGATCGACGCCATCAACTCGTTCGGAAATTGGAGAAGCTTTTCAACGACCAGTGGCCCGGTTATGAAATCAAGGCGAACGTCTTTGGCTCGTCGGGGAACAAACTCTGCTCCAGTGATTCGGATGGTATGTCATGTCTTTCCATGGTGGAGTGCCGAGAAGCAATCGGGGGGGCTCAAAGACACCAAAATTGGGATTTCAAAGCTGACTTGCAGCACAGTGGATATTTGTATCACGACTAACTTCAAGGATTTGGAGCAAGTGTGCCTTCTAGCGAAGGTTTTGGCAGAACGTAAGAATCGAGCTCGAGATCTTGGGGATCTTCTCTTTCGACATACTGGCTGACACCGTGAACAGATGGGATGGAACGAGTTGTTTGTGTCTCCCATGCAAAGGTCCCTATCGTGAAAATCTGGGACCCGGAGTTGAAACTGGCTTGCGACATGAATGTGAACAATACACTGGCGTTGGAAAATACTCGGATGATCCGCACATATGTCGATGTCGACGAACGGGTACGACCGTTAGCGATGAGTGTCAAGCATTGGACGAAACGACGGATCTTGAACGACGCGGCTCTTGGAGGCACATTGAGCTCATACACCTGGATTTGTCTCATCATCAACTTCTTGCAAACAAGAAATCCTCCCATTCTTCCCAGTCTCCAAGCCCGCCCCCACCAGAAGAAAGCCACCCCCGACGGATTGGTATATTCGTTTGACGACAATCTCAAGGCATTGTCAGGTTTTGGTCAGAAGAACAACCAGTCGGTAGGAGAACTGTTCTTTGAGTTCTTTCGATACTATGGCCACGAAATGAACTACGAGGAGAACGTCATCTCTGTACGCGAGGGCAAATTGACCTCCAAAGAGGGCAAGGGCTGGCACCTGATGGTAAATAACCGACTTTGTGTGGAGGAGCCGTTCAACACATCGAGGAACCTAGGAAATACCGCCGATGACACGTCGTTCCGGGGCTTGCATATGGAACTGCGTCGGGCATTCAAGTGTGCTTCTACCGGTGATCTGGCTGGTTGCTGTGCTCAATTTGAATATCCACCGGAGGAGGAACGGACTTGGGAGCGACCGCCGCCGCAACCGCGGCCCATCATCACCCCTTCGTTCCCCACCCGCGGAGGTCGCGGAGGTGGTCGTGGTGGGCGATATAATAGCCAAACCCCTCGAGGCGGGTTCTCGGGTGGCCGTCGGGCATCCAACACCGGAGGCAAATCCTACAACAATACCTTCCGACCACAACAGCAGCAGCAACAGCAGCAACAACCGAGTGCCTCGAATGCATCAGAACTGTCATTGCAAGCCCAGCAGCAGGCTCAATATCTGCTGCATGATCAGCTCTACCAGCAGATTCAGCTGCTTCAAGCTCAAGAACAAGAATTGAGGTTGCAGCTGCAAAATCAGGCTCTCATCACCGGTCGCCCTCCGCCATACTTCCTTCGTCAGCCTTTCATCCAGTTCCCAATGCCCCAACAGCAGGAGTATTCCGGCGAGGAGAACTCTCGCTCAAGGTCAGGGACTGTGAACCGGCAGCCACCTCCCTATAACCCTACCTATGCCTCTGTCAGCGCTTCTGGTACGCAAGGTAGTACAACAAACCCTTCGTCTCCGTCTGCCACCAACACACTTCCCGACCTCCGTCGAAACCCCCGGCGGTCATCCGTTGTAAATGGTTCACCAAAAGCATCGCTGAGGGCCCAGTCCCAGCCCGCACGACCCCAAAATTCACCCTCGTTCCCGACTTTCACGCCTCTGTATACGATTCCACAGCCCCTTGATACGTCTTATGCCTCTAAGCAACGCCCGATCCCCGAACCCTTGGAAGGTGGAGATGGTAGCGGAGATGAGATCACTATACCGTCAAACAGCCTCCCAAGCAATGGATCTCGCTCAGATTCGGTGGATGAGAACCGTCCACAGGATCTGTTGAGCTATTACATAACCCCTCAGCAATTGCAGCTCTACCAACAGAGCTCCTTGTTACCATCTTTGGCTGCTCATGGGGGAGTCCTCCAAAATGGTTATTCGTCTTTCATTCCTGCCCAACAAGATTACCGGTCCTCTGGGGGAGTGTTTTCGTCAGAAGGTTCGAGTTCGCGATCGGATCAGACACCGACACCAGCACCAAAGGCTTCGATGTCACACCCGCCGCAGCGTTCAGCATCTTCACGCCCTGCCGCGGCCGCTGATCGTGGAGGACCGTTGATTGTTGATGGGTCGGTTCGTCCCAATGAGCATCGCCCGTCATATGGATCCGATTTCCTTGATTCGTATAATGCGGTCACGGCTTATACTTCAACTTCCGATGAACACACAAGCAACACCCCGGCTAGTTTCTCTGATTCTTTGTCTCAAGATTTCCAAGATCCTGGGCCTTTTGAGATGGAACAAATGCCTATATTCACGCGGTCACCTTTCGAGGTCCAGAAACAGACCAATGGGAGCGTTGAAACTCAGAAGGAAAAGACAAGTAGCCAACCCGAGCTGCTTGCTAGTCGACTCCAAAACTATCATTTGTCAAACGCCGAAAAGCTCGCCCAATCCCATTCGGCTAACAAGGCGAATAAGAACAGTTCTCCGCATCATGGAACAGGCAAAGACACGAGCCAGTCGAAGAACCACGCATCTGGCGGTGATAAACCCGCTTCCTCTACAGGTACTCACGAAGGTCGTCAGAACCATTCAAACTCGAAGCGCCGACCAAATGGAGTAGACACCTCAGAGAAAGCGAACAGTGTTAGCCACAGCCACAGCCACAAATCCAAATCCAAAGGCCGACAAGATCCTTCGCACCACTCTTCGCATACGACAGGAGATGGCAAGGAGAACCCACCGAAAAAATCTGGCCCGACAACAAATGGAACAACCGACAACAATCATGGCGGATGGCAAACCACCAAGAAAAAGCACCGTCGCAATATGAAGTCGTCAGCTGAACCACGCAGTGGGATTAACGGTGGTCCCGAACCTCTTCCTGCGGACGAATCGTTGCGCAAAGGGGGGTGAAAGTGCCTATTTCCAATACTATACGCTCAAAAATCACCTCGTTTCAAGAAACGAATCAAAAGCGCCAGCGCCTCAAAAACACTCAGCATAGGGGACACCAGTTCCCTCAACCAACATCCCAGCCCTGTTTTCCTCCTTCATGCCAAGCCAAGCATCTTGATTTTTGCTTCATGTTTCATTTTCATTCCGGTGTCGGGGGTAGGCGGTAGGGCATATGCGCAGCGCCATCATTGAATCGAGTTCACGAGAACGAAAGCAAGAGAGAAGAATAAAGAAAGAAAGAAAGAAAGAAAAAACGACCAAGCATGAGAATGAAAGACTTGGGCCGGTTTAGTCATGTTTCCATCATCATCGTTGAAGATCTCATGCAACAACGCACGACGACGAAACTTGTTTCCACACCTGCTCTTTTGTGCTTCCTCGCAAGCTGTTTGGAGTTTACTTGTATTGAATGGGCTAGATCCCGGGTGGGGTTTTTCTGTTTTCTTTTTTTCCCCCCAAGTGTCTTGATTTCTTATGGTGCCATCTTTTTTCGGTTCTGTATAAAAAGAGAGTTAACAATCCTGTTGTCAAAGAAACAATAAAAAAATCGAAAAAGGCTTATTACATTTCTCTCTCTCTCTTGTAGGCTTAATCCTGCTGCGGAGGATTTGTCGAAATCGCATACTTCGATTATCCATACCCTAGGGTAGGTTCGGCCGTGGCTGTAGACAGTAGATGTGCCGTGCTCGAATATGTACTTCATATGGCATATATCAACAAGCAACCCATCGAAATTGTATAGTATGCAAAGACGCTGTGGGGAGTGTGATAAGAATAAAAAATAGCGAAGCATGTCAGAGAATCCCTTGATACGGGTCCGCAGTATTTTCAAGACTTATTCTTAGGACGGGAAAGCCTTACACTGAATTTTATTGACGAAAGACCCTGAGAGAGAGGGAGGGAGAGAGAGAACAGGGCTATGCAGCCTTCTATGTATACGCAATTGCTTTACGAGCTCTTGCTGGGATGTCATTGCGCCATCCATATCACGCTTGCCGTCATGCGGTGGTGGTGCAAGAAGTCAAAATTCATGCAAGGCTGAATCGAGTTGGCGGGGATCTATCACGCAATTGTTCTTTTGTATCTAATGTTAACTTGCATGCATCGAGTGAGTTCAAGCTGACTGGATGGTTAGCCTTGATCTGATATTGTGTTGCGAACCATCACGATGCATGTAGCCTGCCTAGGTAGTGGTATAATTCTGTGATGGACGGACGACTTGTATTGTTGCCGCTTGGAAGTATGCATTGTTATGGCCAAACGTCTCGCATATGTTCTGCCTGCGGAGAACGTCTATAGTCTCTACTATCGGGTAGTTATCATGATCATCATTGACCAAGTACTATATCACAGAAAGAAGCAAGAAGCTTCCTTGATGGAAGTCTAGCCGTTTACTATTCGAGAATTGAAATGGTGGAGCTTTTAGAATGTGTTTTCCATGTTTATTCCTATGGAAAGGATTGGATTTATCTGCATATGTTAAAATTGTATCGTCCACCTGGGTAGTATGCAAGAGTGATACAGGAAATAGTTGATAATCCTCCAAAACACCAGTGATAATCCGAAATCTGAAATCAAAGACATTTTGGTGTTGTCACAGTAAATGGTTATTTTGCAAAGCGGGAGGGGGAATTAAATCACATAAAGGGCTGAAGTAGGCCCAATCGAAGACAGAAGAAGTGGGAGATTATGATAATAGAGCCCGCCGCTGAAACATAGTATGTTCATCAAAAGGTATATAAAGGGGTCGCCAGTGGGCCGATCAAGACCAGATCTCAGCGAAAATGTATGGGAAAATCACGACGCAGGCTGTCCAGAAGACCATGATGGACCGGAAGGGGAATAGAATGAGATGCGTCAGAGGGGTGTCGCAGAAGAGAACCCAAATGGAGAGGAACGCGACGGTGAAGAAGTGGGAGAAGAGGACTAGCGGCTTTTTGATCAGGCCAGCGAGTAGACCGACGGGTCCACCGACGGGGCCGATCTGGAAGTAGCGGAAGCAGCCTCGTTGGAGAGCGCGGAGGTTTACATCTGCAGAAGTTGTCAGTAGGGAGCGATCACATAAGTCGAACAAGATAGACATACCGTCAGCAGCGAACAAGGAATACAAGGCCTGCGCGAGGATGTTGATGACAGAGGAAGAATTCTTCCTGGCCCAATGGAACCGGGCGAGTTGATTCAAGACAACTGTAGTGTTGCCCAGGTCAGGCACAGTCTCAGGGCTGAGCAGATCCCGAAGGATACAGACATCGTTCAGCGCGACTGTCATTCCACCGCCAGTCAGAGGGTGTCGCATATTCAGCGCATCCCCCAGGATTACCAACCCGGGTATCTTATTGACTGAAGCGGGGAGGAACGTGTTCGGCATAGATCGCAGATTACCCTTCTCCAGAGCAGCCGCGAAAGCGGGCTGGCTACATTTTGGAAGAGAAGGGAGAATTGTGTTTTTCATATAGCCCTTGACACCACCGTTCTTTACAGACGCCGCGGGCAAGTTATCGGGAATGTCGATCAGGATGCGAGTCTCGTGGGTGCCGATCTGGTACATGAGGACAGGCGGGGAGTCACTGAGAAGGACGTGGCCGTAACAGGGAGAAGGGAGCTGCGCGTCGATCATTTCGAGGCCCCAGAACTTCGAGCGGCGCTTGGGGGTGTGCGGGTGATGCATTTTGCTGAACTTGGAGTCATAACCGTTGGCGACCACGGTGAGCTGGGCAAAGTAGCAATCCTTGAGATCGTTGGTCACACACTCCACGCCGAGAACCTGCGAGGGGTTTGTGGAAGAGGTCACCAGCCCAGTTGCTGTGGTCTCAATGACAGAGACGTTGGGGCAGTTGAGCGCCGCCTCCCGCAGTTTCATCACGAAACGGCCATGGTGGAACGATTTCCCCAGGGGGGCGGGCGACGAGGGGCTGTCCTTGGGATATTCCAGCTGAACGGGTTCTCCAAAGTATGTCACATAGTAACCTTTCACTTCGATCGCGTCGATTTCGTCGAGGCAGTCGCGTAGACCAAGTTGTTCCAAGGCTTGCACGCCTCCAGGTTGAAGCAGTTCGCCAACAATGCGATCGGGCTCCTTCAAGGATCTCTCCAGCAGGATCACACTTCGTCCTTGTCTTCCCAGTGCGACGGCCAGTGCAGAGCCCAGGATACCAGCGCCGACGATCACAATGTCGGCCTCGTGGTAGTCGATGCGACGCTGTGCGGCCTGCTGAGATTTCGAGGGGTGGCTGTTGAGAGCGGAAGGCATGGTGGAGGAATTGAGTGAAAGGGGGTAGAGACTCGTGAGGACGGGGATCAACAGGGCGGCCGGGGCCGCAGGGGCATTCTCTTTAAAGCGAGGGTCGAGTATGGGCTGATGCGCAAAAAGTTGAGGGCGTAGGGCAAATCGATGGGGAAAGGGGCGTGGCGTGACATGTGAAGACCCGGTCTTGGCATCAACTCTATTCGCAGTTTGTATGGGGACCACCCAAGGAAATCGCGGAGTTTGATTCTGTAAATACAAACAGACTCGGAGTGGATTGATTGAATCTTCCAAGTATTTCCTACGAGAACTCCTCTCGCTTTGAGTCTTAGTACCTTTGCTCTCGATGAATCACATACACCACTTACTAGTAGTGGACTCGACCCGTGGCATTCAATTTCAGTACTAGTAGTACTAGTAATTCAAGTTGTCTTATTTGAAGCTCCGTCGCTTATAAAGATTGGAGCACTCAACCCTTGGAAAGGGCTCAGAGGGCAATTACGTGAAAAAAGATCATTCGTTTTGTTTCAAGTTGCCTCAGGCCGAGCCATAGGAATATATATTCCGCAAGCCTTATACTTAATACTAGTTACAACCCCGCATCACTCCAAGCTGATTTCTAAGCCTCCAACTCCGAGTCTACTTTAAAAACATAGTCTCAATACTCAGACCCGAGCCTGAATGTGAAATCGCTCATTCTATTTCACTTGAACATGGCACCAAAGTTACTCTTGACTGGGGCAACCGGCTTTATGTACGTTGAGTTGAGCCTGCCTGGACAGAAGTGAGCACCTTCTAACAAAGTTATAGTGGAGGGACCGTGCTGCAACAATTACTCCACACATCAGACCCCAAGATCAGATCTGTCTCCATAACTGCCGTTGTTCGTCGATCTGATCAAGCAGACAAGCTTTCCAAGGAAGGCATTCAAACCATTCTCGTGGGTGGCCTCGATGATGCGGATGGTCTGGAGAAGGCGGCCAGTGACCACGACATTGTTGTGAATGTTGCAACTGGTTTTCATGCTGAGTCGACCAAGTCACTTATCCGGGGACTTGGTAAAAGACGAGACCAAACGGGGCGAGATGTACATTTTATACACGTAAGGGATTCCTACATTCTTTGACGCAGGGGTAAAAAAACCATATCTTAATCTTTTTCAGCTCTCTGGAACAACATGCGTCTCGGTTCCATCGATCACGGAGTCTCCTTTTGAATTACGATCCTTCTCCGACCGGGACGAGGATATTTATGAGTATGAAAAGCTCCGCGAATCTCACGAGCCATACGGACAAAGGACCGCCGATATAGCCGTCATCGAAACGGGAGAACAGTTCCAAGTAAAGACCTACATCGTGATGCCACCCACTGTGTACGGTCGCGGAACTGGATGGTTCAAGATACAGTCCCATCAGATTCCCGCCCTGATTCGAAATGCGCTTACAACTAGATATGCCGAGCATGTCGATACCAGGACCGCGAGACTAGGCCACGTCCACGTGGAAGATTTAGCTCGTCTATATGTATTGCTGGTATTGAAAGCAGTGGAAGAAGCAGATATCCCTTCAGGGAGAGAAGGATATTATTTTACAAACACAGGAACTCATGATTGGGCTGTTGTGGCAAGCGAGATTGGCAAGGCCGGCTACGAGCTGGGTGCTTTGGATTCCCCTATACCTCGGGCCATCAGTCTCGAAGATGCAGCAAACAAGCTTGCTGACGGCGACATCAAATATGCCGAGGCATGCTTTGCTTCAAAGTAGGATGATTCTAAGCTCTATGGTGATATACAAGTGAAGACTGACTCGATTTATAGCTCAAGTACTCGCCCTGAAAAGGCATTCGACTTGGGATGGCAGCCTATGAAGACCAAAAATGACTGGACCGAATCGATCAGAGCAACAGTAGAGGATCTGTTGAAAAAATAATGGCTCGGGGGATAAGTCAATTTTATCCTAGCAAAAATGCAGTGATTGACCTTAAGTTTGGTTACTGTTTCAGAACTAGGACATTTCGAATGTTTAACATTTGGAAATAAGATAAGTTGCAAAATGTTCATATATGCTGTTGAAAG
Source organism: Penicillium sp. G339 (assembly GCA_027569595.1). Lineage (NCBI taxonomy): Eukaryota > Fungi > Ascomycota > Eurotiomycetes > Eurotiales > Aspergillaceae > Penicillium > Penicillium sp. G339. The sequence continues at coordinate 153,030 of JAPDFJ010000026.1, forward strand.
GGGAAACCGAAACCAACAGCGGATTTCCGTTGGAGGCTGGCACAGGGGTACCTAGGAGATAGTGTATAGAATAGAGAACTGGAATCTTCGACAATAACGTTCTCTTTATCTTGATTCACGCAACTATAATACTGTCAAACAGATCTATATATTACAGTGTAATTCATCCCCTCCGCATCTCATGCTCCATTGAGAGGCTGATGATAGATAACTCCATTAACCGTCGAAGTCAATGTACCATTGGCTTCAAAAATATTTTCCATGGCATTTATGGTGAGATGGAATCCTCCGGGACCAGTTTTCTTCGAAGCATTCGTAGCACCAGTTTGGACAATATCGGAGTACCAATCGAGATGGTTGAGCCAGGGATCAGAAGTAGACAGAGATAGAGTCACAGCTTCATGGCCATCGATATAATGTTCACCATCGTCAGAAAATTTGGTGTAATTGACTGAAACCGTTTTGAGTATTCCAAGTAGGGGGTCCTTGAGTAGACTAGCTTTTGCGAATCCACTATTCTTTCCACGAAGAGTGTAATTACCCGGTGGCAAAGAATACGGACTGGGAACATCAGTTCCCGGCGGAAATTGTGTAGCCCACGGGATTGCGTCTGGAGTGTCGAAAACAGGAGCCGGGGTGGTGGGCTTGCGACTTGCAAGATGAGCTAGCATTACTCGATAGGTCCGACCTCCTTGAGCAGTAGAAACTGGACAGGGTAATGGATTGCTTCCTCCACAAGCAGGTGGAATCACCAAGCTTTGCCAGTACACAATACGAGTACCATCTGGAGAAAACGCTGGATCGGCCTTGCCATTCCAATTGGAGTCATTAACGGCCCCACTGCTCCCGTTTCCTGCATAGTTGACATGTTGACCGAAATATTCTCCGCGATCACCGTGGCGATCGATTAGAATCGGCTGGAAGAACCGGCGTGCGCCATTGTTGCGAGTAGATGAAGCAGCTGTGACAGCAACAAGATCCACCAGAGGAGGGACATATCGCATTCCAGCCATCCACATTTGGCGGTTTGACCCCCGAGTATCCATTGTCACAAACCACTGATTGTCATGAGAGAAGGCGATAGGATCGGCGTACTCGGGATGGCTGGTGAGGCGGCGAACTGCACCAGTAATGATATGCACTGCAAAGATATCGATGTTGTTTGCTTCCCGTGTTGACCCAATATAAAGGATCTCATCGCCCGAGCCACTAAATCCCCGTAGTTCGCCAATTGTTATAGCCTGATCATTTATCTTCAGCTCCGATCCCTGGGCCATGATGGGCGCTGTGCCATTGGGTTTAGCGAGAAGATTCACATCGACTAGATCGTATCGTGGGACTCGAAGCGTGCCGTTGCTAGGATTCTTGTTGAACTGGAGTCGACCATAATAAGAGTTCTCACCCCCACTCGTAAACGCACTCCATCCCATGTGTCTATCGTCGGGGTGCATGCGCATTTCTCGTGGACTCCCAGACTTGTTCATACCAGTTGGCCAATATATGGGGTATATATGTGTTTGATCGGGCGTGCATCTGTCGCTGACGAGGGGAATTCCATTGCAATCGAGGATATTATGTCCCCAAAGGGCTTGTTGGCCATTTCTGGCAATGTGTGGATAATCTCTCGAGGCGTCGAGAGAGCGCGCATTCTTCGATGGGATGCCGCAACTCAAGCATTTCCACGGATCGCCATTAGTGAAATTGGTCCCATCTGCTTTGATCAAAATCAGATGTGTTCCAGAGAATATGCTACCGGTGTGTGGAGCTGCAGGTGCGCCAATGAATTCCACGGTGGCAGCAACATGTTTTCCATCCGGCGCGAAGTCGCCGGCTTGAAAAGAGTCCGATATTTTGCCAATACATCCAGTGCGTCGAGGATTGATGGAAGCCGTGCAAGCACCTGTATTATTGCTGGGCGCAACAGGAGGTAATGGTAATTCGACTACCTCGATTGATTCTGGCTTGGGTGGTGCCGGTACCACCCCCAACGCCAAACTAAGGGCAGAGGTACTTAGAACCGTAGAAAATAGCCAACGCATTCTCTGTGTGAATTTAATGGGAATTCTCGTTGCCAGACTTCAATGTGAGCAGCTTCACTCCTTTTATGAATGGTTTCTGCCTGGCCTAGGGGCAAAACAGGTCGATCGTCCTTTGCTAGGACTGTAGCAGTGGACCAAAACGGCGTAGTATACGAGTACGGGTACGGCGATGCGAGATCGGCATTTTCTCCACTTCGAAATCCCCGCCAGCATGGAAACTATGATGGGCTGTACGGACGTCAACTTGTCGATCATCACTGCGTCTGGTAAAGCGAGATCCCATTGATGAGGATAATCTTACATATCTTACACTCAACTTCCGACAGTGATGTCTCTAGCATACAAACCCCCGCTAATGTAGAATAATTTCTACTGAAAAACAACTTTTCAGTACTCTATTCTTTTTCTCGGTTGTATTTATCTGATTATAAACCGATAGGTTAAGGAGAAAAGCTGGAAGGATTTCGAAAACCGCTTTGTCTCTCATCTCAATCTTGGCACCAAGGCCTACCCTACTCTTATTGGCCCGCAATTGTATCTCAAGTAGGATGCCACGCTGCTATAAGTTACTATGACTCGCAACCCAAGTCTCAACAAAAGTAGAGGGTTTCCATTTCATATATGCACCGTATAAAAGCGTTTTCATCTCTTTGAATTCGATCTTGTCATTGTTTTGAATCATTTCCAATTCCATAATCCTTACCGTATAATCATGTGCCCTCTACAGCTCCCATCTACAGCTCTGTGTATGCACTATGTTCAAAATGAGAGCAAGACCCAAATGAAACTTTGAAAAGCCGGCACATTCATGCTATAGAACGTGTATAGAGGAGAATGAAGGTTGAAATATCTTATAATACATTGTATTCTATATATGCATGGGTATCTGACACCTATTCGCTTTTCCTCTCCCAATCCACTTCCCTATCAAGGTACCTGGGGTATCCCGGATCTTCAGGAAGACAACGATGTTGTGCCAAAAGAGAAGCCTCACTCCACCGCTGCTCCAGCTCATCCTCAGAATGTGGGTTGCCGTTCACCAGAAGGTCCAATTCTATCTCTTCGTCAAAATAATCGACCATCTGCTCAACATAACGTGTTGGCAGAGCGTTTCGGTATTCGGCTGGGCGAGACACTACTGTTGTACGCCTTTGCTTCTTCAGATCGGGTCGAGGGGCCCGGAGAACCCAATGATGATCGCCCTGCATTTTCTTCTCAAGCACCGACGAAAGACGCCGCAGAATCTTGATATTGCGAGAGGCTATGTGATCATTATCCCCTTGAGAGGCAAATCTCTGCTCCAGAATAGGCACCAGACGTTTTGCCTCGATAACGAATTCTTGTTTAATGGGTTCGCTTCGAGTAAGGACGGCCAACATGCACCACCAGACGCCTCTCAGATTTTTGGTGGCAGCAAAGGCACGGATCCACATCTTGAATAGCACCTGGTCGAACCCATGTGTCTTTCTCCATGTGGACTTGTAGACCGCTGTGAGGATACTGATCGCTTTTCGGGGGTTTTTGGTAGAAATCAGGCGTTTTGTGAACGAAGTCAATGCATGATGCTTAACGGTGAGAGTGGGTGTGTCCTGGCAAATATTGTAGTATTCGAAAATTGCCATCTTGAACAAAGTCAAATCACTGACATCCTCTTTCAGCTGCAATATTTGCTGGAAGAAAATGGGAGGGATGCGGGGATACGCCGGATTGGTTCGTTTCTTTGGCTTTTTGACCCAGTCGGGCCACTCGCTCTTGATGATGATCCGGGCATCCACTAGGCCCAGCTGACCGTGAGCGAGAATTGATGAGATAACGGCCAGGTGGATGAGGTTCGGCTGGATCACATAGCCCAAAGAGCCCGCGGTGCGGAAGGCTTTTAGGGCCTCCTCAAATCTGCCCCCGTTGATGTGATTCTCCATGTGCTTGCGGAGAGGTATATGGTTGCTAATGGGCTTGTTATGCACGAGTTCATTCAAACTTGTCGCGAACGTCTCATCGGCTGGTTTGTGGATTGGGTATATAACACCGCGGTCCAGAGAATAAGATGCGGCTCCTGTGCCTAGGATGCGGCGGCTGCTAGCAGCCAGACCGTAATGCTTCTTCGCAGCTTGAAGTACTCGCCAGATTCCAACAGGGCTATCTTGCATCGACACCCGTCGCGTACTCATGATATTGAGGAAGAATTCCTCGTCAACTCCCGTGTTCCATTTGCGATCCTTAGCTATACGGGTGATCTGTGCAACGAGGTTCGAGTCGCCTCTTTCGACCAACGCCTCTAGGATATGCCGATGGAGGATTTTGTCAGGAACAAGCCCAAAATTATCAATGCAGCTGATGAGAAAATCGAAAATCTCTCGACCGGAGTGCGTGGGATAATATTCCAGGAAAACACGATCAAACGCAAAAGCAAAACCTTGCTTATCACGAGTGTGGCCAAGTTGATGCATCTCTCGCAGTCCAGCGAAGACACCTTCCCAATCACAAGACAAAGCCTTGTAATATAAAAGTATACCAAGAGTCCGAGATCCAGGTTGCACATTGTACTTCACCGGCATGTCTGCCACCAGGGCTTCGGCGTCTTCATATTGTCCACTTTCAACGAAGGCTTTAACAAGGGGGTTGAAGACCTTCTCGGTTGGAGAACGTTCGAGATTGGCCAGGCTGGACAAAATAGTCCGGAATTCCGCGACGATTAAATCGATACTTCTCGTCTTTCTCCAAAGACCGTCCATGTACGCACCACACAGGCCGCCATTTTCGTCGTCTCTGATGCGCCTGTAGAAAAGTCTCTTGGCCGAGTTCACTCTCCTCGATTCAAGCAAAGATCGAAGTACAACCTCAAGCAAATGAGCGGGGACATTCAATCTCCTGTGATGTCTTTCATAGATAACACCGACAGAATCGATATGGCCTTCCTTCGCAAGCAGATGCATCATCGTGGCCCACATCTGGACATCTATTTCACTCACTCGCTCCATGCGTTCAAACAGTGTTCGAGCAAGGAAAACGTTTCCTTTCATGCAATTCGCGGCAAAAAGCTGGCGGGCAACTGCTCGGCTCTCGAGCGTTATTGGTACCTCTCCGCCGGAATGAACGTGTTGCAAGAAGAGGTTGGCGGCTTCGATTTCCTTGTCATTCGAAATCAAACGAGTTATGCGCTTCTCAATTGGTACTTCGCTCTCATCAAAATCTTCCTCGGGCTGGCCAGCCTCTCGGGCGAGGGCCACTCTACCCGCAGCCTGCTGTTTCATTTCGGCGCCCCGTGCGGGGCTGAACGGACTGTATTCACCGGCGTCAGGCAGTCTGCTCGACCTAGAGCGGCGTTGAGAAGGGACCGCATGAGAATCCGGTGATCCTTGCGTCATAGCCTGGCCCTCGTCCTCAGCCCGCTGCAATGACGGCTTGTTTTTCAGAGAATCCAATCCCATAAACTCGCCAGCCTCGGCAGCCTCCATCATCACCGCAAGCCGCCTGGCGGAAGCTGTCGCATCGTAGTTGGGCGCAGAGGTCTGCAGGGTTCGCTTGTTATCGATGATTTGTTCGGCGATGCGGACTCGGCGATGGACATCGTAAGTGACAGCTCCGACGGTGCAAAAGCCACCTACAGTAGAGCCCGCAAAAGCCAATTGGCGAAGGACTCGAAGTGCATTGCGTGATGGAACGGCCGGAGTCGAGTTTGCGGCTTTGGCAAACATTGTCGAAGCGGTTCCCGCTGGTCGCGCGTTGGCTCACCAATCATGCATTAGCGGGTTCGCAGGCGGGAATTTCAGTGTGAAGGATATGTGCATATAAGAATTGATCCCCCTAGTGCCGTGTAGAGGCTGAAAGGAGGGAATTGGCGACTGGGCAAATCGAGAGATCAGGAGGGAAGAACGAGCCCGGGACAACTTTTGCTTTTGCGGAATCGGCAAAACGCGGTTGGTCCGTGCGCATCGGCCCATCCCCGGATCACCTGATCCGCTATTGTACATTGCTGATGCGATGGGTTCACCTCTAGTTTCATTGAAATACATTGTCTATTATTGAAGGTTTACATAAAACAAATTACTATCTCAGGAGTAGCTGGTCATGCTCGCTCGTTCCGTCTTCGTTGGCTTCGACCGTCACATCCGGTTCAGGTTCGTCTTCCAAGGTGACTGGTATGCAGTTAGTGGACGAATTCGAGAGATTGGTGACATATGAATTAACATACCATGTGGTCTAATTAGCAGACTCATAAGGAATGCAATCCCAAAGACAGCAGCAAGAGAAACAAAGACTGTCTGAGGGTACGTTGCGACTGTCAGGCTGTAGATAAGGTTGAAAATGGTGGGTGCAACAACCCGAGCCAGAGCATGAAGTAGACCAGTAGCCCCGAGAAGCTGACCAACACGTTCGTGGGGCACATGCTTAGTGAGAGAAGATTGCAAGGTCGGTGACCCCATTCCTCCTAGGGAGGCAATGGTGCCAGAGAGAATCATCATGGTTGGATGTTTGGACAACGCATACCCAACGTATCCCAGAATTTCTAAGATTACCGACACACGAATGAGGACGATGTCGAGCATGTCAGACCCGCGGATTGACCCATCATTAGGGGTCAGGGTCCGGAAGAAACGTGCGATGACTGGGAGAACCAAGAACAGATTGATCACTCGGGCCACGTTAATGATTGACACGAATAGACTGGATTCCACGTTGCCCCAGTTGAACATATATTCAGCATATATGATTATGATCTGCATGGTACCCATGGCGACTCCAAAGACAGCTGTGTCCATCGCGGCAAGCAGAACGATATTCCGTCGGAGCGCAGGGCTGGCGCCGCGGCGATTGGGGAACAAGACGCTTGGACGGCCAACGGCAGGTAGTAGGATCGAAAGAGGTGTGATGAGATTCATCGGATTGAGGTTCCTCAAGGAGAACCATTTCGAGGGTTCCAAGTTTTCGTTCTTCGCACGATGTCTCTCTCGGGCAGCCAGCTGCCGCTCCTTAGAGAGAGACTCGGGGACGATAAGTAGAACCGAGAGAACAAAGGTAATGTGGAAAGATAGTCCTATCAAGAATACGATCAATGTGTTACCGGTCTCTTTTATCACAAATGCCGCGCCGGTAGGCCCAACTGCAATACCCAAGAACAGGGCACCGTGGAATAAACCAAATGCCACGCTGCGCCGATCAGGGGGCGTGCAGTCTGATGCATACGAATGGATCAGGGCTTGAGCGCCGGTGAATGAGCCTCCTAGGCCATCCATCACCGCTCCAATGAAGAGCAATTTGACCGACATGTACTCGGGCCATTTGGCTAGAATAACCGCGATGGCTTCGTTCAAAACAGCACCCGTCGCGCCCAGCGCGATCATTTTGGTGCGACCATAGCGATCAGACAAGTGCCCGAGTCGGGGACTGACGAGTGCCGAGATGATCCCCGTGATGATGTTCAGGTACAGCTGGAACCGAGCCACTAAGGACTGTACCTCTGGGATTCGGCATTGAGAATTATCTTCTCCGAAGACAACAGGGAGGTAAGTGAATTTGGAGTCTTTCAAGGACCTGTCAGAGAAATAGTCGCGGCAGATCAGGGTCATAATCAAATTGATTTTAGGGACAGCGAGGCCACCAAACCCGAGCGTAAAAAGCAGGCCAAATGGCAACAGCCACCAGATCTGCGATCGCGATCAGATTAAAGGTCCTCGGTCTCGGCGCCCAGCAGTCAATCAATGCATCATCACTCACGTGTGGTCTTCTCCATCGAGGCCGGCTGTCTACTTCGTCGGGCTGCTCGTCATGCCACGGCCGCTCCTCATCCAGATCATCGTCTGCCAGTAGAGGCTCTGCGTGCACTTGCAAAGGGGTGTCCTTAGCCACTCCCACCGTACGCTGCTCCCCACGAGCTAGCTGCTGCGCGTCAATGGCGGGCTCACCCGCGAAGAGTTCCTCGTTCTCCATGGCTGGGCAGTGAGAAATATCCGGAGTCCGGTCGGGGTCAGGGTCGGGGTCGCCTACAGGCGCATTGTGTGAATAAAAGAGGAGCACGCAAGAGTTGAGTCAGGATGACCGGTCCATGGCAGCAGGGAGACCTCGGGAGGGGAAGAGTGCGGTCATTGCAACTCCCCGTGCCCGACTCCCCCAACTCCGTTCCCTCCGGCCGTTTCAACTTCTTATCAAGCAGGTTTGGGGCCCGCTTGATAAGCACTTTGCGCCTGAATCTTTTGGAATCTCCGGTTTCACCTCCGTCCACAGTGCAGTGCTGGACAATACAGAAGTGTTCTCTTGTTAAAACAGTGCAATCGTTTATTGCTGTAGTACTTGTGACAGGATTCTGTACAACATGGAGCCCCTAAATGCGAAATGCAGCCTAACGCCGAGACCCGTCCCCAGTTTTATAATTACATACATCCATAGGATGCTCGAGTCCAATCGAATATTAAATGCCCAACAATGAACCCCCTTTACAATACCAGCGATTCATGCTGCTGACCCGCAAAGAACTTCTTTTGCCCCAGGCATCGCTCACTGCGACATCCCTGACAGCGCAGAGTCATTTGGGCCGAGCAGGGCTCTCCCTTCTGAAGATGCTCGTGGGCAAGATCCGCAAGGCCCTGGATGAAGACAGGGTTGCCGTTCAAGCTCTCGGCCCGCTTGACACCCGGGCTATTGGCCTCCTCCATGACTTCCAAATCCAACTCGTACAGGGTCTCAATGTGGTCGCTAGTGAAAGCGATGGGCACAAGGATAAGGTCCGACTGGCCGCGCTTCACATACTCCATCACCGTATCCTGGGTTTGGGCACCCAGCCAGGCTTTAGGGCCAACTTGGGATTGCCAACACAGCCGGTAAGGGTTGCTGAACTTCAGGCGTTGCATGACGGCGTGGACGGTTGCGGCAACTTCGGCAGGGTAGGGGTCACCTTAGAGAGAGCTGTCAGCATCGTGTCATCATTTCTGAAAGGATGGAGCAACTTACCTCGGTTGACAACATCCATAGGCAGACTGTGAGCAGAGAATAGCAATACTACCTGGTCCCGCTTCTCCTCAGGGTAGGTCTTCAATTGGGCCTCGATATTTTGGGCAAAGGCCTCGACAAGCCCTGGGTGTGTCGGCCAGCGGTCGATGACACTCCATTGAATCGCACTAGCCGGGTCCACCTCACCATTTGCGCGCTTGCCCTCTAGACGGTTGCGCCATTTCCACAGCTCATTCAGAGAGCTACCGGTCGTGGAGCAAGAATATTGCGGATATTGTGTGAAAGCAACGGCACGGCCACCCTTGCCATTGCCAAATCCATCAGACAGTAGTTGCTGGTACATGGTCTCGGTTAAGGGAGCAGCGTAACGGAATGCGACGTAAGGCTTATGCGGCGCGGTCTCCGGGGAAATCTTATCCAACAATTTGCACATCTCGGTACATTGATATTCAGACCACTTTCGAATGGGAGATCCGCCCCCGATGTCCGAGTACTGCTTTTGGATTTTTGGGGTTCGTCGACGAGCAATGAGTGGTCCGATGTATGATTGAAACCGTCCGAGAGGAATGAGATCACCATCGGCCTGCGAGGAGCAAGGGAATATACAGTTAGTTGATGCAAGCATGAGAAAGTGATAGCGACCGAGTAACGGCAACCAATGCCATGTGAACATACAAAAAGGCGACTCAGGAAGTCTTCCACCTCGTCCGTCGTCGACGGGCCACCCATGTTCATAAAAACCATTGCCGTCGGGCCTTTGGAACCTGTCGCATCCTGAGTGACAGGTGGCACCACGGTTGCAAGGTTAAATCGCTGAGTCTTGTTATAAGCCACGCAAGAGCGAGGGAACGGTCGCACGCCGGAGGTGGCGGCGCTGGTCAACAACCGCCGAGGGATCGCGAAGGGACTGCGGAAGGCCATCGCGTAGACAGAAAGGAGGAGCAGAAAGTGTATAGTCGGGAGGTAATCAAACACAGTTGGACAGGGTAGATAGACAATTAGTACCAGGGAGAGGAATAAGTAATATCTTGCTCTCGCAGGAGTCCGTGTGAATGCGAGAGTTGGCCCAGACTCGCAACTTTCCAGCTTCCGCGGTCCGCCCAGTCTTTTCCCGAAGACCAATCAGCGTGCAGCCGGAGTCAGCAGCTTGAAGGCGGTCAGTCACCTGACCTTCGCGTTTCCCCCGCGTCGATCGCGTCAAGGCAGCAGCCGCGATAAGGCAGCCTCGCCTGAAGTAGCCTTCGTCCGTGAGGTCCACTCTGCTTTGTAGACCACGAACATTGCTCCAACCTGGTCTCCTTCCTTCAATAAAAACGCCGCACCACCATGGCAGACGACCACTATGAGCGTGAAAACGAGGATTTCGACGAGGAGGTTGACGAGACCGTGAGTCCAGCAAAGCTCGATTCGCTATACTTATGAAGCTCCAAACTAACCCGGTATTTGACGATAGAGCTTCCGATCCTATAAAGACGCCGTCCTATTTGCGATCAATATCAGCCACTCGATGCTGACCCCCCGCTCGTCGAGCGATGCTAAAAAACCAACTGAAATATCACCCGCTTCGGCTGCACTCAAATGTGCATACCATTTGATGCAACAGCGCATAATCTCCAACCCCAATGATATGCTCGGCGTCTTACTTTACGGTACTGAGGCCTCCAAGTTTTACGATGAAGAGGGAGAAAGCGACGATAACCTATCCTATCCACATTGCTACCTGTTTACCGACCTTGATATTCCTTCCGCCGACGAGGTGAAGCAGCTGCGAGCTTTAGCGGAGGATGAGGAAGAAGCTAGGAAGATACTAAAGCCTTCCAAAGAGCCAGTGTCTATGGCCAGTGTGCTATTCTGCGCAAACCAGATCTTCACCTCCAAGGCCCCGAATTTCCTCTCCCGGCGACTTTTCATCGTGACGGACGACGATAATCCCCACGCCGAGAACACGTCTCTTCGTCAACCTTCGTTTGTTCGTGCGAAGGATCTGTATGATCTTGGGGTATCAATTGAGTTGTTTCCCATTTCGCGGCCGGATCATGAGTTTGACACCTCTAAATTTTACGATGTACGCTCCAGCTTGGTATATTATGTTGAATACGGCAAAGCTGATTCTCACAGGATATAATCTACAAAACAGCGCCTAGTGATGGCGAGGCTCCGGCCTATCTACAGCCAGACACAAGCACTGCGACGGCCCAAGGGGACGGCATCTCCTTGCTCAATTCCCTCCTATCAAGCATCAACTCAAGATCTGTACCCCGGCGATCGTTGTTTACAAATGTGCCACTGGAATTTGGCCCCAATTTCAAAATATCTGTCAATGGCTATCTTCTGCTGAAGAAACAAGAGCCGGCTCGTAGTTGCTATGTTTGGCTCGGTGGAGAAACCCCACAAATCGCCAAGGGTATCACTACCCAAATGGCAGAGGACACAGCACAAACCGTGGAGAAGTCGGAAATTCGCAAAGCATACAAGTTCGGAGGCGAGCAAGTAACTTTCACGACCGAAGAGCAGCAGGCGCTGAGGAACTTTGGGAACCCCGTCATCCGAATCATCGGGTTTAAGCCCCTCTCTGCCCTACCTATTTGGGCCAATGTCAAGCACCCCTCCTTCATTTATCCCTCAGAGGAAGACTTCATTGGCTCAACTCGCGTTTTCTCTGCGCTGCAGCAAAAACTTCTCAATGATCAAAAGCTGGCTTTGGTCTGGTTCATCCCCCGCAAGAACGCTACCCCATGCCTAGCAGCTATGATTGCTGGCGAAGAAAGGATTGATGACAATGGAGTCCAAAAAGTACCGCCGGGATTATGGGTGGTGCCTCTCCCCTTTGCCGACGATGTGCGACAGAATCCAGAATATTCCCGACACGTTGCCCCGGATGATCTGGTCGACGCGATGCGCCAAGTTATTGGGCAACTCGAGCTTCCGAAAAAGGTCTATGACGCTCAAAAATATCCAAATCCTTGTATGTTATCACAACTTTGGGGAATGGCGACGGACTTCAGGGAAGTGTGCTAATGATAGGTCAGCTCTTCAATGGCATTATCGCATCTTGCAGGCTCTGGCATTAGATGAAGATGTTCCCGAAATCCCAGAAGATAAGACTACGCCGAAGTACCGTCAAATCGACAAGGTGAGTTCCTTCAATCCAAACAGTGAATTTATGAGATGCTCACGCTAGTTTTGAACAAAGCGTGCCGGTGACTATGTCATGACATGGTCCGACCTCATCGACGAGAAAGCGAAAGATATGTTTGGCGGAACTGCCGCTACGAAGTCAACTCTGGTCAAACGAGGCCCAAAAGATCGGGCCGAGCAGGCAGGAGATGCCGGCGATCCTCCAAGCAAGCGAGTCAAGGTTGAGGGCGGGACTGCTGACCTCGCTGACGAGGTCAAAAAGAGCTTTGAAAAGGGAGCGGTTGCCAAGGTAAGTCATTGCTACCCCTTGGAAACACTGGCTATGGTCTGACTAACGCTGAACAATTCTAGCTCACTATGCCCATGCTGAAGGAGTTCCTAACGGCCAATGGCCGCGCTACAGCTGGAAAGAAGGCCGATCTTGTTGACCGAGTGGAGCAATATTTCGAGGAGAAGTTTTGAGCCGCGTCTGGCGAATTGCTGCTGGGAATTTAACGCTAATCTGTAGTCTGCTACCATGAAATAACATAATGAATTACGATGGAGATGCAGTATCCTCCGCACCCCTCTGTCCATCCCCTGCCGAAAAGAATGTAGATCATCCGCCTGGCGGGGTGAGTCACGTTGCTTTAAGTTGTGGGTGTCCCTTAAAATTGAAAAATCCTAACTAAGCATGGTTGTCGCTGGGATCGCGTGACCCATGTGAGAGCAGTGCTCCAACATATCCAACTTCGGCGAGGGATCAGGGTAAATGAAACACACACACACACACACACACACACACACACACATGTAGTATAATCGCCGTTATATAGGAGAATAGCGGTTTTCGCAAAACCTTGTCAGGGCTGATACTATCTCAATTGTCAAATACCCCCTATTTATCCCATTCATCAATCAGCATTTCAGGAATCAGCAGCCTTCCACTTCGCCTCCCACTCATGCGCCAAAATGCCCATATGGATAGAATCCCACCACCTCCCACCCTTCCACAAACACTCCCTCCTCCGACCCTCAAGTACAAAGCCAAGCTTCTGGTACACCTTTTGTGCCCTCTCGTTCCACTCAGAGACCGTTAGCTCAACGCGGTGCAGCCCCGCAGTCAAAAAAGACCAATCCAGCATCCACGAGATAGCCTCAGGCCCATACCCCTTTTCCTGGTACTGGCGCGCAATAGTAATTGCGAGTTCGTGTGTGCGATTATGTGTGAAGTCAGGAGATTGCTCTTTCAATGAGATCACACCAATTGTCTCGGGCACCTTATCGGAGCCTTCGTCTGGGATAATACATATCATGACTGACATAAACATAATAGCTTCGAGCTTTGCTCGTAACTCCTTCCGCTCCTTGGTACTAAGCGGGCGTATAAGGGCGGTGGAAGCCATAGATCCGACTAAGGGGTCAGCGTAGAGAGCTTGGAAGAATGCATCGTCTATCGGGTTGTCCTCTGGTGCGCGATAGAGGAGACGCGCGGAGCGGTACGGTTCTAATGGGAAGGGAGCCATTGCGACCGTCTAGAGGAGCTAGTTGAAGGCTATGGGACAAGTAATGGAGCTTCGATATCTTGGTCAGTCCAAAAAGGCGAGACGAGAATATTTATAAAAGGTATTTTTCTCATCAGTGAGCTCTGGCTACCTGATTCCAGGGAGCAAGTTTATTAGTGAGTCATTATCGAATACGAACAAGATCGCTTAGCCTATGCAGTGTCTAGGCTTGAGTCGAGACCACATTAGTGTCGTCTTGGTGGTGTAACAATATACATAAAACTTACTCAGCTCGTACTCATAAAGCTAATGTTTCATGTGATAAGAGTTAGCGCACTCTAGTATTGAATATTGGCAGGGGAACGGGTAGAAACGGACTTAGACAAAACATTTTTACTTTACCCGACTCAGACATTGTACACCACAAAGTTTTTGAGGTCAGTCTCAATGCTCCGTCCATACAGTGATGGGTGTACAGCATACCATTCTAGATTGAAAGGATAATTAATAGTGCAGAAGTATTATTGGTTAATTACAGTAAGCTACTATGACTTATCAAGATTCATCAATCGATGCTAGGTGGGCGGAAGGGTAGCCTTACTTCGATTGGAATAGTGGTCTTTGAGTGGGGCGCTAGGAAATAGTGTGAGAGAGATTGGAGGTAAAGCTGATTTCGAATATTATCGTACTTACCAGAACATAAGATGAAAGCGCTGAATGGACTGTATCTTCTACCCTTCTCATTCCCTTCCGCCTTGGAGTGAATTGCATCACTAGACTATCTCTACAAACATGGAGCTTAGACCAACCCATCAGTTTGACCCTTTCAGTCCTGAAGTAGCGGTTTATAATCGATAATTGGAGTGACCCTTCGTCTTTCTTCAAGGCTCTAAATACCGGCGGACCTGGCAACATTTTAATGGCTGAAATCAAGTCTGCAGCAGAGGTTCGGAAAGTGGTCAAAGCAAATTCAGACAACGTATTCAACAGTTATGAGACGCTGCATAGAATTATAGAGCGTCACTAGGCTACTATCCAAACGCGCTGGCTCAAAAAGACCCGTCCACAAAGACTCAAGATCTTATAAGCCCAGCTGACCGTGAGCGAGAATTTCAAGCCACACGCAATTCTACTAGTAAGGAACTTGAAACCCAAGTGCTTCATTTTGACGGATGCCCAAGCACCTCTTTTGACGGATGTGTTATGGAACAGTATTGAATTAGATACTGTACTGTATATCCGGGATAGTTATCAGCACTCTTCTATAATCGCTTTGTCAAACGGTCATTATTGTATGCACTCTTTGACCTTAGAATTTGTTTGCAAGCAATAAGAGACCTATAATGACTTCCCTGATGCTGATCACTTGCTTCTTAACATCCATTCTCACCTCTGCTACTCCTCAACTAGACCATGGATTCAGACCAAGATTTGAGGTCCGAGGTTGAGCAGCATCTCAGCCTCGTCAGTCTCAATGAGAGGGGTCAGTTGAATTCGCTGGATAATGGGAAACTGCAGTTGGCAGAGCAAATCGATACGGCCCCTTTATTCACACTCTCTGCGCGTGCTGCCCTGACTGCCCAGTCAAAGGAGAAATGCATCGATGATGGTGAGGGCAGAGAGATACTTCCTCAGTACGGCTTGCTCGGTCAACAAATTCAGGATACATCCGACAGACCTAACCACGAAATGCTCATGTACATGAACGTTTCGGCTCCTTGGTCGGCATACATATGTGGCATTCAAGGCAGCGGGAAGAGCCATACACTCTCATGCCTCTTAGAAAACTCACTAATATCCCCCTCACCGGTTGGAAAGTTAGCTTCGCCACTTGCAGGCTTGGTCCTTCATTACGATAAGTTCACAACATTTTCGAGCACCCAGTTGTGTGAATCGGCCTACCTATGCTCAAAAAAGATTCCAGTTCGAATATTGGTATCGCCCACCAACTTTGTCGCAATGCGCGACGCGTACACAAGTCTAGAGGGCCTGAATTCTCAGGATCAACTTAGCATTGAACCAATGTATCTTCCAAAGAAGGGACTTACCATCGGCATGATGAAGTCCCTTATGGGAATCAACAAGAAGGACTCGCTGCCTTTATACATGGAGGTATGCGACTCAAACAAAGATACTTGGACTTAACCACTAATATGTTTTTGTTGGATAGGCAATCATGAAGATTCTTCGTGAGATGGCGATTTCTAGTCAGGGCCGGGAAAGCTTTGACTACGAGGCTTTCAAGCGCCGAGTGAGCCTGGAGACGTTTCTGCCCGGACAAAAAAATCCGCTTCAAATGCGGCTAGACGTTCTAGAGTCTTTCTTCGAGCCCGAAAAAGCGCCCAACACTAAGAAGAATATTTGGAAATTTGACAGGGGGACTCTGACAATAATTGACCTAAGTTGTCCATTTGTCGACTCTGATGATGCATGTGCATTGTTCAACATTTGCATTTCTTTCTTTTTAAAAGATCGTCATCAAGCGGGGCGCATCATTGCCCTTGATGAAGCTCACAAGGTATTTATGATACTTATGCTTCAATGCCCTATTTCAATTATTTAGGTCCGATTGCTAACTGCCGAACGACAGTTCCTGAATGTCACAGCCACATCCCCTGAAGCGATTGACTTGTCAGAAACGCTTTTGTCGATCATTAGACAGCAGCGCCACCTCGGAACCAGAGTGGTGATAGCCACTCAAGAGCCAACAATTTCGCCAAGTCTCCTTGACTTGTGCAATCTAGCAATAATCCATCGTTTCAATTCTCCGTCGTGGTTCAAAGCTATCAAATCACATGTCGCCGGAGCAAAGGTCGACGACGAAATATTTCAGCGTATTGTGTGCCTTGCCACGGGCGAAGCACTTATATTCTGCCCGACAGCTTTGATTGAGGAGAAAAATGAGGAAAGCGCTCAAATTTCACAGATTGGAGGTGGTAAGTCTACAGTCAACCCTCAAGTGGTACAAATTGGACCTAGACACTTCTATCTTCGAGTGCGAAGAAGGATCACTGTCGATGGGGGCCGAAGCATCATGGAGACGTAGTGGCCGAGGCGCTGCTGCATTACATTGCTCCTCGATACTTTTAGATCAGAAATGTTGTCTAGTGAAGCAACCCAGGAAACAAAGAATGTAATGAAACCCCGATCCGCCATTCAGCATTTCGCAATAGCTATAAAGGCTGCAGAGTAGACTATCCAGATATGATGCTCGTCGTTTGGAACGGCGAAGTATCGACTTCTGTCTGGGGCAACGGACTACCTACCTCTCGGCAATCCTCCGGCCGAGACGACGACTACTCCATGTTCGACTGCTACGTCATGCATTTGGGGGCCAACGGGATCTCCACGCCAGTAAGAATGCGTGGGGGCAAGAGAGGGTCCCGATGGTCCCTGAGGTCATTTTTGGATAATACTGATAACAAGTGATATCGATTGACCCTCCGTAGGTGGCTTTCGAGTACTAGTACTATGTCTTGCTTCGAATGACTTGCTTAATCGGGCAACTGTTTCGGCAATAGCATCTAAGGCGACTGCTATACTGGCCGTGATCTGCCGGACGGGTAAGTGGGGGTCATTTCACACTGGACTGGGTGAGGCTGGAGCAATGTCTGGAGTCGTATATCAGGAGACTCCCTGGAGGCATAAATAATCCGACATCGCTGTAGATTACTGTAGAAATGCTGTTAAATCCGTTTATATTCATTTAGAACTGCAGTTGCGGTATATTCTATAGATGTTTCACCAGGAAAGCGAGCGGACACCGTTCTAAAACTGTAAAAATACACAGAAAAACGACTATGTAAAAGGTTGCTTCTCCTCCTGGCGCTTGAACGCAATGGAATCAAATCACCAAAAATGGACCGTATGAACTCCGTGGTCTCTTTAACGAGAGTACGCCTAAGAAATGAAACAGCGAAGCTCAAGTAATGGGTATCGAAAATATCGACAAATATATAGCTGCGGAAAAATCAAGAGGACGAAGACGCGAATTTCGGATATCGGGAGGAAGGGAATCGGGGCAATGGTTCAACATTGGCCATAAACCTGGCAGTAGCAAAGTTGCTCATCGGGACAGCTGGAAGTGAAAGAATGATTAGCCTCTCTTCTATTAAATCAAGTCGAACGGAGCCATCGCTTACTAGACTGAGTTCATTCCAAAAATGACGTGCCACAGGAACTCCATCACTCGCCCGGACGAGGCGTCATTCAGCTCTGTCTCGATAATCCATTGTCGGAACTTGACATAATCCTCCCGCGGTCGCGTTTGCACCTGGCTTCGCGAAACCGCAAATTGCGCGCAGCACGCCGTGCCAATCTGGGCGGGCTTGCGCATGTATCTCTGTCCATATTGTTCTGTCTCATACGGCGAAGACATATTTAATGGCGGGGTGCTTGTTCCCTCGAAGACATCCCACCAGATCTGGTCGGTGACATGTCGGTTGAAGCGATGGGCTTCCTTGCAGCCGGGGTTCCAATTGCAGCGCAGGTTCACATAGCCGTTTCGTTGGACGAAATCTGTCTGAAGGGTGCGCATTGCGATAACGTTGTCGTGTAAAGGGGCATCGACGTGCCATGCCATGAGGAATCCGGAACGATGAGCGTGGAGGAAGGCGATGGTAGAAGGGAGTTCGTAATAGTGATCAATGACATAGGTAAGGTAGGCCATGGACTCGTGGCCTTTATTTGTAGGGGTCGTGAGGATTTCGTTACTGGATCGCATGTCTTGGGAAGGGTTGACGACGTAAATGGCGTGTTGCCAGCTATTGTAGAAGAACGTGTTAGCATCAACGCCTCTGCGCGAATAAGGGAACGGCTGTACGCACTCTGGAAGCTCCTCCTGGACCCATTCGGTATGTTCTTCTTCCAGCTTGGCCATCACAATGACCTTGTTACCCGGCGTGCCATAACTGGATTCCGGGCTTTGAACGGCATTACTGCGGTCCAGCCAGTCAACCAAATATGCGCCAGCGCGATACTGGTTACAGATATCTTGAAGATGAGCCTCCAAAAGATACAGTGAGAAGAATAGCAGAAGCGAGAGACATGTCGCGAATCGTAGTCCACCTTTCATGGTGACCACGAAGGGGATGAAGGCGATATGAGAGAGAACCGTTCTCCGCGACTTCAAGCCAAGTCCCGAACACAAACTGTGGATTTTTACCGTGGCAGAGACCGTTAACCCATTGATAAGAGAATCGATCAAGGGGCAGGAAAAGATAGGGCGAATTGATGCGAATTGATGAAGAGGATATGGTTGCGAAAGGGAGGAAAGGAGAGGGTAGAAGAGCGACACGGCACAATCGCCACAGAAACCACGCGGGACAAAAGGACGGAGAGTTGGAATGTGAAAAGGGAAATAGATTGACCAAGAAGAGTTTAAGGAGAGGGAAAAGTGGAAATCAGATATCTTCCCGCACGATCTGGGAATAGTCTAGAGTGTAAAAATGAAAGACAGAAAGAGAGGGGGCGGGCCCCATACTCCCAGACGTTTTCACCATAATGGAAATGCTAAACCATGTTGAACTAAGCAGAACCAGTCCACGTCCACAGAGGCGGTTCAGGGCAGCTTGGAGGGGCCAGTGACGGTCAACCGGGGAAAGTGTTGAGTGGTCTTACTCTGGGCTTTAGCACAAAGCTTGGCTCGGGGTTGCGTAGCGCCTCCCGCCCCCCTTTAAGCCCGGTAATCTGATTGGAACAATAGCATTGGGGATGGAGAATGGCTGTGCAACTACCGCTGGTCGCGCAAGGATCGGGAGCCAATCTGCAGACAAGTGGCAGCTTGGACCCCCTTCTAAATTGGCGAAAGGTTGTCTGCCCATTTGTGTGTGATAGGTACCATGGTCGGCACGTGGCGAGCAGCGTTCTCGAGAAGGATCGAGGAAGAAAGCCCGTCTGGAAAAAGGTGCTGCCGTGCAGGACGTCGCGGAGTACGTAGTTCCCCACCGTGCTATTGGTTAGCGTCGCGTTCCATGTGGGCCTGCGAAGACTACCCCTAAAAGGTGATATTTAGGATGTTGAGCGGTGATGCTGCGACGCAGTTGTCGGGGACAGTCGTTGCGGCGCTGACCAGATTTCCTCAGGACAGAAGTCCTCCAGGGTACCCCCATTCTTGCCTGGGGGGTTTGAAGCCATCGTCCTTCAGTATGTCGGTTAATTTGGGTTCTGACACACGGCACAGGGTGGCGATGACAGAATGGACCCACCACGTCCATGGCCATGGCTCGATCAGCACACAGTAAAGTGGCACGGCCGCTTTTAACTCAGGATGCTGCTCCGCCAAAATGGGGAAGGGAGACTGGAGAAAGCAGCGAGAGAGGGGGGGGACCCTTTTCCGTGGACGGTCCAGCATCATTCCCTCCCAGGTGGGTAGACCGAACGGGGGAGGGGCCAAGGCACTTGAAACGGATTTTTATGCCAAAGGAACGATGACCTGGAGCATTGCGTCAGTTGCTCGAGGCCCTTGCTGTAGTGCGGGTTGTTTCCACCGTCGATGGCGCGTTCTAGCGATTCTTGCATCGGCAGAATTGTCTTCGTGCTGGGCATACGTATCCTGAGCACAGACCGGCAGACGCCTCATTGGTGGCGGGGCACATCCTAATCATGTCGGAATTGGATTGCCGCGTGGATAGGCTTGGCTGAGCTGATCTGAACAGCAGATGACGAACAATTATCTGGATGTCCCACTCGAAAGTGGGATGCGATGGAGTTCGGGCGGAGATCTTTTGGGAAGAAGTTGGAAGTGTGGAACTTCCAAAGGTTGCGCGGGGAAGGTCGTATTCGTACAGCCTAGGAGCAGCCACAGCTACAGCCACACTACAATTACATCTTGAAGCCGGTTATTGTATTGTGTTCGAGAAACTAGAATGGTATAAAAGAAGCCATGTTTATAAGTTGACCAAATATCTAGCAATTTCTGCCAATTCTGCCAAGCATACACCATAACGTAGTTGTATACATCACGCTTCATCTATCAATTCACCGCAAACTTTTTGATTCATACACAGCGTAAGCTTCAGAGATCTCTAATCATTCATTATATATACACCAGGCAGTCCAGCTGCAGTTCACTTGAGTATTCAATCACTCCCTTCCTCCTCGCTGACCTCCTCGCCCTCGGCAATCGCCTTTTCGCGTAACTTGCGCGCGCGCTCGCGCTTCTTATCCAACAGGGTATTGAGTTTCTTTGCAACATTGAAGACACCTCCGGTCCCTGCCCCGCAGGCCGCACAGGTCGGGTTTTTGCGATACCGCTGTAGAGCGCAGGATTCGCAGAAATAGTGGCCACATTTCGTGATGATGGGGTCTTTGTAGGGCTTTTTGCAGATGATACAGGCGAAGGGGATGCTCTCGAGGAGCTCATCGTCCTCATCGTCCTCATCATCTTCTGCGGTTTTGCCGCCTTTCCTTTGCGACACGACCCGTCCGTTCAACTTTTTGCCATTCGTCCCGACTTCCCAATCGCGGTCTAACTCCCAGCCTTGTTTGTAATCTTCGCGCGCATGGAGGAATTTGCAACTAGAGCACCATAGTTAGTACCGTTCGATAATTATATGGGGAAATACCGATTGAAGCAACTTACGAATCTCCGAAACCACAGAATCTAAAAGCAGTTAGCGTCTGTTCACAGAAAAAACAACGGTCACGCGAAAAGCATTATAGGAAGACATACCCAGTCTGTTTGTAGTCCTTGCACACATCCGGGGCGAAATCCGTCACAGTCACGGTTCGAACGTTCGTGGGCGCCTTGATCGGACCGAATTGCTTATTCGGCGCATCGGGGTTCTTCTGGATGAAGGATTGGTAGTTGGCAGCTCCTTTGTAGGTTCCCTCTGCGGCCAATCCATCACCAGTGTCCTGTTTGTCCGATCGAGCTCTGGTAGATCCGAGGAGATTCTTTGTGCTAAGATCCTCATCGTACCAGTTGGAGGACTTGGTCGCATCGTTACTGGAGGTCAAGGGAACTGGAGCGGCGCTGGAGGGTTGTTCGGAGCCGGTATCTTTCCTCACATTGGCGGCGGAGGAAGCGGTCACGGCGACATTCTTGCGACGTCTCTTAATGCGACGGCCTTCTTCGTCATCGGATGAAGTGAAACCAGATTCTGAATCGGAGGCGGGCGGTGGAGTGGCGGGCTTCTTGCGTACGTTGGCTTTCGGTTTGGAGCGCTTCTTAAAGCCAAACAGGGGGATGGGTTCAACAGATTCGTCGGCCATGTCGAAAGGTGTCGAGAGGTGTCAAGAGGATGATTTGCAGGACAGTATGCGCCCTGGTGAATAACTTGGAGAGCTTAGCTATCCATCGCCAAGCCGAAGACTCTCGAAGAGATGAGTCAGCAGTGCAAATTGTGTAAACCATGCAAACAGAGCAAACACAACGCGTGAAAAGAAAACAAACAACAGCGAAAAATCGTGGAAACCAATGAGAGAAGCTTGAGTGTGTGGTGTACCTTGGTGTACCTTGACATTTACATGTTTATATTTATGGTAGATAACAGTAAATAAAATAAGCCATTGCCCTGCTTCTGCAGATTTATGTGATGCACGCGCACCCTTGTTTACTCTTAGGTCGAGACAATATTAATTAATATTTGCTGCGCCCTCGCCTCGTCTCAACCGCCAACCGCCTTTGGGCCAGAATCGAATCGACGGCCACCTCATCTTCCCTTTTGCTTCTCCCCGCCCCAAGTCTCGCGCCCACCCACCACCCTCTTTCGACACTCTCTTCCCTGTTTTCTTTTTGTCTAATTGAAATACGTCTTTCCTTTCTCTTTTGCTTTTCTTTTCTTTTTCTCGCCTACTCGACGCTCCGGCCGAGACCTCCTGGGTGATCTCTCCTGCAGATCGCGCAGTGTTATGCTCGGCTGCATCAGCGCGTGTGCCTGAACGAATCTCGCCGGCTCGGGGCTCCTCACGGATTCGTCGAGTGTTTGTTGTTTCAACTTTCCCCTCATCTTTTCACTTTCGCATCTCGCGACCCTCGTTTCTCTCTTCCTCTTCTTTTTCCGTTTCACCCGCATTTCCGCACGTGGTGCCACTGACGATCCGTGGTCGCTGGTCGGCTCGTTTATATTGTCAATACTCGGCGAGGGGCGATCTCCCTACGACACACCATCTCTAATCGCGCGCTCTCAAACGATGCTCGCGTGAACTACAACACACCACGAAGAATCGCGCCATCCCCCGCACGTCTCTCTCGGCGAACGGTATCTCCTCGCACAGCAGGAGATTCGGCCGCCGCGTGAGGCACGGCACCGTTACCTCGGATCATGACCGCACCCAACCAGGGAGTGAACAACTCTCTCGCCTCCATGATGGAGGACCCGTTTGTTTCCAACGCCGGACAGCATGCCGCTCCTCGGGAATCCCACCGCTACTCGTCCTTTGATACACAGCTCTTCAGCCTCAATGCCTCGTCGCCCGCTCAGGCCAAACGAGCCCTCGAGGCTCATCTCGCGGAAACGGAACGCCGACTGGAGGAGGCATCTAAATTGGGCACGGCTCTAATTGATCAACAGCGAGAACTTGCTGAGCAACTGAAGGAAGTGGAACAGCAGCAGGATGAGGGTGAGATGGGCCCAGAACTGCGAAAGAGGCTTGCCGACCTGGAACACGAGTACAACGAGATCGGCCGGGAATCGGCGCGCGCCTTTCTAGCCCCGAAACGACTGGCAGGGGGCTCCGAGGATGCTCAATCAGGTACCCCATCGTTTGACCAAAAGGTATCGCTGACGACTGCAACACGCTTGCCATGGCCACTCAATCTAACGCTCATACATAGTCACCCATCAGCCCCGCCCTTTTCGCCGGACAAGCCACAAACTCTCCCAGCAAAGTTAGTGTTCCGTCTCGCAAGCAACGCAATCAGCCGTCAAACCGTGTACATGATATCGAATTCGCGACCGAAATTTCGACCTCTCTACTCGCTCAAGTCCGTCAGTTGCAGGCACTCTTGGCTGAGCGCGAGGATTCTCTCAAGTCTGTCAATCTTGAAAAATCCCGTTTGGAGCTCGAGGCGGAAGGTTATGCCCAACGCATTCGGGCGCTTGATGACAGCGAGCAGCGCTACAAGGATGAGAACTGGGCCCTCGAGACTCAAACCCATGAGTTGATGGCGGCTGTTCGAGATGCAACGGAACGCGAGAACAAGCTAAATAGCAGCCTGGAGGCTTCGGGCTTGGAAAAGAATGCCGTCGAGCGCGAATTGGAAGAGCTCAGACAGACCAATGCGAGGCTGTTGGATGACCATGCAGTCGCCCAGAAGTCAAATGATGCTGAAGTTCACCTCTTGCGCCGGAACTTGAATTATGGCGATCTGGAGAAAGCAGCCCTTCAGAAGAAACTAGAAGAGCTGACCTCGCAAAACCAAGAGTTGGCCAAGGCAGTCGCAATGCGAATTCGTCAATATGAAACCCAGGGCACTCGAGACCTCCCAGACGACATGGATGGCGACGAGCCCAATCAAACCACCCCGGACAATTCTCCCCCTCCGTCGCCGAACAAGTTCACCCCACGACACAATCATTTGGAATCTGAAACCCTCAAGAGCTCCCTTGGACATGCTCACCGCATGATACAGAATCTCAAGAGCACCATCCACCGAGAGAAGACTGAGAAGATCGAGCTCAAACGCATGCTGCAAGATGCCCGAGATGAGGTTGAGCAGCGCCGCCGTGAAAGCGCTGTACCTAATGGAGCGAAGAAATCCCTCAAGAAGAAGGAGGACTCTTTCCGGAAACCTGCACGGCCCGACCTTCTGGGTGCAGGCCGCAAGGAATCATCCATGGTTGAACTTCATGACACTGACTGGGAAGACAATGCCGGTCAGATCAGCCCAACTCGCTCACTAGCCACGAACGCGACTAGAAGTCGTGCTGGCGCACACTCTCCCGATGAGCCCAGTGATGTCTACCAGACTGCGACTGAAGCCGAAGATGGATTTGAGACGGCGAATGAGCGCGCAACCGCAACCGAGAGTGAAGCATTCCAAACTGGTGTGGAGAGTATGGCAGACGATAGCAGCGACTCCGCAGACCTTACCGAAACCGAGAACAATGTTCAGACTACTCCACGCAACCGCGTTGCTTCGTCCTTGGTGATGGCCAAGGGCCGTGATCGAACTTCCTACCACAGCTCAGCCTCTACATCGGATGATGATGAGACCGACAGAGGGTTCCCCTCTCCCAGCCAAATGCATATCTCTCGCCCGCGTGTCCGGTCGAAGCGGAGTGTTCTTAGACGGATTCGCCCGTCTGGAGAAGCTCCTATGGCTTCTGGCAGCCGCCCATCCAGCGCTCGCAACTCCCCTGCGCCAAACTTCGAGCAAGAGCTCATGGCTCAAGAGGGTCAGAGTCTGTTCGCAGAGCTGCAAGAGCTGGAAGGTGGCGAAGAGGAAGAGGAGGGAGTCGCCTCGCAGGCCTCGACACCACGCATGCCAGCCACCCCAGGCTCCCGCAGGCCTTCTGACATTACACTGAGCAACCTTCCTAAGCCAGCCATGGTCGACAGCGGTATGATGACCGAACCCTGGGAACCAGAGACCTCTCACTTTTCCCATGTACCAGTGCCTGTTCCTGTACCGACCATTGGAGAGGCTACTCCTGCCGATTCTCCGACCACTCCGCAGAGAAGCCAGACTTTAGATCGTGAAATCGGCACTGAAGCGGAAGAGACCCCTAAGCTGGTTAGCTCAGGCACCCAGTGGACACCGCTGAAGGGGCCTGTCGCGGATGGTGACCACCTAGCTAATGTTCCGACACCGCCCAAGATGGCCTGGGATAAGGGTTCTGAAACCCAGCAAGTTGAGGCTGGTACCCAGGCTGAGGCGCCAGAGCTGGGTGTTGCGGCTATCTCTTCCCAAGAGACGACACCTGCCATGCCCAATTGGCCTGTATTGGAGGTTTCCTATGTTGTTGGGGACGAGACTGTGCCTGTGAAGCATGAGCTTCCCGAGCCTGATCTTCCGAAACTGAACATGTCCTCAATTTCCTCGCAAGCCACTGATCCTGTTATGGCTATTTTCCCTGAACCTGAACCAGTGATTGTGGAGCCAGTGCGACAGTTACCTGAGCTCTCCTTCTCGTCTCTTTACACCTACTCCACCGAGCCTATCCAGGCACGCCTCCCAGAACCCGAACCTGTAGTGGAGATTCCTGAAGTTGTTCCACCGGAGCTGGGAGTTTCCACTTTCTCTACTCAGCACACTGAACCCGTGGAGCCTCAGCACCCTGAACCTGCTCCTGTGCCGGAGCCTATCATTATTCCTGCGCCTATACCCGAGCCAGTCCTTCCGGACTTATCCATCTCTATGCTGGACCCTGCCTCCACGGAGCCAATTGCGCCGAGGTTGATCGAAATTCCTGTACCGGAGCCTGCGCCCGAGCCAGTCATTCCAGAGCTCTCCATCTCTTGGCTGGACCCAGCTTCGACGGAGCCAGTTTTGTCGAAGCCAATTGTGATCCCTGCTCCCCTCACTCCATCAGTATCTACCCTGAGCTCGGTCGAAACCCATCCGGTCAAGTATGTGCCACCAGTTGCTCCTTTGATGACAGAACTGGGCATTCAAACGGAGCCTATGGATGAACCCAAGGCTGCAGCCGCAGCTGCGGCTATTCATGAAGATGATACCAATGATACCACCGAACCCGTTCGTGACCGTGCTAGCACCAGCGCAAGCGATCGACGCACAAGCATTGGCCTGGCTCTCAGCGACATATCTGGCAATGCCTTGCCCCAGTCTGCTACAGAAAAGTCGGGCTCTGTCAGTATGGATCAAGGCTCGCAGACCATCTTGTCTTCAAAACAGATCGATCAGATCCTCATTGAACGAGAGTCGGCGCGCCCAATTTCCTCCTCTGACAGCAAGTCAAGAGATATGGCTGTCATGGGAGGTGCTGCTATCGGCGGTGCTGCCGCTACCGCTGCTGCTTCGCCCTTTGCCACTCCCAAGCTCCGATCTCGCCCTCAGGCACAGTCAACCAAATCCACGACTCCCGGCCGACGACCTGATAGCTCTACTAGCCAGGCATCTGGTCTCAGCTCTCACCCGCCATTGCCTGCCGACCACCGGGAGGCTATCCTGGCCGCCGAGAAGAAGTCGATCGATATGCCACCTCCCGCATCTCCAGGTGTCATGGGGCCTCCTCTGGCACCGGCATCAGCATACCGCATGAATGTGCAAGGACCGCGGACTCCGGGAGACCAGATACCCCGACCAGGGTCAACAAGGACTGTTTCTACCCAAGCACAGATGAGAAGAAGCAGCCAGAGTCAGATGTCAAGAAGGTCGTCGGTCTCCTCGTTTGCATCAGAGCTAGAGGAACGGTTCAACATGAACCCCCACGCTGGCCCTATGCCACATGGATATGGTCCCAACACAGACCCTCGCATGATTCAGGCAATCACACAAACCATGATTGGCGAATTCTTGTGGAAGTATACTCGGAAGACTGGGTCAGGAAACATGTCGTCGACTCGCCATCGACGCTACTTCTGGGTTCATCCGTATACGCGTACGTTATACTGGAGTGACCAGGATCCCCAAACCGCTGGAAAGAGCGAGCTTCGAACAAAGAGTGTTCCTATTGAGGCTGTGAAGGTTCTTGCAGACGATAACCCGTACCCTCCCGGTCTCCACTGCAGAAGCTTAGAGGTTGTCAGCCCTGGCCGTCGGGTGCGATTCACCGCCACCACGAGCCAAAGGCACGAGACTTGGTTCAATGCACTTTCCTACCTTCTTTTGCGAGAAACCAACGACAATTGTGAGGACCACGACAACAATGTGACCTTGGATGATATTGATGAATTCAACCCTGGCTTCCGCTCGACTTCTCGCCAGACCGGCCGGATGTCTCTCGCATCTCACAACAGTCGGCGTCAGGCACCAAAACAGCAGCGGGCAGCGTCCGCGATGTCCATGCGATCTACTGGAACCCATGGGCGCGCGTCTCCCGCACTCAGCTCCCCGGGCCTCAATACCACCTTGCAGGTTCCCGAAGAAGGTCAACAGCGATCTTCGTCTCGTCTCAGTACCATTCTTACCGGCTCGATCCGGGGCTCGATCGCTAGCTTGAAGGGACGCCATGGCCAAGCTGGCAGTATTCACAATGAAAGCCTTCGTGGCCAGGACAGTGTGGAAAACTTTGGCCAAGAAACCGAAGATGACGAACGACTTGAAAACGTCCGCGCATGCTGTGATGGGAAGCACGATGTGGGTTCCCTCTCTCGCAACAGCCGGTTTAGTCCGAGGGTCGATCGCAACCACCCTCACCATTAAAACAAAAGCATTGCATCAAAATCGCTTGGCTGAGTTTGTGGGCTGGTCCTCAAACCACGACGACGGCTTTGCGTCAGTCATATAATTGCCATGGGTCTTTCTGTTTCCTCTCTTGACAAGAAACTCTCCATCCATCACTGCGCCGCCTTGCACACATTCTGTCATGATAGAAGGCACAGTGGTGGCATACTTTACACCTTCTTGATGATCTGAGTCGCAATATTCGCCCCATGATCCTACACCTACTAGTACTTACTACTCTTTTGAAACCTACCTTTCCTTTCCTGCTTGTCTCAGACTACGCATCATCTCCTATCACCGTCCTTCCTTGATCAATTGTCACTGCTGTATTCGTTCCAGCCATGTTCCAGTCTACTCAGACGCTTCACTATATTTCTTTATGTTGATAATTTCGTCCGACTACTGTTCCACTCTTTCCCTGTGATCGTGTTCTCTTCATCATTGTGCTATCTGCACCAGAACGTGAGCCTACTAAAACTAGGCTGTGTACCAGTGCCTGTTACTCTTCTTGTTTCTATCTTTTCTAGTCGTAGTATAGTAGGACCAAGTAGTCTGTAGTGTTCTGTTACGAAGGGATGGTCGAGTCCTCGCCATCGCGTCATGTGACCCTTTCCGAGGCCCTAACTTTGACCGGCGGGTCCGCTCTTCTACTTCTCCAAAATCCCCTCACATCAGTCAAGAACAAATACATCATGACTACTCCCCCGCCTGTTGGAGAGAGGCTCAAGGGCATGTTTGAGCCCGCACATCTCATGACCTGGGCCATGTCTCGTAAGTATTATTCTGTCTTCGCCTATATTTGATATGTTGCTCGGTTTTCTTCCCGTTTGTTCTTCGGCCTTTGATACTATTCGGTGTTTGAAAAAGAATACTCTCTCTTGCTTTTGTTTTGTCTGTGCAACATACTGTGCTCTTTGGTTATATTAGGATGAGTTTTGCACATATATGTTGATAAATCTGCTTTACATATATCTTCTTCCCTCCCGATCCACACTGCCACATTTCTTACGATTTCACCACAAATCTAACGACAAGCAGATTACATTCGAGTATGCGCAGAATCTATTTTCAAAAATGGCGAGATCCTCGCGCCTATCCTTCAGATATCAAGACTGCGCGATGAGTCGTTCGGTCGATTCTGGGTGGAGTTTTCCAGTATGTATCTCGGGGATTGATTAGAAGAGCGAGGGGAAACCCCCGCAAGGAAATTCAGTGAACTTTAAGTTCCAGCAAGATATCTGCCTTCAAATAATCTGCCAAATATATTTACGAGACCGAGACTTGTCTCGGCCAGAAAATGATGGATTATATGCTAACACATTTCCCAGCCCCAGCACCAAATTCCGCACCGCCACCAACAGCAGGCTCGGATGAAACAGACACCTTCAAACCCGGAGGAAATGTCAACGGCTCCTCAGATCTAATCCCACCACTCCTCAGAACAGCCAGTGGGACCGTCCTTGACATCGGACCAGGAACAGGCACTCAAATGCCCCTCCTCCGCTCCCCAGCCATCAAAGCCATCTACGGCCCAGAGCCCTGTCAGGGTTTACACGACAAACTCCGCGCTAAAGCTACAGCCGAGGGCCTTTCATCGAAGTATCACATTCTCCCCTGTGGAGCCGCAGCTGCCGAACTCCTCCCGGCTCTGCGAGAGACGGGAACAGGAGTTGCGGATGAGCATGATCAGAACGGAACAGGCGTCTTTGACACGATCATTTGCGTGCGAGTTCTTTGCTCTGTTCCGGAGATGGAACGGACGGTGAATGAATTATATGCCTTGCTTCGGCCTGGTGGTAAGTTGTTGATTACGGAGCATGTGGTTAATCCGTGGCGCACGGCCAAGGGCTCTCTACTGGCTCGGATCATGCAGGGGGTTTATCAGATGCTTGGGTGGAGCTTTTTCATTGGGGATTGTGCTTTGAATCGGGATACAGAGGGGGCGTTGATGAGGGCGGCGGAGAGGGATGGAGGGTGGGAGTTTGTGGATTTGGAGAAGAACTTTACTTGGTCGGTTATGCCGTATCTTTCTGGGACTTTGGTGAAGAAAAGTGCATAGTTGGAGTGGTACATTTATACAGCCATGGTTGAGCGAGTCTGAAATGTTCACTGAACATCGGTATCTATCTAATATGCCTACGCAAGACGAAAGTTCTTTGAATGACAGTAGCTCGGTAGGTATCCGAGATAAATCTATGTTAATTGTCTAGATGGGTATCATGATTATATTAATAATCCAAGCCTCGAAATTTACAGAGGGAATTCGGGTATAAGCATAGAGCTGGAATCTGGCCGCTTCAGTTAGGCTTTGGCCGTCCTGGAGGCCAGAAATCAAAGAGATCTAATGCCTCGAATGTCCAGGGCCCCTGGTCAAGTTCTTCCACTAGCTCAGAGGTTGTGCTGAGTGCCGGCCGGGTCTGAAGACTAGGTCTAGCAGTTAAAGCGGTGGGATCAGACAATGATTTGTGTAAAGGTGCATCGAGTGGTCTTTTTGTGGGAATGTTTCGAGCGGGAGCGGGACGACTTCCATTAAATGATTGTACATGAGAGCCTCGACTTCGATTGGGTTCGTTTCCAGGGCTATCAACCATCTCCTCGAGAATGAATTGAGTTGATACCGAAGGTAGGAATTCCATATTGGTAGACGCGGGGTCATGAGACAGGGCGCTAACTGGTCTGCAAGACGATTAGTACAGTAGGCCCTCATTTTTTGCGAGCACGTACTGACTGCGATTCCTTGGGCTTCGGCGCAGGTTGGCTTCGTTTATCGGGAGGGGCCATTGCTGAAGATGGGGATGATTTCTGAGACGCGTCGCTAGGCAATAGCGCGCTGTACATCAACTTCCGGCGGGGTTTCTCAGTAGCCAGGCGCAAGGTCTTGACTGGTTGCTCTGGGAGCTCTGTGTTAGGGTTTGGTCGTGAATGTCGTGAATGTCGTGAGATGTCATTATCTGGGGGGTCGTGGGGATTCGTCAGTTTTGCACGCGCATCTCGAAGAGATCCGGCAGGCGGTTCCTTCGGTGCAACAGGTATCGCCTTCGGCTGAGGTATCGTTTCAGAAGGTGGTGGTAGGGACGGTCTTATGAAGGCCGGAGGGTCTTGTTTGGGAAGTTTAGGTATTGAAGGTGCTTCTCTCGGTTTTGGCTTCGGTTCCTCTACCAGCACTGGTATATTCGGTCTGGCGTCCTTCAGCGGCCTCGTTTTCTCCTGTAGCACAGGAGGGCTCGACGGTCTTGTAGGTCTTCGTGGCTCTGGCTCCGTAAGATCCACCACCTCGGATTGTACATTCCTGCTTTGGGTCGGTGTTGTTCCTGCTGAGACTTTCGGTCGTTTGGGGGCTCGATTGGAGGATTCGGGAATATTTGGCGGCGGATGGTGACGTTCTTCATACGGAGACACGTTATGTCCAACCGTGGTCCGTTTGATACCGAGAAGGTCATTGAGCGAGCGAAACGACTGCGAGCCGGAGGATCGAACGGGCGTGGAAGTGGGCGTAGGACGCGCTTGGTAGAGCTGAGGACCGGTATGATTCGCACGCTGAGAGCCAATATGATTCGAGGGCGGGGAGCCCTGGCTAGATTTCTTCTTTTCAAACAAATTGCTGATGTCTTGCTGTGTTGTCCCCATGCGCTCGCCGACCTCAATCAACACTCCTTTGTCGAGTTCCAGCTCGTCACCATCTTGTACCTCATCTGTCGAACGCCAGTGGTGATCGCCGATATAATTCCCGTGATCATCATAGACCATCACCCGCTTATTGAAGGCATGGTATCGGAGATAGCCATCCTGCCAGCGCTTAGACTTGCGGCGCAAATCGTGCGTGTATAAACAGCGAAACTTGACGACGGACGCGGTGACCGGGGATTGGGACGAGACTGGAGCCGTGCCACGGGGAGTGGATATCGTGGCAGGCATCTTGAGAATCGAGGATGGAGCCACTCATGGCAGAGTGTGCTGAGTGGCAACAGTGCAAGGATGGTGGGTGAGGGGGCGAGTGTGAGAGGTGAAAGTCGAAGCGAAGGTGGAGTGTGATGGGCGATGCTGGTGGGCCTAAGGCAACATCCCCACTTGTACTTGGCATCTCTCCAGCACAACTGAACATCAACAATATCAACAATATCAACTCAACACCAAGCCAACATGCACGCATGCATGCAGCATCGCATCACCGACCATGGCCTGTCCACTCTCCATCAACTTAGCGGGTTGACTCACTTCAATTCTCGCCCCCACACGGAATGTGCTGTGCATAGATGCAGCGATCTAGTCGCGCCAGCCCCTCTGATTTGCGACAACCCCAATCCAAGTGGACCTCGACCCATGCCCTGACGCATTTCCCCAGCCAAAAATAATTATCGCAGCAGCCCAGCAAACCAGCAGAGGAGCAAAGAAGGAGCATATGAGGGGCCGCCCCCAAGAGCCGCAGGGAGGCTGTAACGCAACGTTTCGAAACAAATCCCTCCCCTCCTACTTTCTGCTTCCTGCTTCTTCCTCCTTACAACCCGAATTTTCGACAAATTGGCTGCTGGTCCAGTTCAATGTCCGTTTGACAAGATTGTTGCTATTGCTGTTGCTCTTTCTTACTCATTGCTTCTTTTGGGCTTTCCGCCCGTGCGATCTTGCAACTTGAAGCTCCAAGTTTCCTCCTAGTCTCGCCTTTGTGGGCCAGCCTCGCGATAATTATTTCACCATGCAGGGCATGCAGAAGCGCTTTGGTCGAATGACCACAAAGGCAACGGCCGACGATAGCCATGTCGCCGTGCTCTTAAAGGATTTCGAAGATGCGGAATCGCTGTTGTCTAAAGTAGGCAACATCTTTTTTCCCCGAATTTGTTGACGCGCGTCCCATCGCTAACCTGCCCGCTTCCTCTTCAGGTTTCAGATTCGACCAAGGCCTGGCGTGATGCCTGGGTGTCAGTCGCAACTTTCCAAAGCCGCCTGGCGGACGAGTTCGATGGGTTCTATGCGCCCATCGTCGGCTCGTCTGAAACACCCTCCCCGCATCGACCCGTGGAAACCGATCCCACCCTTTTGGGTCGATCCAACCGACTACGAAAGGAGTTCGACGAACTACGCGATGAGATGATCCAGGAGCTCGCCGTCGTCGAGGATCGCATGTCCCGGCCGGCGGAGACTGCTAAGAGCTACCTGGCGCCCATGAAGAAAACAATCAAAAAACGGAACGATAAGAAGGTATGTGGGGTTTGGGTCTTAGATGGAGTCAACTATCCGTGCACGGATACGAACTTGCCACTGACCACCTTGCGATTTACAGTCCGAATTTGATATATATCAAGGCAAAGTCGATGGCCTCATCCATAAACCGAGGCGTACCGACCGCGAAAATGCCAATCTTGCCAAGGTGCAGCTAGATCTCGCCAATGCCAAAGAGGTAATGCAGACTGCGCAGCCCGCTCATCAACGATCAAGCAAGACAATACTAACTCTACTATAGGTGTATCAAGCTGCGGATAATGACCTCCGCCAACGCCTACCAACTCTGATCTCTCTCCTCTTCTCCCTTGCGCCCATCATCCTCACTTGCCAGATCGAGATTCAGAACCGCATGCTGGGAACCTACTACACAGTGATACTCGCTTTCTGCGAAGAGACCGGATTACCATCCCCGCCAGTGTCTATGGACCAAATAGTCTCGGATTACCAGCTTGCTCACGATCCCGTTCGGAGCCAAATCGAAGGCATGAATTGCCTCATCCACGGCAAGGCGATCCGACAAGCGCAGGAACAGGAACTGCAGAACAAACGGCCCTCTCTCGGCAGCCGCACCAGCAGCGTCGCTACCAACGCATCGCGTCCATCCATCGCCTCGCGCCCATCTCTCTCTTCCATCCGTGGTAAACCTCCTGCCCAGCCCCCGATGCTCGCCCCGAAGCCTTGTTCATCGGAATTCCGCTCGCCTTCGCCATCCTCTTCATACATGGCATCCCGCAGCTCCGTCTCCGTTGTGAGCTCTTCAGGGACATCCCCGCTGCCATCGGCGAACGGCTCCTGGATGCCGCCTCCGGATTCCATGCCATCACCGCAGACCACCACACCTCTACCAAGCGGGGTATCGTTCTCTCCTGCTGCTCCGCCTGTGGACCATTTCCAGCGAGGTCACCAAACCAGCTCACTTCACTCCGGGCCCAGCATACCCTTCACAAATGCCGAGCCCTTCGCTATGGCCGCGCTGAAGAAGAAGAAGCCCCCGCCTCCGCCTCGCCCGACCTTTGTCACTGCATTATACGACTTCGGCGGACAGAGCAACGATGATCTGGCTTTCCGAGAGGGCGATCGGATTCGTGTTGTGAAGAAAACAAATAGCACGGATGATTGGTGGGAGGGTGAGATCGCTGGAGTGCAGGGCTATTTCCCTGCAAACTATGTCGAATAGACGGGGTAACAAACTGGACCCTCGTGAGGGCTTTAGATTTGCCACGTTGAGAGAAACATAGTAGAGATTTGTGACGGATAAGATATAAAAAGGGACTACCTCAAGATGAGGATTCGCGGGCGATTTATTTTTTTTCCTTTCATATCAATTTAGTTAATACCTCCTACGTTGTGCTTGATATATATTGCCCCATCCTTTGGCAACATTTCGTTATATTCCCCGTTATAGACAAGGACTCGTTGATGAAAAAATAGCAACCATGAAAACATTAAACATACACTTTTAAGTTTAAGTTACTAATAGGTCTTCTTGCTAGGCTGTATATTGAGTTAATGCCAGATACTTGCTCGAGCAAACCAAACTTAGCGGCGACGAGGCTGTGATCTGATAAAGTCAAGATGAACAAGCTAAAAATGTACTGGAAATGGAGATGTTATCTCCATCAACCAGCCAAGTGGCCGAGCAGTAACTCGGCTAATTCGTCTTCCTTGGTCTAGTGGTCATGATTTCCGCTTGTCATTAACACCGATAAGCGCGGGAGACCGGGGTTCGATTCCCCGAGGGAGAGTTCTTTTTTGCTTCCTTAATTTTTGAGCATTGACTCGTGTTAAGAGGGGTTTCTGTCCTTGTGTTTTCTTTTTCCGAACTTGATATGCATACTCATCATTAAAAATATTGTTGATTACACTATTGCTACCTACACCTCGGATGTATACATTGTCGGCTTGCAGACATGAATACAAATGAGTGGCCAGGGGAAGAATATATACCAAAGCCAATGAACCAAAGACCATGAACCAAGTTGCGACAGGCTCAAATAAACGCCTCGCCCGGGTTTTTGTTATTCTCCAATGCATCTGTCTCCGCTGGGCGGCGCCGACTGTTCAAAAACGTCTCCACCATGTGCCTGCTGGAGATTGTAGAATGACCATCCTGAAGTTTGTGATACTCATCCATCATGTTATCATGTTCCCCCTTCTGCCACGCATTTTCGTTGTTCACCGCATTGAAATCGCGGTATGTGCGCATCGATCGGAATGAGTTTGGCTTTCCATTAGCCATCGGCCGCCGGGCAGAATATCGTCGGTACTGTTCCTGTGTCAAATTCCTCTTCGACATATCGGGTGCTAATCTCTGTGGAGTTGGCGAATCCGGAAGACCTGGCTGATTTCCAGTTCTTGTTCGCATCGGCGATAAAGTCCGGCCAGAGGGGACCCGAACAGGTGGAGATGGATCCTCGGCAGTCGTATCAACTGCTGAAAGCTTGGAGGCAGTCTTGACCGTGCTACTAGGCTCAATGTTTTGAGATGGC
Organism: Penicillium sp. G339; assembly: GCA_027569595.1. NCBI lineage: Eukaryota > Fungi > Ascomycota > Eurotiomycetes > Eurotiales > Aspergillaceae > Penicillium > Penicillium sp. G339. Next base: position 188,635 of record JAPDFJ010000026.1, read on the forward strand.
AAAATGGTTCGTACGCTGGAAGACCGACTAAATGGACGCGAGAAGTTATTTTGCGAGCCCATCTTGAGTTCTTCAATGGGCTGTGGGTCGTGGTGCTTCAGCCCACTAGCAATATACGGTACGGCCGTCGACTCCTGGCCAGGAACAGGTGCTCTTCGCATAGTGCCCATGAATATCTCATCATCATCCTCCTGGAACTGTGCATCTTCCCGAATATGCTCCCGTGTCGGACTTGCCGATTCAATTCTCTCGATCTGTGAGCTCATCCACTGTTGCCAGTCCGAACTCGGCTGTACTTGCGTTTTCAAGGGCGATGAGCTGGGAGAGCGTGTTGGTGATCTGTAAACAGCTCTCTGGGAGGCAAATATAGTTGCTGTTCCTGGCTCGTCTGCCGCCCGTCGAAGTCCAGCTCCATCCACTGTGGGTGTGCCTCCGTTGGTCGTTCGAGAATATACACTCGGGGAAACAGGCCCCATTCTCGAGTTTCCATATTGAACAACGATCACACTACCTGTTTCGTCATCCGAATACCCATCACGGTTATAAGGTGAAAGAGGCGACTTTCCATCGACTCTGGCGTCCAAGGGCTGATTTTCTTGTCCCGATATGCGAGACATACTCGGCGAAGGAATATATTGAAGAGGGCGAATGAAATGCTTCTGCGGAGAGGAAAGGTTTTCTGCCTTTGCAGTCGTAAATGATCTAGGTGTCGACGAGTCTCTACTGGGAATACGGCAGATGGTGAGTTTGCTGCCGCGCGAGAATGCGGAAGAAGTGCGTGCTGGGATAGCACGATGCTCTGGGACAGTGCCAAAAATGATCTCCTCTTCGGAATTCTGTATACCCTGTCGTCCGATTTGTTGCATCAAAGCCGAGTACAAATCATGACTATCGACCCAATCGTTAAATCTACGGGCAGCAGATTTCCTGGACGTGGGCGAAGCCTGGTCGACTGGACCCGAGGGGTGCTGAGGTAATTCCTGATTCAAGTCTCCATGTTCTTCGATCAGAGATAGTGATTGCCGATGTCCAGATTTGCGTGCAGAAATGGTGTTTGCCACTGTCGAATCCGCCCAACTTGTGACGCGTGACTTGGAGGTGCAGAGACTGGCACGGCTGGGGGTGATTCGTGGAACACGCAATGGGCTGGACGGGGGGTCATCATCGACGTCTACATATTCGCTGATCGTATTTTCAATAGGATCGTCATCAACGGTGGTAGGCACCGGAGGAAGTGGACGATCGGTCTCATCAGAAAGCCTTGATTGTGGCTCGACAGGTTTGGACAAACCAAAAACCCGCTTCAGACCGTTTTTGAAAGATGCCGAAAAGGTTCGTCGTCTGCAATGAGAGTGATCACCCTGGAATTTTGCACCAATGCTACTCTCACTCGTTGCACGGAAGGTTTTCCGGAAAGATCTGTTCTCCTTCCTGCGTCGGTGTAATAAGAGCGAGGAACGCCTCGTCTGGATTTCCGCCCCGTCAATACCGTCAATACTCCCGAGGAATTGATTTCGAGCAAGTTGGATGGCCGTGTCTTGGCTTTTGGCGCGTCGAATTGCACGAAATCCTTGGAGGGGACTCGTCCGGGTGAAGGATGGTGTATGTCTCATTGTGCGCGGCAGCACAAACTGGGGACTTCGCTCAATATCCATGGCATCTCGGCGGGGAAGAGGGGGCGTGCTATATGTGACGTGAGATGATCGTTGTCTGGTCGAAAACATCGACTTGGCCTTGCGGAGGCGACGATATGATGATGGGACGGAACTATCTCGACCATCCAGACCATTCAGCTCACCCGTTGACGAGAGAACAGCCGAGCAATCGCGATCATTGAGTTTCCCTTTACTTTCAGCTTCGATGAATGAAAGGGGGGTTGATGGGGGTACGGTGGGGACTCCGCGGGTGGAGGCACTATCGTCAATATAATGCAGACTGGATTTTGGTCTTCGTTTTGGGATGGCAACTTGTGCAGGTCCGCCGAGTTGATCATAAGAGCATTTCAATTCCGCGGAGCGTTGCTGAGAGTGTTTCTGGCTTGAATGCATGGCTCGCGAAGCAGCAGTGGCGGCATGGAGTTTGGCGACATTAGGGTCAATGATTTCTGTTGTTGGAGTTCGACGGGGCTTTCGAATGGAGCGAGAGGACATGGACCTGCGCAGTTTACCTCGCGTATTGAATGGGGAAAACATATTGCAAAAGGCTGTAGTATATAAGGTACATCAAAGAAGATGCTGGAGAGAAGAAAGACCTCGAGGGAGAGAAGGTGAGAAAGTAAGACAATGAGAAGATCAGAAGGTGCGGATGGACTGGCCATGGTGACGAGGCAGGTGCGGTCCCATGTTTTGGGAAGGAGCGAGGGAGAGGAGTTTTTGGGTGACTGGAGATTCCTGGGATTCCTGGGATACGTGAGATGATTGAGGTGATTGAGGTGATTGAGGTGATTGAATTTAGGATCGACATATCTACAGCCTGCAGGATCCATAGGATATGCAGACGGCGGACGATAGCGGCCATCGGGCTATATCGAATTCTCGATATTTTAGGATTGCAGAAGATAAAAGCCTACCTTAAGTACAGTAGATGTATAGAATTGTGCCCGCCCTTTAATAATGAATAGCTTCAACTCTAATTTAGAATAACCCTATACTAGTAGTACTGCTAGGGTATCTAATCTACTGGGGTACTTAGTACTAGTAACAAATGAAGATTTTGAGTTTCTTATCCTATTATGAATTCATGACTAAGTACTTCGGTATTATATGAATCTCTATAAATTTAGAATGCGAAGAGAGACTACCCTAGGGCGGTACTAGTAGTCATGCACCCGCAGCTGCAGCTTGGCTAACCCCCCTCTCGGACAGTGAGTCACGATCTGACTCAACCAAGCCCCCATCACAAGTGCTGCGCCTCAGCAACCGAACAAAGAGGGCACACAAAAAATGCATTTATCTTGGATCGTTTCCAGAGGCCTTTCCCTCATCACCACCGCAAAAATAACCCCGAAAAGCAGTCCATGGCCGCTCCAGCGTCTAGCTCCGGTGGAGCAGCTTCCCCACAGCGATCGCCACGCCACATCACACTGGACGGACGAACCCTTGAGGGAGGCGGCCAACTAGTCCGCAATGCGCTAGCTTTGGCTGCCCTCACCGGCCGACCGGTCACTATCAACCATGTGCGTGGGAACCGTGGAGGAAAGACGGGGCTGAAGGCGTCCCATGCAGCAGCCGTCAAGCTGTTAGGAGAGATCAGTGGTAGCAAAGTCACCGGGGGTCACATTGGATCGCGAAGTGTAACTTTCGAACCCCCGGAATTCAATTCGCTGCCATCGACAAAAGTGCCCAATGGCCTGACGCTCGTTCCATTAGACAGCGTCTCACCGAAGCCCGAATACAATATCCATCTGACAACCCCAGGCTCAGTCTTTCTCATACTGCAGGCCATGTATCCATACCTGCTATGGGCCGGATCTCGACCTGGCAGTGAAAAGATTCGAGTCAATATCACGGGTGGTACCAATGGGACTAACTCTCCATCCTACGACTATGCAGCCCAGGTGATGGTGCCGAACTTTAAGAGGCTGGGATTTCCTCCCCTGGACATCAAGCTGCATAAGCGTGGATGGTCAACTGGCACGGTTGGCATGGGATCTATCAGCTTTGTTTTGAGCCCCCTGGAGTCTTCCAAAGTGCCTGTCTTTCCTCCCATAAACATCATGAATTATGACCGCGGCAAGATTACGAGGGTCGACATCACCATTCTAGCCCCGGATGACCCCCTCCAGGCAAACGCAAAGAACGGAGAGCTGCGAAGCATCCGCCAGTACACTGAGAAACACACCCGTCGCATACTACGCAAGGCCCTCCAAACTTTAGATCCATCCCTCATTGACCAGGAACTGCTGGACGAGGAGGGCAGGGTTCCTCTCACTTTGACTAGATCAGAAGCCACGTCTCACGTTGCCCGGTTTTATATCCTGCTGGTGGCCGACACACAAAGAAGCTTCAAAATTGGATTCGATGCTCTTGGGTCCGCTAGAGCTGGCCGGCACAAGGAAAAGCAGCCCGGAAGAGGCAAGCACAAGAAGGACAAGAAGGGAACAAATAACGGCCAGAATAAAACAGATGTGGAACACATTGAAGAGTTTATTGAAAGTTGTGTCCAGGGTTTCATTAATGAACTTTCGGGGCTTCATACAAGCGATGTCGATGACCCGTCGGGCAATGTCACAGCCAAGAAGCGGTCGTCTCTAGATCAGTACATGAGAGATCAAATTGTAGTGTTTGAGGCACTCGGAAGACTTTCAGGGGACGGGATGGATACGACGGTCGAAACATCGGAGGAGGACGAGCGGTATTGGACATTGCATACTAAAACGGCACAGTGGGTGTGTCGGGAGATGCTAGGAGACCGATAGCAGAATCAAGAAGGTGAAAGATGCCATGAAAGAGCCGAGATCCACTATCCAATCTACCATTGTCGGAATCAATGTGAAATCCGTTCTTGCCAGATGGACAGTTTATGTACACAGTAGTAACGATTGATAATGCGGCAGAAGAGCCGAGCTCAAATTCTCCGAATGGCCCACCCGGCAAAGATGGATGCCAGGGGGCTCGCATCAAACTCGCCCGAGATTACAGGGTGGCCCATGAGAGAGCAGGGATTGTACGAGCCCGAGGCACATTTGTGGATGAAATCTCACACGGCGTGAGGATGACAGGGATGTTCAGCCCCATCGGCCACTAGCCCACTGCACAACACTATGCCATTGTGTCGGAACTATGAGAACGATACTGAATCTGAATCTGAATCAAACTCTGAATCTGAATCCGAATGAATCGAATTTCCTCAAAAATACATGTAATCGCATAACCGTTGAACCCCGAAAAACCAGGGGATCCGCGCGAGACAAGCCACACCGACAAACCCTACCGTCCAACCACTGCCACCAGCGCAGCGATCCAAGCGATCATCATCATATCTTACCAATTATGGTGCCCTGAAGAAGGATGTGGAGACGTTATTGCCATCCCCACAGTCCACCCTGAAACAGCGAACTGATCGGACTGTGGCTGAGCGGGGCCTGTCGCGAGAGAGAAGAAAAATACAGAAAAAAAGGGGGTGGAGGGTGGAGGGCGAAGCGAAGAACAAAATACCAAGAGACTCTTGAAAAACGGCCGAAAAACAGAAACACAAGAGCTCCATGGTCTAGTGTTTTACATCATATGGATCAGTAACCCACCCTTCTCTCCGAACCACGCCGTGCAGAGCAGAGCAGAGCAGCCAAGCATTCCGCAGGTTTGGGTGGTGTGGGGAGGTCGCCAGGAACAGGAACGAGAACTGGACAGGCAGCCACAGTGGAATTGTCTTGGATGAGAGCTGGGTCTTGTCTTGACTCTGAACCTTAGAGCGAGAACGAGCCCGTGATCTGAATCAGACTCGGCAAAGCGATCATCTGAATCATCTCCTCATTCTCATTCGATTACGGCTTGCGAAATGAGATGATATCCAAACTTTACCCACCCACTCTACATCTCGCACGCGAGATATTATTAAACGCACATGCAGGACGCAAGGAGTTTGACACGTCCCGGGACTGCAGTATTGGGAGCCGATCAAACACCCCTTGAATGCACGCAATGATAATGATGCTTGCCAGCAATGGGAAGTGGGGGTCTTTGTTTCAAAGGCAATCGGGATCGCATCGTATCGTTCGCAGCAACCCTCGAGCCTATTCTATTAAGGGGCTGGCGCTGTTGGCAGGAGCTTCAAGGGATTCAGAGGCGACCCAACGAGTGTCGTGCATGTAGTGCACCGTGTCGCGGCTAAAGGAATGTGAGCTGGTGGTTTTGGGCTCATCGATAATGAGAAATAGGAAATTAATGGTCTGATCCATATGATGTCATCCCATTTCAATGAAATCAACTAAATTGCGTGCATGCCTCTGGTCCCATTGCTTCAAATTTGAATAAAATATAAACGGATGAATGAATAGATGGATGACGGGTGGGTAGATGTCAGATAGATTAAAAGCCGTTAGTGTTGAGTCGCTTCCAGAAGCGCTCAGGGCTGAAACGCGCCTCGGTTGTTTCAATCTTCATCCGCAGCATCGGGAATGAGGCCGATGGCCCATGATGCCCCATGCCCGATCCTGAGTTCTCTTCCTTTCGATTCTTTGTTGGCCCCGCCCCATCAAACAACGAGAAATATACTGCGAGGGCTAGGGCTGCGGCCCCCAGTTGGCTTGGCCCCTTCTAAATCTTAGATAATTGGAGATTCTACCGAGATATCCGAGCGAATCAGTGCCGCCAAAGCATAAGCTGAGCCACGGCCGCTGCCTAATTTGCACCTAATTCCAATCCAAACGCTTTCATCAAAAGGCTGACCTGCCTTTCAGCTTGGGGCCCACTCGGAGCCTCGTGGCGGACGTAGGCGATCCCGCGCAGCGATGCCACGGGGGCTGTTAGGTTTGGACCCGTGGAGTGGGGTGGTCATCAGAGCCAGGCGCATTCATCGCGGTGGATGCGCGATGCCAGAAACGGAGTGTGGGATGCCCCGGTGGCCGCGTTTTGGAAATTCATTGGCGTGAGATCTGATGCGTTTCCGTTCCACCTCGGGCCATCCATGAGGCTGTTTCGATATATTTAGCTATTGGGGGCCAGAATGCTCTGCTAGATCGCTCTAGACGTGTGGTGAAACGGCTGACATGGGTGTCATTGTGATCCTTCGGGCTGGCTGTAAAGGTAGTCACTGGCTTGCTACATGTGTGGTATTAGGAATACGGAAATAAAGAGAGGCGATGCAGAAAGGCGAAGCAAAGACAAGGCAGTGCATGCAGGTATGATGCAGGTATCTAACTAGTTAAAACTATCCTAGGGAAAGATCATGGGTGATCATGGGGAACCGGTAAAGCATTAATCGCAGAATGGGGGGTATGGCATCGCGGAAAGACGGAATGAGGCATAGAAACGCACATAAAGAGAGCCGAGCGACATAGCAAAGAAGTATGCGCAAAGGAAAAAGGAAAAAGAAAAAAAGGAGAAGGAAACGAAGGAAAAAGCAGATCGATCACCGATCGACCACCATTCGCGCCACTGCCCACCAGTGACAGATTTCCATAGTATCCATGCAACAAAAAAAGAGAAAAAAAAAAAAAAAAAGAAATACAGGAATATCTATCCTCCATGCAGATAAAAAGATCAGAACGACCGTCATTGCTTCAGTTGCCCATCAACTCGGAAGCGAGCGGGAGGAAGAGAGCACATCTCGCATCTCGCGCGTAGATGTAGATGTAGGTGTTTTGCGCCGGGGACATGCATTTGGTCCCGACCAAGCGAGAGACATGAAAAAAAAATAAAACAAGAGGCATAACGGTGAGGCCCGAACGAGGAAAGAGCCGCCGTGAAGTGAATATTGAATTCGACAAACGCCCAGTGATGCAGTGTGAGAGACGAGACGAGATGTAGATGGGCTGGGTCTCACCTCCGCGGAAACCAGTCCGCAGAAGGTGACCCAGTCACCCTAGTATCCGGAAGAATGGCGGAGGTGTTGACCGTAGTTCCGGAGAGGTGAGGTGAGGTGAGGCGAAATTATTACAGCTCGAGATCCTCGGCTTTGAAGACCGCACTGAGGCGCTCTGAGGGGAGAACGCGCTTGTAGTCTCGGGGCTGGGCGAATGGGGAAGCGGAAGCTGGACGACGAAGGTTGAGGGTCTGAAAAAGGTTAGCATTTTTGATCTGAAATTCTTTGTGACATGCGACGCATCTGTAACATACCACGCAGTCGGAGCACTTGGCTCCTTGACGGTTGACGCGGCCACGGCAGCCGCGGGGGTAGTTTGCGCAAGAGTACATGGTGAAGATGACGAGTGCAAGTTGTGGGGTAAGTGGCTTTGAGATGAAAGGTCGAAGGTTGCGAAGGCTGCGCAGTAGAGGAGAGCAGACCAGAGCAGAGAAGAAGTCGCAAGATGTGAAATCGGAGATCGCGGGGAGGAAAGTTTGTGGAGGTGAAGAGTCGCGGATGGTCGGGGGACCTCTTAGATCTTAAAGAGTTCAAGTTCCGAAAGGAGAAAATAAAAAAAGCGAGCTAGGCAGACTTGAACTTTAAACAGGGCCAAGGATGGAGGTATTTTGCAGCTAAAGGGGAAAATGGAAATGGAAATGGTCCACAGGGCAGGGGAGATGACGATGACGTCGGAGGAAACGGGAGAACGGAAGAGGAGGGGAGGGAGGCTTGCTTTAGTGCTGTTATATTAGCTGCAGGGGAAACAAGAGAGGGCAGTGGGAGGGCGAAAGGGGGTTTATATCCAGAGGCTCAACCTAGTATCCCGCGAAAGGGGAACTAGAAATGGAATTGAAATGGAAATGGACTAGAATTTTTAGGGTTCCATTGTTACGGGTTACGGCCTGAAGCCGTTTGGAGCCTGGGGTTGTTCGTTCCAGTTTTTTCCAGTTTTTTCCATGGATTTTCCTTTTTTTTACCTTTTTTTTACCCCCCTGTTTTTTTTTCGGAAATTTCTTTTTTCTGGTTTATTTTTTGGCTCTACTCTTTGATTTGATTTCCCTAATCTGCTGAGCTAGCCAAGACTGTGATCTGTACTCTGTATTCTGTCTCCTCTGTATTCCGTGGTGACCACTGCTACTATGTACGTAGTTACTGCTATGACTATAGATTACATACTCACAGCTATACACTCAAACCTGTACACAGCTGTACACAGCTGAGACTCCGCTGCCTGTCAGTGACAAGCACCGTCCTTTGAGTGGGCTCCGTTCGCACACCAGGGCAGATCGGTCGATCCCTCCTTTCGACCCGGCAATGCGGGTTTCTGATCGGCTTAGATGCTGGTCTTCGATGCATGACGCCCTGCCGGTTGGAAGGGATGGGCCAATGGCAGCAAAGGCATGGAAGAAAAGAATGCGCGCGCTGGGCCGAATCGCACTGGAATGACTCGCAGGCTCGTCAAGGTGATTGCAGGGACCCGGTGGAGCAGAAGAGGAGCAGGAGCACCTGACTGAAGCTGGAATCCATACACCAGCCCAACTGCGCTCGTGCCTCAGATTGAGTGCTGGTGTGAGCAAGCGCCTAAAGTGCCGACGGAGGAACTAGCTCGGCCCCCTGAAAAGGGGCGAGTGTGAGGCAGAGAGCAAGGTTGATGGCCAGGGGGAATCCCGCGTCCCTTTTCCGTTATTTCCAACGTTTCGAGTTGATGTATAACACGAGGATGTCCGTATTCTGAACTTTGCGCGATCCTGCCAGGATACGGATCCGAGTCTAGACTGGACTCGCGCATCGGGCAGTGTTCTGGAAAGCTGGAAATCTCCACCGCACCCACCTCGCGCATTAGCCCATGGCTAGCTCTCTGGATTAACCGGTTCGGGCCTGTTTGTCAATGGTTTGCACGCTGTCGTTGTCTCGGTCATGTCAAGGCTGCATCTTTCCGAGCCCTGCACATTGGGGGAGGTCTGGGATGGTCAGACCTGCCAGCTGCCTGCCAACTGCTAGGTCGTCTCTGTGATCGGTGTGTTCTCGAAGTCTTGATTCGCAGATCACTTAGCTCATTGTCACACCCGTTTGTTTGCGCCTGGAGGTGGAGCCATCCGCCAGCGAAAAAAAGAAAGGAAAAAAAGCAAGCAAGTTGCACCTCGGTCTCGTCGTGAGTCCGCAATGCCGCGTTTTGACAGCTCCGGCACTCGATTAAGCCTGACAGGGATCTTTGCCACCAGATTCTCTTCTATACTTCACCCTAGACTCAAGTATACCGTTTGCTGGTCAAATTGCCCCCATTCTTATGCTTTCTCCTTTTCTTTTTGTATTGCCCTCTTGCCCCCTCTCTTCTCGCTGTTTTCTTTTGCTGGATACCCCGCCTAGCGATGGAAATTACGGTTTCGTCAGCACCGCGTGTCGCACAGCTGGGAGATGGGAATTGGGGGCGGAGACGTGTACTCCCAGGGGATTAAGCTCAGTCTAGGCCATTTGACTGGCTCAGGTGGCTGACAGCTTTGCACTTGAATCTTACGGATGCGACGGCACCCCGTAACTAGCGGCCGGGCTGCATTGGCCCCGGAGAGCTGTGTGTTGTCGTATCAGCATCAACGCCTCCGAATGCATGACAATAAGAACCCTGACCGGACTTATGATTCCAGTATGGATGCATATGTACATATGCATACCGCACCATCCATCCAGGACACCCGCAGGCTGCCGCTCGGACGTCGCGGGCCGTAAAAGAAAATGTGGACTTTGGGTCAGGCACCAAGGAACCGCATCCAAGGATGCTGAATTGACGGATGCCGGCGGAGCGCGAAGGAGTCTAGAGAGTCTAGAAGACCATCGAAGACGCAGAAGCCGGGTGGAACACGAGCTGGAAATTTGGACCGCCGCAGCCTGGGCCTTTGGGCCTTTTCCTCTGGTCACACGTCCCCCGTGTGACCGGGTCCTGCTAAACCTTACTATGACAGCAGAAAGTAGGAAGCGAAAAAAATAAAATAAAAAGAAAACAGAATGGAGGAAGCTGAAATCCGGCCGACACTGCAGTACCAATCATTGCCTGTGACCTCATGCCTCCAGCCACCAACAGCCGACGATGCGGCCAGACTATTTGGGTCCGCCTCAGGTGATCATCTTTGGACGGACAATCTTGGAAAAACGGCCACTAGCGAACCCTGTTCTGCACCTGTTTTTCGGCCCGTCGCTGGATGTGGACGAATATGGACTGATGCGAGACGTGAACATGTCGTGGAAAGAAAATAAAGGGTTATCTGATGGACGTCATTTGACCCGCGGCTGAAGGCTGGAGGCTGCTGACGCTTTGCTTTTTTCGCCCATGCCCATGCCCAGCCCATGCCGAGGCTGAGGCTGAGGCCTGCAAAGCGTCTGCAAGTAGTCTACGATGTCATACTCTGCGAAAAGTGCAAAGGGCAAAGTGCAAAGGGCAAAGTCGTATTATTCTGCTTTTTTCCCTAAAAGAGCTGGAATCCCTAAATGCTATAAACCTGCGTCGCATCGCCCACTCAGACCCCCCACAGCGAACGAAGCACCACCCATGCACCGATGATCCCGATCGTCGATGCAAGAAGCAGCCCGTTGCCTTCCCAGGTCAAGCCTAGGTAGGCAAGCATGCCCACTACCACCTCCTTCCGCCGGGCAGTATCCCGTCGAGACCTCCAATGGGGGTCGATTGAAAATGGAGTCACCCTTCGGGCATCGGGGTCCATGTGATCTGTCTCCGACGAGGTATGTTGTGGTACAGAGACAGCCAGCGCGACGGGGCGGTGGTCCGACTGAGGGAATAGAGGCAGTGCATCGTACGCGTGAGGTTTGACCCGTTGTTCACTCGCACCTTGACCAGCCGAAGACGGCGTGTCAAGGTAGAGGATACGGTCACACCAGCTGGGCCAACGATGGCTGGACCATTTCCACTCAGCATCTCCGCTGTCAACTCCAAGCCGAGCCGCTTGGCGGGCCGCATCGGAGTATTTGTATGTTGGGGGGAAGTCAATAGGCGCCTCCAGGAGCCCCTGGAAACTGTTGCCTTGGCGCATCTCACGCATCAGCTGGTCCTCCTTGAGGAGGTGCGAATAGTGTGAGGTACTCTCGCGATTAACCAACCGGCGAGGAAATCGGAGCACGTCAGTCTTGGACGGTCCTACGTCCGAAGTGCGGTAGTTCAGGTCGCCTGCCAAGAAGAGGTAGGAATTTGGTGCAAAGAGATCTCTTCGTGTACCCTCGGAGTGAGTTGATGATTGATGCCCGCCTAGCAGCGCGGAGTTTTCATCTGTGTCATCCCCACTAGCTGGAATGTGCTGCGACGAGAAAACGAGACGTTCCACGATGCTTTGCCAGTCCAGATTTCTCTGCTCCAGCGCATCCTCCATGGGAGCCAGATGCGCCGCGACAAATGTCAAGTCCACTGTCTTGGCCGAATGATCGTCCACTACATACCCTAGACGAGCCCCAACAGCACCCTTATTGCCCATTTCCTGGACTCCCAACCCGACGTGCGCAGTATCGATCCATGATATCCTGTCTGTGACATCAGCGCGCGCAAAAACCATCAACCCTGTCATGCCCGTATGGTCCTTGACCACACTCTCGTAGGACTCATTGAATTGCTTCGTAGAAGCTTGCTGTACTGCCTGAACAAATGCATCGAAGTAAGGAATCAGATATGACCCGCCTAGAAAAGAGTAGGCGATGGGAGCTATCTCTTGAAGGGAGAGCACGATCAGCTCGGGGGCGCTGAAACCCCGCTCTGCTGTCAGGAGAGCATCGAAAAAGTGGTCTGCAAAGAGATCTACATCGATGAGGTTCCTCGCACAGTTGGCTGTGAGGATGTAGAGATTCAGGTCTTCCATGCCGGGGCTCTCCAATAGTTCGGGTTGTGTTGGGGAATCACTTGGGCGCAGCTGAGGAGCGGTGACGTCGGCGAGACAACCACGTGCCTCCCAGTGGATCAACAACATTTAGCTGGAATAGAGTTTACAGCTCATGCAGCATTCAAAGGTAATAAATAAATATGATCCAGAAACAAAAAGAAAATAACTGCATCATCCGTGAATCGAACACGGGCCTCGTCGATGGCAACGACGAATTCTACCACTAGACCAATGATGCTGGTTGATGTGGATATTTTCCACTAGTGCATTATGAGCTAAATTACTAGTGTCTGCGCTTAACATGGTTCGTCCATTGTCTTACTACAATCCTTGCAAATTACTAAAGAGACCGAGTTTACCGCCGCATTTTGCTTCTCTTTGGGTGTAATGTGACCAGAATTGTGAGAATCTTTCGATGTATGTATCCAGACGACGTGGATCAAGTGATGTGGGTAGTTGCAGTCTTGCCCACTTGCCTCTACGTTTGCTCACCCTCTCTCTCTCTCCCCGAATTACGGAACAGTTCAAACCCATTACTGTTGATCGGAAGTTCTTCTATTCCGTCATTCCACATTGCTCTTGCTCGAAGGAGATATGTCATGGAACCTGCCCCGTGCGAATACATAGAGACTATAATGAAACAGTCAAAATCAAATTTCCTTACTTTGGATGTTATGGACCATGTATACGAAAAATGCCTTCTCACTGCTTATAGTATGTATTTCACACATATCATAGCTTGCCTCGCATCCGATCTAGGCTTTGCTGCTCCTGTGTCTCGTCCAATTCCACGAGTAACATTCCTTCCGCTACATCCTCCTCATCCTCCTCCATCTCATGCACCCATCTAACCGTGCCAGCTCTGGGACTCCGAACCTCCAGCTCCATTTTCATCTGTTTAACAAATGCAAGCACTTGGTTCTCAACTACGGCTTCCCCGTCAGAAACAAGTATCTCGATGAGTTTGCCGGAAAGTGGTAGCACCACGTGGCTGGGATTCCTGAGGTCGCCTCTTCGGTGCGTAGATGAGACGAGTGCCGATGCCGCGGTGGAGGTAGTCTCCAGCTGCATCCGATATGGAATTGTAGTTTTGGATGTAGGAGTTGTGTATTCAATCTCAGCAGATAAGGAATTGGGGAACTCGTTCCGAAGCACACGAGAGAGACGCAGATGGTGGGCTACTTTAGCAGATCCCGGGGGGTTGCCTGTTTCGAGTGGCTCCAATGTAATGGACCAGGCATCTCCTTTGCGGAATAACAAATTCGAAGTGGGTAGTCCATTCTGGGAAATTGCTTGTTGAGAAGTGCCACCGGGTCTTTCATTATTTCGGAGCGTATTTGCAATGCGTTCCCCTAATTGATAAGCTTCGTCGAGTTTGAGTCCCAACCACTGTGTGTCAACATGGCCAGCTATGAAATCTGGATGCGAGACGATGCCACGAAGAAGATCGATATTAGTCTTCACGCCGGAGATACTCGAATCTGACAAAACTCGCTGAGCCTTGCGAGCCGTGGCCTCCCAAGTAGACGCGGTGACAATGATCTTGGCGAGGAGGTTATCGAAATTTGATCCCACTACCAAAGCACCGCCATTATTGATGTGGGTATCGACGCGAATCCCATGACCAGTGGGAACAGTAAACTCTGTCACCTTGCCAATACTGAGGGCAAAGTTATTGCTTGGGTCCTCAGCGCAGAGTCGAAGTTGGATCGAAAAGCTGTTTGGTGGAGGTGTTTTTGTATTTACCTCGGTGCCCAGGCCAAGATCCTGGAATGATGCGCCCTGTGCTAGAAGAAGCTGCATCTGCACCAGGTCAATCCCGCTGATGGATTCCGTGATAGTGTGCTCAACTTGGAGTCGTGGATTGATCTCCAGGAAATAAAACTCCCCTTTCTGCTCACTGACTAAGAACTCAAACGTCCCCAGTGAACGATACCGAATCTCACTGGCCATTCTCAAAGCCGAGTCAATGACTTGGGAAATTAAATTCCTATCCCTCATCAAAGCCGGCGCACACTCTACAACCTTCTGAAATCGTCGTTGGACACTGCAATCTCGCTCCCAGAGATGGCGTACCTGCCCCGTGCCATCGCCAATAACCTGGATCTCAACATGGTGGAATCCATCCACAGCAGCCTTCTCCACGAACACTGTCCGAGATGGCGATTCACCAATTGCACGCTGGATACTATTATCTAACTCATGATCCTCGCGGACTAGACGGATTCCCCGTCCACCACCGCCGTCCACAGCCTTGATCATGACAGGGAAACCAACCTGTCGGGCAAAAGCTCGCGCCTCATCCACGTTGGCCGTCGACTGCCTCATGGCTGCCAACACGGGAACTCTGCATGTTTGAGCCAAGAGCTTCGCTTGCAGTTTGTCGCCTGTTCGAGCAAGATTCTCTGGGCCAGGGCCGAACACAATAGCACCTGCTTCGGCCCACATGCGGTGCGCGAACTCGGCACTTTCGCTGAGGAAACCGTACCCGGGATGGACCGAGTCAATTGAGTGCTTGCGCACTAAATCCACGAGCAGGGAGATGTCCAGATAAGAGGATGCGGATGGGATTTGAATTGCATGGTGCGGGCGCCCGATATCGCAGTGCGAGCGATCATCCGACGTGTAGAGAGCGAATGTCTCGACTGGCTCGGGCAATTCCCGGGCGGCATTTAAAATTCGAACAGAAATTTCACCTCTGCGATTGATTAATCAATTGTTCTTGAGGCATGGATAACAAAGGCGCACCTGTTTGCGACCAGCAGTCGCTTGATCGATCGCGAATGCGGGGATGACGACATGGCGTCACGAAATCCGGGGTAGACGAGGCTCTCAGCCAGTGTATATTATGACAGGAGAGAGACAAAAAAGATCACACGAGGTGATTATTGGGTGCGATCAGATTTGCTGGGGTCTTTCGAGACGACTTTTACTTATAGCACAACAGCACGAAAGGACAAACGAAGGACAAACGCGCCGAGGTCCTCGGATAGCCCCGACTGCAACTTCCCCTCAGCGGGACTCCCGCCTTAACTCCAATCACTAAACCTGGCCCTTCTCCTCTGGAATGGACTATGGAATAACATCTGCTCGACCAAATTTCAATCATGACCAGAGACGGCGACTCGCAGTCGCTCCCAAATGGCAAGGATCAAGCTACGCAGCGTCTTAACCAAGTCTCCTCGCATCTCTCCACAGAACCATCAAAGGCGCAAATAAAGACTAAAAGTCCAGCGGCTCGTCTCCCAGCAGATCACTCTGATGTCCTGGGCCAGATTGCTACCCTTCGCAAAATTGCTGCAACACCAGATCCCAACCACAGGGGCTATGTGCGCCAGAAACAGGCAGGAAAACTATGGGTTCGCGAACGCATCGAGCAACTTCTTGACCCGGGTTCATTTGCTGAGATTGGATCTGTATCGGGAACCGTAACCTGGAAGAAGACTGCACCGATGCGAGAGGAGCCCGTGTCATTTATTCCGAGTAATAACATTCAAGGAGCGGGCATGCTGCGTGGGAGAAAAGTCCTTCTCACCGCGGACGACTTTAGTATTCGTTCTGGACATGCAGACGGGGCAAGTGCCGGGAAGACGGTCTACGTGGAGAAGTTGGCAGTTGCCTTGCGGGTGCCGGTTGTGAAGCTTGTGGATGGAAGCTCTGGGGGTGGAAGCGTCACGACAATCAAGAAGGAAGGGTGGAGCTATTTACCACATGTGGCACCTTTCAAACCAGTAATTCAGCAGTTGAATATGGGCATTCCAAATTTGGGAGCTGTTGTTGGCCCGGCGGTATGTGTTATCCTTGCACGAATCAAGCTTTTGTTTCTGCATGACACTACTAATACTGGTATAGATTGGTCTTGGCGCCGCCAGAGTGGTCTCTTGTCACTTTTCTGTAATGGCAGCAGATATTGGAGCTCTGTTCAATGCCGGACCGAAGGTTGTGGAGGGAGCAACCTTCGAAGAAGGGTTGGATTTCCAGGATTTGGGTGGGCCGATGGTTCATTGTATGAACGGAACGATCGATAACCTAGCTGCCAACGAGGCCGAATGCTATGAGCAGCTGCGCACAGTACTGGGATACCTTCCAAACTCTGGAAGTGAAGCCCCGCCAGTTATACCGTGCGATGATCCCGTGGATCGGGAGGATATCGCCCTGCGCAGTATCATTCCTCACCGACAGGCTCGCATGTACAATCCCCGAACAATTATTACCTCGGTTGTTGACCAAGGATCCTGGTTTGAGATCGGTGCCCTTTGGGGTCGGACCGCGATTGGTGGACTTGCGCGCTTGGGGGGCCATCCCGTTGGCGTTGTCTCGCTGAATTGCGAAGTAAACGGCGGTGCACTCGACGCAGCTGGAAGCCAGAAGCTCACCCGTCTGCTCAAGATGTGCGACGTCATGAATATACCGATCGTGCAATTTCTTGACGTCCGTAAGTATTGTCATTCATTCAAATTTCCATTGTGTCTCTCAAATAAGCCTAACATTGACTAGCTGGCTACGCCATCGGCACCGTCGCTGAACGCACCGCAACCATGCGCTGGGGCGTCGAACTAGCTAAGACATACTACACTACCACCATGCCCATTTTCAATGTGGTTACGCGCCGCGTGTTCGGCGTCGCAGGAGGCGTGATGCTCGGCTCCCGCGACCCCGTCATGCAAGTCGCCTGGCCCTCTGGACAATGGGGATCACTTCCTTTGGACGGTGGTATTGAGGTGGGGCATCGTCATGAACTGCGCGAGGCTGAAAAGATTGGAAAGAAGCAGGAGCGGTATGAAGAGCTAGAAGAAGAATACTTGCGTTTGATGAATCCTGTTCGGACGGCGAATGCGTTTGGCGTCGAAGAAATTATTGATCCTAAAGATACCAGGCAGGTCTGTTGCTCATGGACGGCACATGTCTATGAAATTCTTATGAAGGAGAGAATATCTGATCGGGCTTGTGGGAAGATTCATCCTACTTTTGCATGATAGACGAATATACTATTTGGCTGCAACCTAGGAAGTTTCGAACTCGAAGGCAACTTGAATTGGAGTCATCCATGTGAGATATATACTGTTACTTGAATACTTTGATTACCTCAGAATTGTTGGTACTATGACCCAAGAAAAACCAATCTCACAAAGCTATGCTATTCACGATGATCCGTCAACTGGCAGATAAGAGGAACAAGTCGATCATCACAGATAAGGTGATATCTGCATCAGATCGATATATCTTAATCAACATCAACGTTAGCATCGAATTATCTGTAGGCTACTTTAATTCATATGATCACACTATACCAAAGTATACTAGTTTCCAAGGTTGGCTCGTCGAAGTGGAAAACATATCTTCGAATCTGAT
This sequence comes from Penicillium sp. G339, assembly GCA_027569595.1. NCBI lineage: Eukaryota > Fungi > Ascomycota > Eurotiomycetes > Eurotiales > Aspergillaceae > Penicillium > Penicillium sp. G339. The sequence goes on from JAPDFJ010000026.1 coordinate 206,364, forward strand.
GAGTGGTGGAAGGGCTTATGTAACGGTCTCCCACAGGCGGCGAATATCAAAAAGAGCAACACCCCGCCTTCGGCGCACACTCACACTAGCAATTCGAACCACAAACATCGAATTTCGCAATGGTTTCTGTCCAAATTCTAGACGGAGGTCTGGGAACCTCGCTGGGGGATAAATATGGAGTGAAGTTCTCCAGCACAGACACACCCCTCTGGGCTTCGCACCTCCTGGTCTCAGACCCTGAAATGCTACAAACCTGTCAATCCGATTTCGGCAAAGCAGGCGTGGACATCCTCTTAACAGCCACTTATCAAATCTACACTGGGGGGTTTGAAGCCACAAAGACAGCCCAATTCCCGCAGGGCATTCCGGCGTCTGAGGTGGGCCGATATCTGCGAACAGCGGTGGAAGTTGCGGAAGCTTCGAAAGGACGAGATTCTGCAAAGATCGCACTGAGTCTCGGACCTTATGGTGCTTGTATGATTCCCGGACAGGAGTACGGTGGTGTTTATGATGACGAGCATGATGACGAGGAAAAGCTTTATCGCTGGCATTTGCAGAGATTACGACTGTTTCAGGATGCCGAGGGGCAGGATTTGACCTCGCGGATCCAGTATGTGGCGTTTGAGACCTTGCCGCGTTTGGACGAAGTTCGTGCGGTGCGGAGAGCGATCCATGACTCGGGAATTACGGCGCCTTTTTGGATCGCCTGTGTGTTTCCCCGTGAGGACGAGTGCCTTCCTGATGGGAGCAATGTGGACCAAGTTGTCAAGGCCTCGATTACTCCGGTAGAGGGCGCACTGGTGCCCTGGGGAATTGGTATGAATTGCACCAAAATTCACAAGCTTCCCGGGCTGGTGAACAAGTTCGGAGCTTGCGTGACTGATCTGATTGCTGCTGATATTGCCTCGGATGTTCCGAGCCTCGTTCTGTACCCCGATGGAACGAATGGGGAGGTCTACAATACCACAACGCAAACCTGGGAGAAGCCAGAGGGAAAAAGTGATAGCCCTGATACTGTGAGTGAGCCTTATGAGGAGGTGTTCCGTGATAGACTACAAGATTTGCTGACTTGATAACAGCGTCCCTGGGAAGTTCAACTTGCACAAGTGGTCAACGAGGCAAACGAGAAGGGCCCCTTCAAGCATTTTATCGCAGGCGGCTGCTGCAAAGCCTCTCACAAGGACATCGAGAAGCTTAGAGAGCAGTTGACTGCAGCATAATCGGAGGACGTGGAAAGAAGAATCGGCTACGAAACCGGTAGAGAAATAGATGTATAGATGTATAAAAATGTGTTGAACATCGCTGCGCCTTATTGGCATGGTATAATGCTAGGTATATGCAAATCTATCTTATAAAATTAAACAAGCCAATCGACGAAGCGTCCCCACCAAGTGGTAGAGGGCGCCTTGCGAGGCAAAATCTCCCCTTCTTGCAGACGACCAGACCAAAGGTCGATCGTGGAAGCGCGAACGTATTTGGTTCGATGCCAGAGTTTCCAGGCAATGATTGGCACGATAAAGATCGGGATGCCGATGTATGAGGCCACAAAATCTGAAGCATTCCAGTTGCCCTTTAAAAAAACAGGGAACCCTGCCACTAGGGTGATAATGATGGAGCCGATGAAGCCGAACCACGCCGCGTATGGTTGGAACGGCGCCATCCATGGCAAGGACTCGCGAGAGACACCTTGGGATTTCATTCCGGCGTAGAAGCGAATATAGCAGAAGCTAAGTGTTGCCCAAGCGATTAGCCCGGCGACTGTGCTGAGGTTAAGCAGCCAGTTAAATGCTTGCGCAGCACCGCCGGATCCAAGACTCAGGTACGCCAAGGGGCCAAATAGCCAGGACGTGATGACTGCAACGTAGGGGACACCCTTCTTGTTGCAGCGACCAAATATTTGCGGGAGCTGGTGATCGGTGGTCATGGCCAAGATCATGCGCGAACCAACCCAACAGTATGAGTTACCGGCAGACCATGCAGCGACCAGGATACAAGCATTGACGATGGAGGGCAGAGCACTGATGCCGGCCTGAGTAATGGCAATGACGAATGGGGAGGCCTTCGCGTTGGAAGCAGCATTGGTCAGAGCCGGGGTTCGCGGGTCAACGATGATTCCAATCAGCAACGCGCCGAGAATGTAGAAGAAAGCGATGCGATAGGTAACACGGCGAGCAGCCTTGGGGATCGCGCGGTGCGGGTCGACAGACTCGGCGGCCGAAATGACGACGGTCTCGACACCGATGAAGCTGAAGGAAGCATTGACGAAGGACGATAGGAATCCAAGGAAGTGGCCTGTCGGGCCCACGATACCGTTATAGTTCGTCCATGGACCAGGGTTGTTCCAGAAGCGGAACCCAATGGTTTCGTGGTTCGGACCGCCGCCAGATGTGATCACAATGGACACAATCACCAATCCCAAGAAGCAGAGCACCTTGATTGCTCCTCCTATCACTTCAGATTCACCATAGAACCGAACGCTTAGCAAGTTGATTACCAAGATGAGCACCAAGCCGACTGTGATTACCACAGCCGGAGTTATGTCCGTCCAATATGATACTATGACCGCGGCAGCCGACACTTCGGAGGCAATAGCAATCGTGTAACAATATCCGTATGAAATAGCGAGAGAGAAGCCGACGGCGGGGTCGATAAAGCGTGTCGCCCAGTGAGGGAATGAACCGGCGGTGGGAAAGAGGGTGGCCAGCTCCGCGATACTCTGCATCACACACCACAGGACCATTCCGACCACGATATACGCGAGCAGCAGACCAGCGGGGCCGGCTTTGGCGTAGGCAGAGCCCGTTCCAACGAATAACCCAGTACCAATACCACTGCAGAAGCCGATCATGGTGACATGGTAGTTCCGCAGGCGTCGTTGGGTTGCGCCGCGACCACCAACATTGATCTGAAGTTCATCCTTGGGATTGGTATCGAAATCGTCGAGTTGGGTGGGATCCGGTTGGATGGTGTCCGCCGCGACAGTGGACTTTTCCATCTTGCGCGATGAGAGAGCGTGAGGAGAGCGTGAGGGGAGCGTGATGGAAGGCCGAGGGGAGGATAACTATAAAAGAGTGCTCAGAGCTTCCCCACGCAATTGAAGATCTCCCGAAGACTGAAAATGTAGGAGATCAGGTCCATGTGAGAGAAAGCTGTCTTTTCTTTTCCCCGAAATCTTAAATCGCGTGGATCACGACATCGGAGTTCTTTTTCGCGCACCATGGATCGCATCCACCCTGCTTGAAGCCATTGGGCGAGCAGCCTCAAACCCCACTTTTTTGCGGAGGCAAAGCGTGATTTTTTTTTGCCCGATGGCCGGAGGCAACATGACAAGATTAGTCGGTGTTGTAGTCATATCACGTTTTTTTTTTTTAGATGGAGATCGTGGCTGGTCAAAGAGACTTGCAAAAAGTGGGATATGCGGTGCGATATACTGGGGTGCTAGCTAAGATGGCTGTTCGCTTTGTCCATCGCGGTGGCTCGAATGAACCAAATCCATGCCGTACAAGGCTAGGTTGCAGTATTCCGCATTAATCATAGCTCCTGCTGTTTACTTTTTTTATAAGAGAGGGATAGCCTCTTTAGACCTGAGCTGCCAAGGGCATTTTCTTAAAATCTGCTATAACAAATCGACTATGTAGATGGAAGGCTTTCAGTCGATACAGAATTTGGAATAATTCTGGAACATGTCTTCATTTCATACCATCAACTGAGCACAAACCGTGGCTTATCATCGTCATTTCCTTGATACTCTGTATCTGGAGTCTGCTTCTTTTTATGGGTGCGATTTATATGTTCTTTGAGCCCTTTCCCAAAGTTGAACATGCAAATCGCCATGTTCACAATGGTGGCACCAAGTAAAAGTATTGCCAGTCCAGAGAATAGGGTCAGAGAGACCTCGAAGTTACCCAGGTTATTATTATCCGACGAGGAATATATTTGAAGAATAACCATGACGAAGCTTGCCACAATGACAAGCATAAGAATCTGGAATGGAAATTAGCATAAATCCCAAAGCCATAAGATGGACCCCTACCATAACGACGACAAGCGATTTCCTTTTCTCCAGTCGACAGAAGCGAGCCCCCAGTATCAGAATAACAACGGCTACAGGAATCATAGCAGCCTGCAGTATGAATTCATGGTTGCTCATATTTTTCATAGCGAGTAAAACCTGGAGCTGTGTACCGAATACAAAGAAAAAATCAAATTTTAATAGAGCGATATACACCTAAGACATAGTGTTAGCTGGTATCCAAGACGATCCAAGGACGGAACTTCTCACCTGATATGTGGTATAACGGCGATTCATTTGCAAATCAGCGCTCATACTCTGGTATATGGTCCATGAGAATTCAGCACGCAATCTCCATGTCACAAATATCATTAGAACAGTACATATCCCGATGAATACAGGAATCATGATAAGCTCCAGGTGATAGGTCTGCCATATCTGATTCCCCGAAGTTATATTTCCTGAGAGATTGTCGATGGTTTGTCTGATCTCTCTCATCTGGACGATCCCATAGACGAGAAGCCCGAAATTGCAAACGCAAAGTCCAACCAACTGAAATGTATTGCGGCGTCTCAACGCATCGTATGAAAGGGCAAGTTCGTAGAAAAGAGCGAATATGTAAAGTCCTAAGAACGATCGAAGTCGCAATGTGCCGTCATCATTCCCGTCCTCGTCGAAGTGTCTCGAGATGCTAATAAAAACCCAACTATTCGAGAGAGATCTCAAAATTAGTATTTTCAAAATAATTTACATAGTAGGTATGCTCACCTTTCAATCCCCACAGTAAAAAAAGTTTCGATAATTCCGATAACAGCAAATGAGCGAGACCAGAAAGTGTTGGGGAAGTAGATTTTACTGCGATGGCTTTTGGGGGTGGTGGATCGAGTGTGACTTGGGAGTGTACTTGTTGGCGGATTGAAGTCATCAAGCTCAACATACTGACCATTGATGTGGGTCGACAACGCGGACTTTGCGTAGGCCACGTTGGAGCGGGCCTTGTTAGAGGCAGACTGGAAAGGGGTCGTCACTGCATTAACCACTCCATCACTGTCATGCCGCATGGTGACGACAAGCTGTCAATCAGAATATTGGAAGCGGAAAGTTCAGGGGACCGCCATATATATTAATTGTATTTTATTGGAAGCAAAGGTGTGCGTATTGCCATGGCCGGGGCTCGGCACTGTGGAGACGAAGCCGAATACGAAATTAGCTGCCTACGGGCCAGGCTGGCACTATCTACTATACAATCCATATTAGGCTAAGTTTGTATTTTTGCAGCTGGAGTGACCCCCGCAGAATTATTAGACAAAATTATTGTAAACATCCTCCAGCGACCACCCGCACCAGCAAATGGCCTCGGTCTAAGAAATTGGGTCAGATCTAGCCTTCCTTGTATTAAGTGATAAATAAAATCGAGCGCTAGAACTACATTATCAACAAGAGACTGATCTGCCTGATGGAATGCAGTTTGCTATTTATAGCTCAGGACTGACACATACCATTTTAAGGGGCACATTTCGATCTTTTCGCAGGCCACTGTAGCAAATGAACAATCTTTCCCATCAATCATGTTCATAGATAGTATTTCTTGGGCTATGTAAATTCGGTCGTGGCGAGCCTTTTCTAAAGGATAATCTTCTAGGCACCAAGCATGGTTCCTCCCCATAGATGAGTCTCGTAGCTGGTAGATTATTTGAACAGGACTTTTATAGTGACCCCTTCGTCACCAATAAAGATACCATGAGGGCATATACTTCCCTTAATAAGCCCTAGTACTTCGTTGTAAACATTGTGGGCACATCATTCAATAAGAGACCAGGCATCTGTATAGTCTCTGGTACTTGGTGATGTGTACCATCTTATTAAGAATGTCGTTGTATGGTAGCTGTGGATTTTCGTGAGGCGTAAAAACCAAGGGCAGAATGCGGTGGAACGCGCTGCAGTATATGCTGCTAGTCGCAGAAGAACGGAATTTGATCCTAGTACTTTCATAGTGGGGTGATTTTCTCTGTAAGAATCTTAGGACTCTGATACATATTACGGTTGATATGTCTCAAAATATTATTATGACGCCTGAAATACTCAGTGGCCGTTGGCTTATTTCTCACAAGCGCCAATATCATTCTTCGATCCTTTGGGAATCCGAATGATCTCGTCTAATCCGCTTCAGTTCGAACCCAGTAGCCACCGGAGTGTAGTTCACTATTAGATCCAGCTCAAATTAGTTGCTGGATAGAATGTTCTATAGCATCAATAGTCTTTCTGCAGTTCCGATTACGGCATACGTGAGCGATAATGGGGATGATTTCGCAAAGCGGCTCACGTACCACCCCGCCGAACAAAGAACTATCTAAGCCGAAAGAGCAAAATTACAGGCTGGAATTCTGCAATGCGAAATAATTTTCAAGGCTAACTAACTATTACGTGGCTTAGACGACCTCAAGGCCAATAAGAATGAAAATAGCTGGGCGGCGTCGGACAAACGTGTGGACTTGATTGAACGACGAAACGTCGAGTACTGCATTTTATACCGACTTGTAATCCTTGAGTCTAAAGTAGAATTGTAATTTTCTTCATGCTACTGTACTCTGTTCCAAATAAAAGGTCTGGGGGTCACTATACAAGCAGAACTTTCTGATGGCGAATAAGCCACATCAGTTCAGAATATCTGTCATCGGCGCTGTTTCTTTCTTCACAAAAACCTGTAGTCGAAGCTAAACTTTTCCAAGTCTGTGCCTCATAAAAACCAAGTCTTTTGCAGTGGAGTTACTAGTAGTCTCCACTTTAACCATTAAAGTTCAGTTGTAAGAAGTTATCTTTGGCTTTGATAATTGAGCACCCGAGAATCAGATCGAGCGTCTTACTTGTGCTGTCCCATGTAATATCTCAATAGAAAGCTTGGGTGATATGGTACTGATCAAAGTGTGGTGTTTGATGCAGGGACTATCTTGTGTGCTCAACCATGGGTCTTGATAAGCGGTTCTTTGTGAGTTCGAATAGATGGCGACATCCTTTTGTCCTATTCCATACAGAATCCACACCGAAATTTGGCTATGGTTTGCTAATGAAAGTTAAGTCTTTGAGATGCCTGTCATTTTCCATGATGAAAGCGAGTCCTGGGGATAATTTGGCTTTTTCTTTGAATGGTCACTGTCTCCTCTGCTGCCACGAATCAAAGCATCCCAGGCAATGCCGCCAACTGCTTTTTATTTAACATGACTTGAATCTGCCCACTTTCTCTTTCATTATCATTCGTTTCACTTGTTTCATACAGAAATTGATATTTTGCCAGGAGCCACATTTTTGGCAAATATATCTTGCTTTGATTCAAAAAGACTTCAAGTATGCCACTAAACGCAAAGAAAGCTGCAGATGGGGAATGGCCAGAGCCGCCAGTTTTACCCTACACGTCTTCCTACGTAGCAGGTTCGCCTTCCATGTTGGAAACTACAGAGATACTCTTTCAACCCCTAATTACATGATCTATTTTGGCGAATATGGTTACTCCCGTAGTTTGGATCGTTTCGGTTCGGAACGGTAAAATTCAAACATACGAACAATGTAATGTTATGTATTAACGTATTCCTGATCTAAACATAAGCCCCCCCGCCGCTGCGTGGTGTCGTCCCAACATAATCGTATCCCCTTGCTGAAGCAACATTTAACCCCACCAAACCGTTCGCAAAACGGCGCGAAACCTGAATCCCTGGATGCGTAAGATGATTGTACACATGATAAGCAATTCGCAAGAGAAAACTGACCACAACACAAATGGCCAAACTGGTGAAATGAGATTTTGATGTATCGAAACGCATGTGAGTTCTTGGTTATTTGTTTGTTCGTGGGAACTAGTTGGCTCTCGGTTGCCCGTCGGTCCGTTGCGGCCCCTCAGTTTATTTGGCAGCTGCAGTGTTCGTAACACATTTTTTGCCCTACTTGCGCGATGGGCTGAAAATATTAATGTAGAATGTCAAATCACATCTGATATTACGTAAACTAAAACCTGAATATTGGATTTGCACAAGATTGCTTTACATACGTAGCTATTGAAAAACTCCTCTGCATGAGAATTTGGTGGGTCGTTATTGAGAAATGTAGATTTCAGCTCCGCCATGCCAGTCATTCTTACGCAATACATATCTAAATTTAGGATAAAATATTATATAACGCAAATAAAAAGAATATTAGTATGGCATGGCATTGGTCACTGTGACCAAAGACAGAAGTTCTTCCCAGCCATTATCGTAGCTAGCGGTTAGGCTATACTGTGCCTTTCCGGAAAATAAGGATAGGAAATGATGGAGTATTGAAATAGCATAGTTGGAAGAGAATATGAGCTTTAAATCCCGCAATCAGCATTAGCTGCTGGTGACAATAAGTAGCAGTCCGCGACACCGCTCTTTTGCTAAGACGTAACGAGTTTTACGAAGCTGTAATATCTCACACAGAATCGGAGCAAACACTGAGATACACAGACATGCATTAACGGTATTAAGTCCATCGCCATTGGCGCATGACATATTTGTAGTAGTGCATCCGACGAGGGTCTAAAATGGCATCATTTGACCCCCCATTTCCTCTCCCATGCCATACATAATATGTCGTGCTGTTTAAACCCCCAGCCATCTACTACTATATGTCCGGTTTTGATGTTTTCAGTTCGTCCTCATCAAGAGTTAGATTAATGTCCTATCTAAATTTAGTAACTGTTTTTCAAATACTACGGCTGAGCAAAGTAAGGGATAGAAAATGTTATATCCACCCTATCTCTTCTTAATCCCATACAAAGATCTACAGGTTTTTGCGACATTCCAGCTGCGCCACAGCAAAAAACTTGCAAAATTGAACGCTACATGCATAGGGAATGGAGCTCTTAAACTTACCGCCCGAGTTTACACCTTAGATAGAGTACTTACATTTATTTCTTGTCACACGGGGTAGGATTGTATCTATCATTTATCAATTGGCATCTTTTTATTTTCATGCATCTGCAAAATACGGCCGTCCTGTGTTTTTTGCTGTGGGTCGGGCCACACTTAGACAGGTACCATGTATACTAGACATCCTTCACGATGTCCCTGGGCGCTTTCCAGCCATTTGTTCCTCATTATCTATAGTCTGACTATTCCTAGCCCTTTTTGGTGGCGTTTTGCGATAGTTCGTTAATGCACATACAGGGCGAGCTAACATAGCAATAATGTTTATCCGCAGGTCCAAATTCCAGGCTGTCTATGCCTTTTCTGCCTAGGGAATTATTTGCATTAATGATTGCATGTTGCATTACATTATTTTCTCACCGACATTTACTGCTGAAAGTTCGCTCAAATTAAAGAAGAATCTAGATCCATTCTCAATGCTTGGTGAGATCATCCATGACCCTGAGATCTCCTGGTAGATTTATCGAATGCTTTATTTTCCATCCCTATAGATCGTGAAGTTCCACTTTAAACCGAGTCTGTATGCCATGTGAGGATGATGGCGGCTTGGCGGCTGGTTTGGACAGCCAGATCCACTTCGTATAGAAAACTCAAATCTAAGCTGCGAAACATTCGGTGAGGCAACCCCTGATGTATGCCAAATCGAATTATGAGATACTGGCCGAAATCGTGGGCCCCGCACGGAGTTCGTTGCCCTGAAACAAGTAGAGTGCATCCCAGATCTCTGATGCCGTGATTTTGATCTTAGACTTTGATTCCAGACAGTTCATTCACCTGTTAAAAACGACAGGCCAAACCCATTGAATGAGATGAATACCAAGGATCTGGTATTGCATACGGATGCATAATTCTGCATGCTGCAGGGAGCTGCGATTTATCTTTTTAACAAATCCATACTGCCGGCGACCTTCTGAACACGTAACCTGGTTATTCCTGGAGTGTCTATAAATACCAGTTAACGTAAAAAGTAATTGCTCTGTACAATTTGACTGCATATATTATAAATAATCTTCTATTCAAAATTTGCAATGACACTCCCCTCTCTTCCTTCCGTTCACGCCGATAATGAGTGGTCTCCTCTCAAATCCGTCATTGTCGGCCGGGCTGGCGTTTCCTGCTTTCCCAACGCCCCAAGAGAGATGATCGAGGCAACAATGCCCTCAGAGCATATCGGCAGCTTTAAGCCACAGACGATATTCCCTCCAGATCTCATTGCCAAGGCGGAGGAAGAGCTCGACCAGTTTACAGCAATCCTGGAAACCGAGGGAATTCAAGTTTACCGACCTCCGAAAGGTATTGACTGGCTATCCGAGGGTGGGTATACTGGCGCAATGCCACGTGATTGCCTCATGAGCATTGGGAACACCTTAATCGAAGCCTGCTTTGCCTGGCCCTGTCGATCCAAAGAAGTTGAACTTGGCTTCGCGCCGATCCTCCAACGGCTCGCCCTTGACCGCCGGGTCAATATAGTGCGTCGCCCCCAAAACTCCTTTAACAACACGTTGCTCGAGGATGATGGCACCAAGAACGATCAATGGGTGATCAATAACAGTCGCCCGGCCTTTGACACTGCCGATTTTATGCGATTTGGCAAATTCATAATCGGACAGTATAGCCATGTTACAAACCAAGCCGGAGTTGATTATATTCAGCAGAACTTGCCACTCGGATACAAGATCGAGATGCTTGAAGTCGATGACCCATATGCCATGCATATTGATGCGACAATTCTACCCCTTCGCGAGGGGTTGCTAGTGTTCAACCCCAAAAAAGTCACTGAAACGGCTCTGCGTAAACATGCTGTGCTGGCGGATTGGGATCTCCGGCCTTATCCTGTTGTTCCAAAGAGCCGTGAAAATCCTCCGCTATATATGACTAGCCCGTGGCTTTGCCTGAACGCTTTGGTCCTGGATGGTGAGAAAGTCGTAGTCGAGGCTAGCGATTTGGAAACATTGCAATTTTATGAGTCACTGGGGATGAAATGTATTCCTTGTCCATTTCAACATGTGAACAGCATTGGAGGTTCATTCCACTGTGCGACAGTTGACTTAGTCCGAGACGATTAGCAAGACGACAAGTGACGAGGACGGAAATCAGCCCTAAAAATCGTAGTTACTAAAATTTCAACTTACCATATCATGCAGGTCCTTGGGATACTTTCTGCCAAATTTGTATTTATGGACATTGATGTAATGCTTCAGGGTATCAGAGCCCTACCCTATGGTAGATCTCCTTTTTCACTCTCCCAACAAGCTCTCTTGAATACAACTATCTAGCCCACAAACGTCTTTTGTCATCTCACTTTTCATCAAGTATTACAGTATTTCTATTGCGACACCCTACTGTGTTATTCAGCGCCGGAGTAGCACCGACCCCTGGCTTTTTGTCCGTACGGCCAATACAAACTGGCTCTGGGATGCTGCAGCGACCTGTCCCGCTGCTACAAGCAGATCTGGCCAACCAGATCAATGCTATCTTTCTTTTTCTGCTCCCATATGTATGGGTCGGGGGTCAGCAACCACGCGCTTTATGTTACGTAGAAATGATACTTTGCTTTTTTCTGGACGTGTAGGGTCGCGTAGGATGAAACCTTAACTCCCTATGCATTGTAGTTCTTAGCTTCTCAATTCCCTTCCCCTAATTCTAATCTTCTTGAATCTCTAGCACCTACGGCTAAACCTATATGTCTACATCATCTGCCCCACAGGGCCTATCTGCCATAGAATGGTCAGCATTCCCTCTCTATCTAGACTGGGGGAACACGTGGCCATCTGCACCCTCTGTCAATATACCATCTCTGTAGATGGCACCCAGGCCAGTAGTCACTTCCGCAAGCGCCACCAGATTCCAGCTCATCAGCGGCAGTATCTAGATAAGTTTCTCTCGAGATATCAGTTTTGTAGTGGGTTTACCATGAAGCCATACCCACATGGATCCATTCAGCACCCTGCCCTGCAGGTCCTACCTGGCTTCCAGTGTTTAGACTGCCTCGTCTGCAGTACCAGCCTGGATTTCATGTGCCGGCATTTAAGAAAGACCCATCTAGCAAGGAGTGCTGGTCTACGCCTAGACATGGACCCCTTTTACCGGCCAGCTCTCCTCAAGACCTGGACTCAATCTAAATAAAGCATCAGCTATTGGACGATTCTTAACAGTCCTAACAGCTGTCACCTCACACTAGCTAAAGCTGTTGCCGCCCCTAGTGCTAGTTATACCATGAACCAAGCCTTCCTCTAGCAACTGCAGACACGGGAGTCCTGCTATCAGGCAGCACGGTAAGGAAGAGAGCTTCTATAACACACTGGGAGGGTGTCTCTCTGGTCCAGGGAACTTAACAAGTGATATTAGCGACCAATAAACATCCTGACCAGCTGTCAGTTGATTGTGGGCGAACAACGCCCTCAACGTTCCTGATGGTGTAAGCAGGTAGATCAAACCACTTAGCAAGCTAATATAATTAAGCTTTGGGATGCTAATCATTCGATCAAGGTGAGGAAGGAGAAGCGGCTAGTTAAACAGTACACAAAAGTGCATGGTAAACCACTATCACCACAGCCTACACAGGAAAGCGAGGCCTCAAACGAAGCAGCCAGGGCAGGTGGTGAGGCAGGAGATATTTTTTTTTTCTTTGAACCGAAGCAATGCGTTGATAGATAGTGTGAATATTGAAAATTGTTCTATCGGTGTGGCACACCCTCACCGCAAGGAGGGGGCCGGCTAACTAGGCACTGCTATTGGTCAAGGCAATTTCAAGAACGACTGTAGTAGTGGGCAGGTTGTGGGGGGGGGGTCGGGACTAGTGATTTAGACCCAGGAAAGTGAAAGTTCGATTGATTCTAGGCTTAAATTGACTAAGTTTATAGTTTATGTGCGTGAGGATTTCCGGTTAGCCTACTAGTCATAACTACCACTCGAGCCTGGGTAATGAAATATATCGGTGCGTGGGAAGACACCGTTGTGCAGAACTTGAAACCAGGGACCAACTTCGTAGATTTCAGATTTCGTAGAGGGAGTATTCCAACTGCACTAAATTAATGTGCATAAAACATGCAACTTAACTAACACAAGTTTAAGTTGCATGTCGATCTCCCCAGACGCGACCTCGGCTTTTCCCAGACACAAACTTTTCAGGATTGCGCCGATCCATCGAATACTTACCTCAGCCTTGTTCCCCTCAGGAACGAGAATAAGAACAACCACTCCTCCATCCTCGACCGCACCCTCCCCCTCGTCGCTTTAATGCCATGCCCGACCCGACCCGACCAGATCGCCCCTCCGAGGACGTGCCGACGGAGTCTACGGATGCCTCGGTCGCGAAGCCGCGAAAGCTGCCCGGATGGCTGGATCACTTCAATGCGCGCGACCTGAAAGTGCTCTTTCGCTGCTCGGTGGCGGCCTGGGTCGCGTCGCTCTTAATTTTTATTAGTCCTTCGCTGAAAAGTATCGGCACAGCGACCTTCTTCGCGACGTGAGTGAGCAAAATGTTCGGTTGACAGCGATTGAACGCGATGCGCTAATTCAATCCCCCCCCCTAGATTGGTGCTCTTCATGGTTCCACCCACCGGAATCGTGTTTATCTTTATTTTGGGTGCCCTGACTTTAATCGTCGGTATGGCGCTGGGCTGGGCCTGGGGCCTTGTTGCGATGAAGGCTGCTCTGGCCGCGCGCCCGGCGGCGGAGACGCAGGCCCAGCTGCAACTGCTCGGCCAAGCAGCTTATGCCCAAGCTAATTCTACCGGCCAGCCTCTCGCGGCTGTACAGCAAGTGCTAGTTTATGAGGGCTGGATGCTGGATGCCCGAGTGACGGCTGTCTATTTTTGCCTGATCTGCCTGATGATTTACCTGCTGGTGAGTGCTGAGTGCTGAGTGCTGAGAGCCTAAGAGTGCCATCGGAAGAAATCCGAAAATCATCAACACTAACCAACTATGATAGGCACGCCTTCGAGCGAAAAATCCCAAATTTGCTTTATTCCAAATATTTGGAACGATCGTCTTGGATATTTTCATAACAATTGGTCCGCTATTGCCTTCGTTCAATGGAACCATCCCCAAAGTCCTGATCGAGCCCGCGGCTATTGGAATCGGAATCGGGTTGGCTTCTTCAATCTTGTTTTTCCCAAAGTCCACCTCCTCCACCGTCCTAGATGGCATGGAGGCAGTCGTGCGATTGCTCAAGGGCCCGACAGATGTGACTTACTCCAGTCTGCTCGAAGGCCATCCCCTCGCGCTGAAAGACCTACAAAAGCTAAAGCTGAAAACCATCACCGCCTATAAAAAGATCGAGCCCGCTCTGGGTTTCCTTCAGCTTGACTTTTCCGTCGGCCGCTGGAACGCGGATGATGTGAAGAGTCTGAAAGAGCCATTGCGCCAGGCCTTGCTAAGTAGCCTGTCACTCTTAGAATTCCACATCGCTCGTCTGGGAGGCCTAGCGAAGATCGAAAAACTGCATGCTCTTACGACGGATCGCGCACCATCGTCCGGATCAGAGAAGAGTAACAAGAAGCGCCCTCGCGAGGTCGGCATGCGTCAGCTCATGGAAAGCGTGAATATGATCCAGACTCTGCGGAGCCCGGAGCACGAGTCTCTTCGGATGGAAATGCTCGAGGCGATTCGCCCACCATGCAAGGAGATCCTGCCAGTTTGCCAGGAGGCGAGTTCTGCCATCGCGGATTGCATCCATGCCGTCAATTCCGTACGCTGGTTCCGAAGACCTTCCCAGCAAGGCATGGATGAACTTCGCGAACGTAGCGAGTCGCTACTCGAGACACTTCAGGGTCTCCGATCGACATTTGCCTCGGAGACCACCGAGCGACTGATTGAGACTTACTCGGATATCTTTGACGAGAACGGCGTCTTGAAGGCCAACGACAACGCGACAATGCATCGGGCTCAGGGAATTGTCCTTGGGATGGTCTTTGAAGAACAAGTCTTGGACATGGCCCATGGCTGGGAGCGCGTGCTGGCACAGCTCGTAGCACTGATGAAAGAACGCCAGAAAGTCCGTCTCTGGCTCCCACGCGGCCTGCGCTATGCCTTGAACTGGGTCTTCCACAAGACTGCTGTCGCCCCCGTTCTCGCAGCACAATCTCCCGTCGCTGACCCCGACGTTGTGGAAGCACAACGGAATGCCGCCCAGCACAGTCTCCGTATAAGTCGAGGATATAAGATCAAGCAGCGCAGTGGACTTGGAAAGGCTATCCTCGGGTCATACCATTGGCTTATTAGTGCCGAGGGTATGTATGCACTGCGCGTTGTGATTGTCACTGTCGCCCTCGCAATTCCCGCTGTGATTCCTTCCAGTGCGGGCTTCTACTATCGCGAAAAGGGTCTGTGGGCACTCATCATGGGTCAGACCACCGTTGTCATCTACATGTCTGATTTCTCACTTTCTATCGTTTCACGCGCCGTCGGAACTGTCGTTGGCGGCGTTGCTGGCTTGGTGGCATGGTATATTGGCTCGGGCCATGGAGAAGGTAATCCTTACGGCCTGGCCGCAATCATGGCTGTTGTGATTGTTCTTTTGATGTGGGGGCGTATCTTTGCACCATTGGCCTTGTTACAGGCGACGATGATGGGTGGTGCGACCTGTATTTTGGTTATTGGCTACAGTTACGACGATACGTGAGTTGCCCACTGTGAAAAGTCTGATCGCATGACTAACAAGAGTCTAGACACATTCCTGCCTATGGTAATCCGGGCTGGGGATACAGCGTCTTCTGGAGACGACTTGTCCTCGTGCTGGTGGGAGCTGCTGCCGCTCTCGTCGTCCAGATTTTCCCACGGCCGCCCTCCGCAGCACGACACATCTGCAAGTCACTCTCCAATGCTCTCCGATCCCTGTCCGACCACTATGCCTTGCTGCTATCATGCTGGGGCCAGCCCGGTCGCGATGAGGGACTCGTCGCTGAACAACTTGCCCTCGATCTCGCCGAGACCCTGACATCCCTTGATGGACCCGTGGCCCTGCTGCGCTTGGAAATCTCCAGCTCGCCTTTCGACAGCGACCGCCTTGCCCAAGTCAAGTCATTGTGTCAAGAACTGAACCAACACCTCGGTCGCCTGCTGTTTCTCTCTGCATCCCTACCGGAGAAATTCCAATCGCGACTTGCCCACCACGCCGGTCTCCTCGACCACCGCAATATTGGCGATATCATGGCTGTTCTCGGTGTTGTCGAGCAATCTCTCAAAACCGGGGACCCCTTACCCGAGGTGCTTCCCACACCATTGTTAAAGCGCTGCTTCGAATTTTGGAAGGCTCACCAGGTTGAGATCGCACTGAGCAAGGACTTGATCCGGGATGAGAACTATCGCAAGTTCTGCGTGGCGGTTAGTTCTTATTTAAAGTTCCTGGGCGCGGTGGATGATTTGGTGCTGGTGATGAAAGGTACTCTTGGTGAGGCGCATATTGTGAGCCGAGAGCTGATGCATGACCTCGCTGTATAATATAAATATTCGCCACCTTGCCTAGTCTTTAGAATTTTAATGCACTCGATTATTCTCGATACCATAAACGAAAGGCCCCCGAAATAGTTCCATATATACAGAGATCGTGCTAAGCGCACCGCTAAAATGGACCCGTAGTGATAGCCGTCGATGTCGATCGTGATCTGGTGCCTATGGATGAACAGGTTCCAACATCCGCTCTCACGCGAAAGGAAGATAAGCAGCAATGAGGCCGCCCCAACCGCCCACATTATCTTTGCTGAGAGCTGTCGCCTTCTGGTCCACAGTCACCATGTTGCGCACCAAGTGAGTGCCAAGGTTGTAGATCCTCAAAGTCTCGGGCTCGTCTTCGATGGAGACTATATTCTCCTGAGCATATGGGCCCTGGACGCCGTTAAGACCATTGAAGAACTAGATCCGTTAGAACGATCTTCGAAAATTGTAGTCAGTCCGAGTTCATTTACCTGCCAGAATGCCAGTCCGTAAAATGTCATGTCACGGCCCCCAATAAGTCGCAAAGACCAGCCCATGAAACACTGCGGAGATAAACCATCGCAGTCAGAATAGTCAGGATCGTTGTATTTGGGATTGGGCCTAAGCATACGTTAGTTGAAGACATCAAGACACACTGGGAAAGTTTAGAAATAGCTTACGTCCAAGGAGCGGGAGCTTGGGGAGCAGGCTGCCAATACACGGTTTCCGTCTGCGCCATCGAAGCGAAAACATGCTCAGCATTCAGCATCTGGTACTGGTACAGCACGAAATGCTCGAAGGCAGTACCGACGAGCCACGTTCCATGTTTTGACTCTACGAGTAGGCCTCTTCCAACGGCGACGGATTGGCTTGTACCGTTGGTCGCACCGCTGAGGCCGTCAAGATCTCGGTTGACCGACCATCCCCAAACGCTCTCCATATATGTAGAGCTCTCTGGTTTCAGGTGCATGAACATGAATGCCGCCTTACACCCAGGAATGTCTGTAGCGGGGTATGAGGCACACTTGGTCTCGACGGCCGAGCCGATTGTTCCCCCGGCGCGGAAGTGAGTGTCCCACAGACCAACGTCTCCAGCCTTGGATCCAGCAATGTTGTTTTCCACAAGAATAGCACCGGGCAAGACGTCGGCGACGTCAAACGCCAAGTCGCTCACTTCGATAACTCCATTAGTTCCGGGCTTCCCCATCTTGAACATAACCTGTGGATTGTCCTCATTCTCAAAATATTCACCAACCGCTAGAATAGACACGGTCAGCAGACCTATTCTCAAGGAGGGCTACGAAACATACCACTGAGAGTCGACCATGCCTCGCCCACGATCCGGGATCCCGCAGGTACTTCAATGGTGCCCGCGACTCGATAGTCGCCTGCCGGGAAGTAAGTGATCTTTTTGTTTGCGTTGGCTTTCAAAGCAGCGTTGATGGCATGAGTCACATCTGTCTTGCCATCTCCAGTAGCGCCAAAGTCTCGTACGCTGGAAAAACAACGAGAACCATAGCCTTCGTACTGAGGTCGAGATTTGGTAAAGTAGGCACCACTTTTGTCCGCCAATATTTGGGAACGAGACAGTTTTCCGCTGGTTTCCATGTAGCTACCATTCGTGAGGTCCTTGTAGATGTTTCCTTGGATGAAAGACTCAACTGTGGATGGGTGCGCTGCTCCAACCAAGACGGATCTGCCATCCCGATCAGCCACTGTCTGGCCCACATTCTTTATCTTTAGGTTCTCAATAACAATGGAGCCGTCTGCGTCCTTTGTATTCTGTGAAACGATGACACTTTTTGTATAACTAGCTTCAGAGTCAAGAAGGATAAGGGATCCAACAGAGTCTTTTCCCGCGGCGGTGAAGTTGATGCCCACCTCGCAGTTCTGGAACTTTACCCCCTGCAGAGACAAGGTGAAAATATGCTCCACAGAAATGCCCGTCTTGACATTATCAAATGCAACGGCACGCATGGCATACTGTTGGTTGTCGAGTCGGATTCCAACATCTCCTCCAGATACGGATATGTCGCCCATGAATGTCGCAGATCCGCCCCCTCCACCAGTAGTTCCGTTGAAGACAATACCCTGGTGCATGCTGTCCTTGCCTAGCTGGAGGTGGTTGAAGCTGAAAGTGACCGCTTGTGCTGACGGCCAGTTCACGCATGCCACGGACGAGTGAGCATCGACGGCAGTGGTATCAAAGACGAAGTTCCGCACTTGCAGGTACAAATTGATGGTAGTCGGGAAAGGCGAGACGGGTGGTGATGGGAATGCATTTATGAGGTACAAGTCGTTGAATCCGGCCTCGGCCTTGATTGTGGGACGATCAAGCGGGTTACCCACAAGCTGGGTGAAGATATACATATTGACGCTCTTTGAGACCTTGTATGTGCCAGAAGGGAAGTAGATCAAGGCAGGCTTGAGTGTCTTTGCAGGCGGGTCACCGGGGCCACAGCCGGTGAAACAACGCCCTCCATCTACCGTTGCGGTCAACAAGGATCCCGTGGCATGAACGAGTCATTCTTACCATCAATTGCCTTCTGAATGGCTTCAGTATCATCTGCAATGCCGTCTCCCTTGGCTCCAAAATCCTTCACATTGCGGAACACTGCATATGATGGGTCCCCGAGGAAGGGAGATATGCCTGTGTGTTTGATGGTTTCCATCCAAAAAGGCTCTCCATGAGAGGCATGGAGACATTGTCGAAGACTATCCTTGGACTCATGGGCGAACTTGCTAACAAAGGGCAGCGCATGAGCGTTATTACCGTAATATTTTAAATAGCTAGCAACCTGGAATTTGGGAATCGAAGAGAGAGCTTACACGTCTGGGATGAGCGCAGCCGTGATCACGGTTGCTAGAATCCAAGTTGATGCCAGCCACTTCATAACTAATTGACGGCTCTTTGAATGGCTAAGCTATACCCAGGAATAACTTTGATTTTTATATCGTCAGATTCCGATCCATCCAGGCTTTTATAGGTACACAAGGCCAAATGCGGAAAGCCCATAGTGTTCCACTGTCCGCCATAACCCCTTGTAAAAAAACTGCCCAGGTAAGTATATGCTGGCACAAGAGGTCAGTTATCTACCGCCTGAATGAATAAGCCATAGTAAAAACCCAAGTAGAGTCAAATTTAAGCCTATCGCCAACCGCCAACAAGGGTCATCTGAGAAATTAGTGCCGTGATTGGTGGAACTTCTAGCCCCGCCCAATGCGGGGAAGACGAAACAGGCATCGTTGAGTGAAAAGCTTAATCACTAGATGAGGTAGTATCGCGCTACTGAGGAATGCACTCTTTCCATTCTGTAACAGCGACGGCGGGGGTCTAAGGCAGTGAGAGGGGCTTTGTCTTTTTGCCTCCCATACCGATACCATTGTTGACGTTCAAATCTAGATGATAGGATGTCACTGTGGGGGTGGAAAGAAACTGTTGGCGGCTTGAGACTGCCAACCCAACACGACCTGCCCATTTGGGAATATGGTAGATAGTTTGCTTCTCTTCGTCTCTGTTTCTTTCTTACTATCTTCTTTTTTATGTAAGTTTTGCCTGCATTGAGTTAAAGAAGTAGCATACATGTGCATTCTCCTGTCTCCTATTTCACTCCTTCTCTTCCTGGTAATGGACTCAATAGAAACCCATTGTACAGTAGTATTCGAAATCAGATTTACCACTGCACTCTTAGACTTTCATTCCCGAACCCTAGCTTGAAACACACTAGTCTAATTTTAGCTATTCCCCAGTAATCCCTGTCAGACTGTATTGTATTCCCCGGTAATGATGGATAAGTCATTGTTATAGTACCGTAATTTGCTTTGGAATTTGATAGAATCTTCTATGCAAAGAGAACAAACAAAGGGCAATCCTAACGATCTGGCAACATCCCCTACATCCCATTCCCTTGCTGTACGTCTTGATCGTCTCGTCACACGCAGTCTTTGCTTACACTCCTTTGACATCCAATAGAAGGCTGCAGTGGCTACATAGAGAACTAACCCTGGTAGTCAAAGATGCTTTTCTTCTTGTGGCTTCTGTTATCTACTACGATTTTCATTCGTTGCCGTTGTCGATCGAAAGCTGGTACCATGGGAAGCTGACATGGACCTTTCAAGGACTGTTGTATGTAGAGATGACACAGAGCCCAGATCATGACGACTCAATCTATCAGCCCGACGCGCCCGAACTATGGGAAAACGACTCGCAATACGCTCCGACTCCTGGATACTCTGGTAGTCCCTACGCAACGCGGTCCAACTGCAGTCCTTCCCCGTCTGTGCTCGAGAATCAGTCGCAACCTGGTGCGCTCAGGCTGCTCCAGTTGTCTGAATAGGAGGAAGGAATAGTATACAACCGGGACCCACCAACCTGTATCCACTATCGTATTGAGTGGCGAGTGACAGTCAATAACCGGGAGGTGGCAAAGGACACAGAGGATGACCTCGTTCTAGCCCCAAGTGCCTTTTGGCAGCTATTCTTGGAGAAGAAGCTTGAAAAGGTTCTGCGAAGGAAAGTTGCCCGCAACCGTCGAGTGACAGCTGATGATACTGCTATTGTCGTTTTAGTCAACGATCGTACCCAGCGCAATCTGACTAAACGATTTGATGATACCGACATCATTTGGACCGCTATCGAGAAGCAGCTTCTAATGTGGTCAGGACTGTTCTCTCGAGGTAAGGAACTCACGTTAAAGATCTATTTCAACTACGTAGACGAACGTCACTCTCCCCCCACCGCTGGTTGGAAAGGGGGGAAAAGAGGAAAGTCCTCTATCACGAAAAGGATGCTCGAAGAGAGAGACGCACAGCTCAATGCGGAGCACGACGCTTCTAGACAAAACCCTACCTGGCATAGCGTCTATAATCTAATGCGATGCGATTCCACAACTTGCCCCTTAGGCCCCTACTACTGGGTGGATCCAGCGGGGAAAAAGCACCACTAACTGAAAACCCACCATCTAAAGCGCCTCATCACTTATGTCGAAAAAGGTGGAGTGTTAGACGGCCACAAGGATGTGCCAGAAATAGTACGTGAAGAGCTATACATGGAAGAGTAACAGAGAGTGGAGAAGAACAGCCGCAAGGGAGGACATATTATAGGAAACGGAATACCGTATCCTCCCATCAATATCAATGTCCATCCATCACAGTCCTCTGCCACTGGCTTAGACATTTATGCCACCCAAACGGATGCTGATCCAAAGGTTCTAAGTTCGCTCGATATTCCTGGGCCGAGGGACGAAGCGGTTAAGGAATACAGTGAGTGGCAGGTGTCTAATGTCACTGATAACGCGCTTAAGGCTGCATTTCGACAAGTCTGTGATGTGATGCTCGAGAATGGCCTTGACCTTGAGCAGGTCTATCATGATCAAGACCCAGAGTTCTTCATTGGCAAGGGCATCAAAATGGGTATTGCTCGACGGTTTGTACAAGATATTCAGCGCCGGGTTGAGAGCGTAAAGAAAACGATCCCTGTTTATGAAATCATTTAGCACAAACAAGTTGGGCATTCGGGAGGCGTGACTATTTCTTATGTTTGGTTGATAATATTATAATTGATTTCAAAATTTACTGTATCGGAGGAAAGCCTCTCATGTCTGAATTAATTCAGCTTTTCTGTCAGGGATATACTTGGAGTATACAGGACGGATAGAGATATGATCTGCGCGTGATTCACATGAGGCTATCTTTCTTTTGCTTTCTCGCGTTACGTCTTGTATCTAGAGTTGACTATAGATTTCCTTAATATTGATTATTCATCCGGAAGTCGCTGTCCTCATCTATGTATACGTGAGACCCTCACATGTTCCATGAAAATAGCTGTCTCTTGGTTGCCAACGGGTATAGGTGCTTGATCACGACCACAACCAAGGTATCATTGCGTCATACAAGTTGGAACGCA
The DNA here is from genome assembly GCA_027569595.1 of Penicillium sp. G339. Classification (NCBI taxonomy): domain Eukaryota; kingdom Fungi; phylum Ascomycota; class Eurotiomycetes; order Eurotiales; family Aspergillaceae; genus Penicillium; species Penicillium sp. G339. The sequence continues at coordinate 228,634 of JAPDFJ010000026.1, forward strand.
TGGATATGGGGTGTGATAATGTATCGCCCCACTTTTTGCAACCTAGCTGACTGAAGTATCGCACACCGCTTGTTCTCGTGGTGGGATTCGTTGATTAGGCGTACTTACCTAATATCTAGTAGTTAGGTGAGTGAGTGGTTAGTTAAAGGGAGGGTGCGTGACAGAGTATTGGGGCGCTAAACCTTAAAAGGCAAAACCAACCGCAAATGGTAATTCACAGGTCCGCCGTTTACAGTTTAAAAGATGAATCATTTATTCGCTGTTTTCTACATCGAATCGTTACTCCGTAGAGTCGAGACTGGCAGTAACTTGTTCTAAGGATTCCACTTCAGACTTTGTCCCGTATATTCGTAGTCCTCGAATTTGGAGACGTCGTCATAAATCCGCTTCTGAACGGACGGGACTTTGTATAAATGTTCCCCAATTTCCTAGATGACCGGATTAGATCAGCCCGTTGCTTAGAGCGATATCGTCTCGACGTACCTTCCATGCGAGGTTGTGATAATCAAATAGATCCGGGATGTGACCAGGTTCATAGCACTCGGGCGATGTATCCCCGCTTGGGGATATGTTTTTCCATGGGGACAAGACATCAGAATCATCATAGTAGGCATGGAAATGGTCGAAGAGTGGTTTCTCCGCGGATATCAGCTGCAGTACATGGCGGTTAGCCTATGATTTCACATATGTATGTGTGTGTGCTCTCACCTCTTCCAACTTGGTCACAACCCGGTCCGCGTCCTCGTCGCTGATCGAATCGTTGACTATGTCCTCGATCGGGTACTTGAGGTCATGAAGGCTGTCGCAAGTATATTTGAAATCCTCATAGGTGTTCTGGCATGATGCTGTGAGTTGCTACACTGACAAGAGGATGGCAGAGCTTACATTGAAATGTTCTTTGTTGGATGCCTCATCAGTGATTCTTTGGAACTTGCGGATAGACCCGGTCTTCTCATCCGTGAAGCTGTTGATGGCTTCGTCGATCTGGTTAATGATTTCGTCGGCCATGTTGTAGAATGTGAGTGATTGGATCAATTGGGGAGGTTGGATTGAGTTCACGGTGGGAAGTCACATCCCTATTTATCCACCAGGAAGGGGCTTTCAGCCCGCCTCAGCTATGATATCATTTTGTAGTAGATCGAGTCAGCTCATACTCAGCAGTTATCCACATTACTATATAGAGTAAAGATCATCGATTAGAGGAGGGGTTGATTTCGAATTTTTAGCTCCCATTACAGGTGTTCAGCTGCCCCACCGACAGCCGTACAGTTCATTGACTCTTGACCCAGCGCGTCCGCGCCCCCCCCCGCCTCCACGCGTGGCACAGTCCCCCATATCAGTTCCGGGCCCACCAGCAGCGGGCATGGCGGACATTATGGACATTGGCCACCGAGGCCACGCAGATACCCCTGAGTCACCGTGTCATGAGCTCGGATAGCCAGTAAACGAAATGAATTTAAACTAAGCTATGTAGCAATAGGCATTTTACCATTGCAAGGCGTGACCTCGGCAAGGAGAGAAAAATTAATGAACTGGTACTATTGGCATAAGTCACAAAGGGGAGCCTGATCATGGGGCCATCAGTTTCCTTTTCGCTTTTTTCTTCCTTTGTTCTTTTCCAGTGCCCCATTGAAGCTGATCAGCACTAGACTATATCAAAGGAACCCTCTTTTCTTATTCTTTCTTGCTGGAACTACTTTCCGAGGCGCGCTTGCACAAAGAATTCCCAATGCTTGATTTTTTTATGACATTCCGCCACCGTTTTCTATTTTCCATCACGGTAGTGACTGCAACAATCTCCTGGGTCGATGGAAATCATGTCACCTTGCAGGTTATTCAAGCAAAGTTGAAGCGATTCTTGGTGCCGTTTGGATTGATTCAATCAGAAGTTCAGACAAGGTCTTTCTTGTCATGAACGCATTGAACTTGTGTTAGTTTCCTAACAATCTCAGCGTGCACTGTAACCCGCTCTTACTGTATAATGTTTTCGTTAGTTTTGCTTAGATAACCAGACCCGCGTGTCGAAAATGGCCTCTCGCAATTTCTCCTTTTGCACAAACCACCTTGATACATCAGTTCAGAAATGCATCAAATCCTTGTCCTAGATCTTGTTCATAGTAGCTTCAATTACGTTTAATGAAGCTTTTGAACTTAGCAAAGAACTACCCGGTCGGATTTAGGTCCGGCGAATCGGGTGGCAGGTAAACCAGCCTCACCCCAGCATCAGTACCCGGCATCAGTACCCAGCATCAGTACACATCATGATCGACGTACATACCATATATGGACTAGCGTGTTTCAAATTAGGGTTCGGGAATTAAAGTCGAAGAGTGTGGAGGTAAATCTGATTTCGAATATTACTGTATACACCGCCAGCAGTTCTTCCTGCATGCCAGGGAAGAAAGCGTATTATCCCAGAGGCTATTACATTCTGTTGCATTGCAAGATTGTATTGCATTTGCTTAAGAGCTACGATAGGTTGTTTTCGTCAGTCCATTCCAACGGTGGAGGAATAATTGGCTCTATATCTACTACTACACAGCTTCACAGCTCGCCAATGCTCCCTTATAACCGCCATTTGCATGAACCATGCTAGCATAGACCTTTTTAGAATGGAATCTCAGCGTTTGTCACGGTCTCAAATCCAATAAACAATGGCTCAGCCTCTCCAATCTCGGCGGGTCGCTGTTCCTTCATGAATTTATGCGTATAAGGCATCCATTTGTGCATGCGATAAGCAAGTGCATTATAGGAAGGCTCCAGAACTGTAACCGCGATACCGGTCTGTAAACATACGGTTTTTTTTCTTGTGAATACCTGTTTAGCTTACCTGGATCCATAGATCGTCCTATATGTCCACCACAAATAAAGGTGGGAATAGATTCTTGTCCGGTTTCGAACGATGAATGCAGCTCCAAAGCGGCTTTCACTCGTACTCCTAAATCTGTGAGCCATAGATCTTTACCCTGGATTCGAGACGTCTCAGCAATATGCGATATGGATGAGATTCCATAGCTGGTATGGGCATAATCACGGCAAGTCTCTTGCGTAATGCCGCTGATGTTGAAGTATTTTTGTCCTTGCCAGTATTTGATGAGTGCCGCTGGGGTGTCTGCTACACCTCGGCCAGGTACCGGGTACGGACCATCGGAAGTAAGGTAAATATAAGCTGGGACTCTGCCAGCAAACTTGCCCATGGCGTCCTCGTACGTTGTTTTGTTTTCAGTAAATACCGCAATGCCGAGGGAAGACTCCATCATGACTGTTCAGGATGTGTCAACGGTTTCTGTCTTGTGCTTTATCCAACCAGCAATACATACCCAAATCCCAGTTGCCGTTATTAGCCGTATCGCCCGGCAAAACAATCGGGAGATAGACTTTCGTCAACATATCCTCAAATTGCCGGATGCCCTTACGTGACCAACTTGCACCGGGGGCATGGCGCATAAGTTCACCCGCACGAACCCAGTTGGCAGCAGACCAAGCCGCCTGTAATGGAGCATTGATGTTGCTATGGCCTTGGATCGTGCTGGACCAAGCGTCCATGTAGTAAATGGCTTTCTTTGCGTATTTCTTCTCCTTGGTAATCCAGTATGCTAGCGAATTGATGTACGCTGCCATAGAGTCTTCACGCTCCTGGTAACAGCCAATGTTGGGTGTTGATGTTGGCCCGCACTCAACAGTCTTGTACGGGACTGCAGTTCTCGTCGGAGATGAATAATTGTAGTTCATCATGCTAGTAAATGCATTACTCCATGGTTCCTCATAATGATCAACTTTCTCTGCAATGAAATCCAGCTGTTTGGCATTGACAAATACTCCAGGGTGAATCCATCTTTCTGGAGCTTCGGTGGGGATTGGTATCAAGCTGGCAGTTGTAGAGGCGGGCTGTCGATTCGCTTCTAGAGGGACTGCAAATGCATTACATAACCCCACAGCCGAGAGAATTCCGGTTGTACAATATAGGATGAAATTTGAACATAACATGGTTTTTAGGATTCGAGAAAAATAGTGTGGAAAAGAAACAGAAAAATAGACCACAAGAGTACTTATACGAGGTCTCTCCAGAGTCAGGAAATAGATTCGATGGCTGCTTCTAGTTACAGTTCGTTTTGATGGTGATCACACACCATCCCCCCATGATTTTATCGACGGAAAATAGACAATCCACCAATTCCAAACCTCGTGTCCGGCAGTCAGATCGTTGAACTGACTAGTACTGGAGATGATATATTGAGTGAGGGGTTGATTGATGTGATCTGATTAAAAGCGGAGACCTGTTGATAGATCTCCGTCGGAGGGGTATAGTGCGTTACGGCACGTACTCCCGGATTCCCCGGATTACCATGTTGAGAATATTGACCAATTGACACTAGTTAACTAGCTACTCTTAGTGCAATTGATGCCTCATTTACAAGGCATCATTCTGTCATGTTATCTCGCCGCTTGTTCTACGGACAGTCTGCGCAGTCGCCAATTGCTCCGATACCGCAACTGCATTCGGTGAAGATCTTCCCCGCTCTCTTGAAGGGATTTTAGACTTTTCGCACAGTGAAGAATACAGCATTAGTGAGAGTACCCGCACCCTGGCCCAGAATCCCCAATCCTAGTTCAGTAGGTAACACAAGACCGAGAGACAGTTAATTAAGTCAGCAAGAGAATTTAACAATCTTTTACATTACTTTTTGTATCTACATTTCCAACTGTATTAATTCAACATATCATACAAAACTTCATACTGAGATGGGTGGACGCTGAATAAATCTGACGCTGGGGCCCACCGTAGTAATCTACCAGGTCTTCAGCTCGGCAGTGCTCCCAATTTGGAAGAATAGACAAGCCAAGGGATTTTACCTGTTTACATGCCATAAGATATAATACTTCCAATGTATTAATTCCACCGGGTTTTGATCGAACTTCCAGGTTTTCATATCGTTTGCAACCGTTGAATGAGTGATATAAAGGTGCTTGGTAGATCGATTAGTTTGGAGAAGCCTAGTTGAGAGTTCCTCAGAGTAGCAAGAAATATACTTCTTTCCGATTCCATTTTGCGATACCCTATTTGTGCGAAAATCAAAGCCGAACCTCTTGCTTTGGGGCGATACAAGAGCGTCTGTTCGTATGGCTACGCCGAATTCGATAGCAAATGCCGAGGATCATTCTGCAGCTTTTAAGGGCAAAAGGGCCGGCGTTGATGCTACCCTGAGTTAAAGTAACAAGTAGACGAGAGCCAACCAGATGGCGGCTCCTCTAAAACAAGTGTTATTACTTCTCCACTTCAGGGGTACCCAGGTTACATAGGCCTGAAAGTGTGGTCAGCCCGGTTCCCACTAGTCGGGACCCATGTAATGAGAAGGGGGGATCATGCAGAAAAGACAGAAGCCAACCTTCACCCACGGATTAGTCCAGAAGGCTTGTATAGGATTATGAGCCTTTAAGTTGCTACCCCTCAGCTATTGAAACGATACCAAGGTAAATTTACATCTACATTCGGATGCCGGCGCAAAGCGAACACCGGCCCACGCGCACGACGAGACCCAATGCACTAGCTCGAAACGCACACTTTCCGATTCTGGTAGTACTCGTGGCACTGTGAAATTATCTGTGGCCTATATGAAAGGGATTGGAGATGCTGTTCAGCTCCGCACACAATCACTACACCTTCACCTTCTATCTACCTGCTGTACATAGCAGAAAGTCATGTTTTTCAAGATCATTCCTACCATAGTGGCATGTAGCCTTGTAGCGTCTGCTACCCAGACTTTCAGCAACACCGGCACACTTGCAGGCTGGAATGCGCAGACAATTGAGAATAAGGGCAGCATCCAGGAGGTCACCAATGTCGTCTACAAGGGCACTACCGCCCTCAAGATGACCCAGATCTATGATCCCAACTGGACCGGCCGTTTCCACTCGGAAAAAGCCAAGTCTGCCGTCTACAAGCTCGGTGACCAAGGCTTCTATGGATTCGCTTTCCGCCTGCAGGATGACTGGCAATTTTCCCCAGCCCAATCGTACAACTTGGGCCAGTTCATCGCCGACTTCACAGATACTGGGTGCGATGACTGGATGCCATCCAGCATGATCTGGATCGTTGGTAACCAGCTCTATACTCGTCTGAAGTACGGCACGATCTGCAAGCAGCAGATTCGGACTTTCAGCAATATCGCTACCGTGACACCAGGAGCGTGGCATCGGGTCACCATCCAGGCCAGCTGGCAGTCCGACAATACCGGTTTCTACAAAGTTTGGTTTGACGGCAACAAAGTCGTCGAGGTATACAACGTGCCGACGATGATCAACGATGCTCGACCATTTGACTACCACGTTGGTATCTACGCCAACGGCTGGCACGACGACGGTGGCATGAAAGGTAGCCAAGGCACACGCCAAATCTGGTTTGATCAGATTTCTGCTGGCACTACTTTTGCCGATGCGGATCCTGCTGCATGGTAGAACCGTTGAAGCGTGTGAAATGTCAACGGAAGAGAGGAAGTCTTGGCTTGTAGCCTGAGATAAATGGCAGAAAGTCAGATGACACGGTCTTGTCTAGGAATACAGCTTTCTAAATGGGTGCGGTGAAATTTCTTTAGCAGCAGACTTTGGGGTTGCCGGGGTATTAGGAAATGTGCATGATTTGGGGTAGAGAGTGTCGTTTGGCCAATGATATTTATATAACCCTCTAACGTATTTTTTTATTGGTGACCTAACGCAGTCAGGAAGGACAAGAAGAGTATAGTTTGGCCGTAACGGGTCCCCTGGCGCTGCGGTCTTAGACCGTAGCGTCAGATAGGGCCCGTCCAGGCTCCCTTGTAGGGAGGCAATTTGTCTGTATTGCAGTGGTTCCTATGTACAGAGCGAAGTTGGGAGGGACAAAATCGGGTCTTGCCTGCGTGAGGGAAGACGAGCTAGCTGCATGAGGCAAGCAACTGACTCTCGTGAGGTAGTTGTAGGAGGCAAGAAGTCCTCAGTAATGTCGGTGTATATATCACGTGAGGCAACCCCAATAAAACTACCCCCTATAAGCGGCCCGCCACTATAACCGGTCCGCCACCCCACCTAATTACTACTATGGTTTGGAAGCTTTTAAACCACCATAAAACTTGTATATTCAACATAAACTACTTCAGTACAAATTTTGGCTTTGTGAACTGGTGTACTCTACTTGTCTTATAAGTATTGACGTCTGATGGGGTGTTCACCAGCTTCCGTAGCTCCTGAAGCTTGTGATGCGGGCACCACTATGCGATCTCTTATATCAAACGTGGTGCACATTTGGTATCAAGGGGCGGGCTGAGCTATAAGCCAGAATCACGTCATTTGACGGCCCCTCACACGTTTTACATACAGAGGTTAATAGACTGACTTTGAACGACAATCAAAACATTACGATCCACGATCTTCTTGCATAAGAGCATGCAGTGCTAAAACTTCCATTGTAAGCTTATGGAGGCTATGTTTCTGTTTCCACATGTAGTCTAAGTCAATGATAGTCTAGCAATGGGCCGGGTTGTCAGGGTAGACGTTCTGCGTGTTGCAGGTGTTAGGGGGCACGAAGAGAGGTGAAGCTGGGATGGATCAGCGCAAGTTTAGAGTGTCAACTGACGTTCAAGAACTTACTGTTGACGCCGTAATTGGTCGGCGGGTTGCGTACGATAGTGTAGCGGCCGCCCAAGGTGAGATTATTTTCGCAATTAATCTGGTTCTGGCCGCCATTGGTGTTGGTCGATCCGGTCCAGATGTCAATGTGAGGTTCCCCGTTGTTGTAGTCGGTGGCTTCAGGCCGGTCAGCAAAAGAGCTGGCTGGGGCATTTGGAGAACCGTATACTCACTGCATTGGGCACAGTCGTCCTCATAACGACCATATTTAGTGAGCAGCGGAAGGTAAACAATCTCGCAGACGTTGAGCTCGCCAGGCGCAGTTGCGATTGTGACGGGGTCATTGTAGGTGCCGGAGCCTGTCACACGTATCATGAGTCAAAAGAGCCAGCAGTCGTTGAAGAAGCATCATACCCCCAGCAACGTAATTTCGGCCTCCGCAATTGTGGGCCGTACCGGGGCCAGGAGGAGAATTATCTGGATAGCCGTAAAAGGTGACTATAAAGTTACCCGGCGTGGAGCAGGCCGTGCCGACACCGGCGAAGGCCGCGCCAAGAAGCAGAGTGATGCTGGTCATCATTTTGTGAGACAAGAAACGGACCGGGTGATTTACAGAGATCAATGGTTCAATAGCCCAGGCTTGAGGCTGGAGCAGCCTCCGTACCTTGTATATGAAGATTGCCATATAGAAAGGCTGCTTTTTACGCTAGAAAGTCACATGTGAATTGGCCTACCATCACGGCAATTTTTGCCGACTCTACCCCGCAAGGATGCCTACCATGCAATGCTACGTTGAATAGTAAATCAAATATCATGGAATTGGTTGGATGTGCTAAGATTACAAATGGAGTATTTGGTACATACATTAGTATTAAGCACGGATCTTGCTGAATAAATTCGGTTATGGAATTGTGATTCGCGCGAAATTTTCGGCCGCTCGCAAGCCTCTAAGCAGTGTTTAGAGCACCATCAATGTAGTGCTCGTTCTCTAGTTGCCGTCTTTGCCATTGTGGTTGCATTTACCTGCTTCCTGAAGGGTAACTCCCTTGGACTCAAAACTCAGACCACTATCAAGTAAGAAAACGGGTTATCAGCCGAAGAGGAGGCGAATTACCCTGCAGAAGCAAAATTTGGCAAAATTTGGGGTCTCCATTTTATGCGTATGTCATCATGCTCAGGCACGCACATACAGACGACATGAGCGTGGTTTTTTCCCTCCAGAAGACCTGGTAGGCGTCTGATTACGTTTCATCATAAGCCACCCAAAACTGAAAATCGCCTCGAAAACCCGTCCTACGGGTCGAGTCTGGTCTTGGAAGTCAAGCCCGTGGGCACTTTTTTTTGCCATTGGCTTCCTCCACCATCTAGTTCACATTACTGTGCGCGCATAACTTGGAGCATGAAAGGAGTTGGAATGTAGAAAAACATTTGGACCCATTTCCATGTACCTACGTCACAGCGGCTGGAAACTGCTCTTATAAGCAATTCTCCTTCAACCGGGCAATAATTGGTCAGCCGTGGCTTGATAATGCTACCTAACGTCGTGCTGTACGCACTGCACAACGAAGTAGTTTGGCAAAGCTACATTGATGGTATGGGAAAGCCTCCATATTGGACCGTAGCACAGTATGATGGAAATGTGGTCCAGTATGATGGACACAACTCACTGGAGCACGCTTTGTGGAGAACTGGCACGAATACTTAGAGGGCAAGTCCTCATTCTTCAGGATGACGGTAACCTGGCTCTTTACACCAGCGGAAACAGGGCCGTATGGGAAAGTTCTTCGTTTGGGTCTCACTTTCAAGATTCATCCTCCATACAGGCACTGTGCTGCACAATACAAATGATACATTCGACTTTATCATGACGGACTGGAATGGTGATGGGCGCCCGGACCTCGTTGCCATCAAGAAAAACCAGACCGGCCCGAATAGCACGGAGGCACATATACTTACTGGCTGATTTTCGCTGAAGGAAATTTATCGGGACTTTCAAGTCGAGGTAGGTAATGAGACCAAAAAATGGTATCTGGCAGACTCGAAAATACTGAGGCAGAGGGGTTATAAACAAAACACTTGGCGATCTCATCGCTCTTTCTGCATACACCGACTAATTTCTATATTTCGCCCTTTGTGATCTGGAGATGGGCGAGGTGGCCAAGTGGCGTAATGCTTCCCCGCACGGCGAGAAACGACCAAACGCCACGCGCACTTGTGACCCTACTCTACTGCTTGGGGTATATTAAACCTACCGAAGTGTATTGATGTACAAAGTATTCTACTACTAGAAACCTCTATTCTCATCTCCTTTACTATATGTTTTATAACTCAATGGGAAAATCGACCGTCGGAATCCCCCGTTCTCCGCACTTCTCCGCACGAACTTTTTCTCCTCACTCATCCAAAACTGTATTAGCGCAACGCCTTTTGCAGCGCGTATTTCGTGCATTCTTTTTCTCTTCTCTTGCGACATCGCATGCCAAACCGCCTCTTTTTCCGCCCTTGACCCTTCCGGCGGCCCTCAGTATGTCTTCATCGCGTCTGTCCCGCCTGCCGACATGGATCAGTCACTGGCTTGGCTACCGCGCCGAACCAGTCAAGCCGCTCCCAACATACCAAGTCGCGGCTTGGTCTTTCATCGCCGCTTTTTGCGGTTTGTCGGTGCTGCAAGCTATATTTAATTACTCCGAATACTTCACTTCGCGCCATGTCCCTGGAATTATTGCCTCATACGTAAGTACGAATCCTAGGACTCCGCGGCTTTCTGAGTCAGCCATCGCCACCTTGACCTATACGTCGATATTTTGAATATCGACATACTAACAAACTTGCAGGGTGCATCGGCAGTCCTCTGCTTCGGTGCAATTGAAAGTCCACTAGCTCAGCCTCGCGCTCTAATATTCGGCCACTTTCTCAGCGCCCTCGTCGGCGTCTGCGTCACAAAATTATTCAGCCTCATGCCCAACGAAGCCCGCTTTGAATCGCTGCGCTGGCTCGCCGCGTCTCTCTCAACAGCCATTGCAATTGTCGTCATGCAGTTGACAGGAACTATCCATCCCCCAGCTGGTGCGACAGCGCTACTCCCTGCCACGGACGCCGAAGTCTGGAACATGTCGTGGTACTACCTGCCCATCGTACTGCTTTCTTCCACTCTGCTTGTGGTTTGCGCGCTGCTGCTGAACAATCTACATCGCCGATATCCCGTTTTCTGGATCGCACCGATGCCGCCGAAGCCTGCAGCTCCTCCTCCTGCGCCTGCTCCTGACAATACGCTGGCGCCGAATGGAGACGCGGATTCTTCACAGGAGAAGCTGCCTAATGGATCCGTTTGAACCAAATGGCTGCCATTGGTTTCGAAGCCGAGCGATAGTGGTGCATAACAGGATATGCTGTATACGGTGTTAGAAATTGGCGATTGAACGCATTGGAACAGGCTCACTCTAAGTCGTATCGAGTTTAAGCGGGAAAGTCATCGGCTGCACCAGGTACAAGCAAGGGGTCATGCTGCATATTGAAGTTGATTGCAGTGGATGTGCCTCTGTTCCATCGATCTTGATGCGCAACTAAAATGGAGTAATTTTGATAATCGTGTCGATATATACCCACATATCTCATCAAAATAGTGTAATTCAGAACAAAATACATATTCATAACTGAAATATCTGACGAGCACGTAATGAGAAGACTTTGTACGAATAAACTGACTCTAGTATGCAATGGACGAACGCTATCACACATGATTCCACCCCCAAGGATGCAAAATTTGCATCTCGTTTATGACACAAAAGGGCCCAGGCTCCCGGTTTTGCTCGGATAAAGCCACCCAGTGGGAAATTCGCGACTGAACAATCTTCTCCTTAATCCAAGCCAGACTTGTCCACCGACGCAGTCGATTCGTCCAGAGTCCCTGCAGGATTGTTCGCGGGGTAAGCCACTGCAAGATCGGATTCACTGCTACATATGCGGGGCCGGAATAGCCCACTCGCACGAGCGGGTTGAGATAGATGCCCTTCTGACTGGAAAGAGGGTTATCCGCATGAAGGAGGCAGCATTCGGAGCCTTCAAGGTGAGATTCTGCAAGAGAGTCGGGAATTCCACGAAAGCGGAGGGGTGGGGATGCGGTAAATGGGGTGGCAGGCATTGCAACTTGTTTGATATATCGTTAGATCAGATGAAAGACATAGGATGTTGTAGATGGCTTACCGATTCCGTTCCAGCAGCTGGTTACTGGTACCGGGGACAGGCTCTTCATGGCATAACGGGACGCGGGATCTTTGAAAAATGGCCAAGTGGACATGACAGCTTCATGACCGCCGGCATCGCGGAGAGCAAATGTATCGTAGTAATTGGGTGGTTTGGAGAAATCGAGTGAACAAGCCGCGGCATAGTTGCCGTCGTTGGTGTCGAGCAGTTCGAAGACATCATTTGGCTGGACTTGGGTCAGCGCGCAGAATTTCCCAAATAGAGGTAAAAACTCACAGTAAAAACGACATCGTTGAGAAAGAGAACCTTGTCGAATGTGATTCCCTGCGCAGCCAGATCCTGGAGTGGCTGCAGACTGCGATTGCGGATGCGCGAGAGATACGGGATGCGCCGCAGCTCCTTTTTGCCCCTCGGAGTAACGATCCAACCATTTTCTCCCGGCGGGGCAGCGATCTCCTGTTCATGTGTAACAGGAGACAAGGTGATATTGCGGGGAATTAACATGCGGTCCAACTCGCGGTCCAGTTCGATCAAAGCAGCTTTGGTATTATCGTAGCTTCCACTCTCGTAGATGCTGATATAGACATTTTCGGGACCGAGCTTCCAGGCGAGATCGACCAATGCCTGGTTCCAGTGGCTGCGCATGATGTATTCATTATTCCAGTTGACGCTAGCAACGTAGATGCGCTCCCGCCGGCGGGGCTGGTCGCGGTAGATGAGATCGGTCTCGGAGATACAGCGGAGGATCAGATGGAGCTCGATCAGATTCCAGACGACAAAGATGATAAGTAGTGACCTGACAAGGCGGTTGCGGACCAGCACTCGGCGAAAGGTGCGAGGGTAAGGGGTGAATTTGGTCATAGGGAACGGACGCCGGGCGGCAGAGGAGGAGTTAAGAGCAGAAGGACATTGCGATATCGTGGAATCATGGAGAAGAGACGGAGAGACGAGAAAGAGAGGAAGAGAGGAAGAGAGGGGCTGAGGGAGGATGCCTAGAATCTTGCCCAGACAGACTGAAATGGCCAAGGCGAATGAATCCAGGGGCGCGTACAGGGCGTGTCCATTGCAATGTTGTTTGCATTCATCAGTTGGGCCATTCTTGACAGGGAGGTGGGACTGGTGGCATCTAAATTGGGTTCTTCTTAAAATTATAGAGAGTTCCGTGCATTGTTTGATGCAATAGCCAAGTGGCCCCTCTGAATGTATAAGAATTGGCTGCTGCTCGAGTGGTTTATACTTCGCGACGCGCTGATTGGCTGCGATCCCGCCCGATCGTCAACACCGTCACTCTGCATTCTGCACTCTCCTCATCCCATGAATATGGTCATTCAATTTATCTCCCTCGCGTCTGGACGCAACAATTAATTAACACTCAGTTAGGCAGGCAGGTGGTGGAATATACAAAAGGGGCTCTCCAAACAAGTCAAGGGGCCGCGTCACCCGAGCAGCAACCGAGTCAACACGCCAGCAGTTGCAAACCAGAACATCCGCCCTGCGCCCCTCTGCCTCGTCGCGCTTGAATCGCTAGTGTCACTCGAGCTGCTGGAGATGGTGGTGCTTGCTCCACTCTGAACCCACGGCTGGCTGGGCAGCGTGTCGCTGCTCTCGCTCACTTCGGTCGCGCTGAGCAGCTCGTTCTCTAGCTCGGCGCACTCCACCCGATCCGAACTCTCCGGGATGCTGTTCGTCACGGAGATGGGCAGGTCGAACACCGTGTAATAGTCGGTCCCGTTCCAGCGGAAGGACTGGTGCATCGAGATGTTATATGCGCCCCGCGCCGAGTCGCTGTCGCCATCGCCATCGCCGTCGCCAACGAGACACTCGGGCCACATCCAATTGACATGCTTGACGGTGGAAGAATGCTCTAGATCAAGCACTGGGCCGACATAACTGGAGTTGTTCGAGGGCTCTGTGCCATTGGAGATGGTCAGGTTGTACGATTGTGATTCGGAGGTTAAAAACAGCGTGATGTTGTGGAATAGCGTGTCCGAGTTGGATTGCGTGGATGGCGGCCACGGTAGCTGGCCATTGCCGGACACGTCAATCGCAAGGTGGAGGTTGTCTGCACTGGTCAGTCGCGTCTTTCCTTCAGAGTTTCTGAGTCGGCTTGCCTCCTCCGAGCGGCGTGTTGGGCTGTGGGGCGTCCACGATGGCTAGCCCCGGCGTGTACACTTGCCCATTGACGATGGTGAAGTTGACCATGGCTGAAGTACGTAGTCGTACCTTGCAGGTGTCGATTGTAAAAACTCGATTTCAGCCCTCAAGAAATTCAAGACAGGCTTTTTGTTGTCGCCATGGTCGGTCGAGTTCATCAGGGATGCTAGGTGGCGCCAAGGGTCTCATTTCCGACGCCTCCGTCCCTCCTTAGCGTTTCGGGTTTAATCAAATTCATCTCGCCTGGCACTAGTGCAGAGTTCGCTTCGTGCGATAGAGGCACCAGCAGACGGAGGCGAGAATTCATAATGATAGCCGTAGAAAGAAGAAGACCAATCTGAATTGTGCCACACAAAAACCCAAGAACCAATCATCCAGAGAAAATGGTCGTAAGGATATTCATCCTGTACATTACACTCATCCTCACATAGGCTACTTGCCGATTAACTCTAGAATTGAATAAGATAATCTTATCGAAAAAGATAAATTGGTTGCCCCTAGGACTCGGCTCAGGCATTGCGTATTGAGGAATGAGAAGAAAAAAGAAACCCGAACCCAATTCTAAAACCGAAGAAAAATCAAACAGATTGATGGGCAGTGACGAATATAAGATCTGAGGAAAAAGTAAAAAAAATAAAAAAAATTCAACCGTAAAATGGAAGGAAAGCAGCCCATAACAGCCCATATAAAAGATGACGAGAAGATCAAAACGAAAACATAATCAAGTTGGGGAAAAGATGAAAAGAAATATAGAATCAAACCAGGGCAAAGATCAAAGAAAAGACGGAATCAAATTAGGGAAAAGTTCAAACAAGACGCGATCAAATCGGAAAAGAAAAAAAAAAAAAAGACGGGACGGAAGAGAAAAATCAAACCGAAGAAATGGTCGAATCGAAGGCCAAAAATATAAACCGAGGGCAATCGGCGGTGTAAAGAAGAGAGCATAAAGCAAGAGAATTTCCTAAGACTGCTTTTCGAGCGAGAGTTCCCAGAACCTATCATAGGCTTGGCCAGGTGCAAAGCCATATTGTCCCATGTGAACATTCTCGGGATCTACCGTCTCTTCTTTGATGTGTCGAGCAGTGATCGCGAACCGCAGTCCCCCATCAGGTTGAACGCTGTGCTAAAGAGACATTAGGAATTCGGCTCTTTAATTCAAATCCCCCGGAAAATAGAAGCTTACCTCGTAGTATTTCTGCAGGTCTGCGCCATGCATGACAACAATATGTCCATGATGAAGTTCCATCTTGATGATAGGGGGTGGGGTTTCTTTGGTTTTGAGAATCTTGCGACGTTCATCAATGTACGCTTTCTCGCTCAAAAGGCCCTCGTTATATTGATTCTTGAGCCTCTTTCGAGACTCATACTCCTTGCATCCTTCGAGAACGGGGTCATCATCGAGCGGGCTGCCGTTATTTTTGAGGCCATCGTAATACTTTTGTTTCATGCGAATGAACATCGTGGAGCTTGCACCTAGCGAAAGGGTAGCGATAGTTGGGCCTAATATTTTCTCCCCATCGTCGTGGTACTAGAACTAGATCAGCGAACGCGCCAACTGAGAGGATAGAATGGTTATACGCACCCCCATATCATTGCCTTCCATGTACCCAATCAGCAACAGCTCGTTTGGTCGCTGGAACTGGCCGTTATGATCTGAGGCTATTTCCTGAGTGGCCCATACCAACCGGCTGTAGGCAAGAAGGACATCCCCGGGAGTATCGCTGAACGATTGTGATTGCATAGGGACCACAAACTTGTACGGCAGGCCCTAAAAAGGAATTAGTGAAAGTGAATGATGTCCTTCTTTGAATGTGCTAACAATATTCTTGAGAAAATGGCCAGTCATCGTCCCGCGGACTATCTATTGTATTAGCGATGGTAATATTCCAAAAAGATCGACACATACCCATCGCGGTGCTCAAACGCTCGCGTTGGAGGCCAAGATCGACTTCTTGGAACCGTTGGAAAAGGTAATCCGGGCCTTGGGTATTGGCATTGATTGCCCCATTGGAAACGAGTTGGGTAATCGTTCCAAGCCCGCCAAACCCGTAACTCAAGTTGAGATAAGGAGTCTCAGAAACCTTGTCCACTTCTGGACGTATACATTGTGGGTCGAACCGGGGCAGATCATAGAAGGACTCCAGGTCCCCACGAGGCATTTTGGTAGTTTTTCCGAGTCGTCGATTTAGATTGGGCACGGTACCTGGGGGAACGAGGACGTCGTTGATAGAGACAATCCTGCCCTCAATCATCAGACTAAACGGACAATCCACCTCATTGCTCTGGGGCTGCGGCCCCACGGCATGCTTCACCGTGCACTTCCAGCCCTTCCAGAATGTGCGAGGGATACACTTTTGGCACTCGGGGCAGACAATGCCCCGGCGGGAAAGGTTTCCCAGACGGTAGTCGTCCCGGTTATCATCTGTGATAATCGGCACCAGGGGAAGAAGATTGTACGAGTTCGTTGAGAACTCGGTAGGGGACCATCTGATACGATGCGACAGGAACACCGGGTCATACTCCATGTTTGGAGGTGGTAATTCGCCATTCATTTTCCAGAATAGAGGGCATTTCTTTTGAAGGCACATCCAGCCGTTCCGGAAAACGCGAATGCTGGTCATAGAGCATGCCGTGCATGAATTTTTTTCCGGCCGCGTATCAAAGTCTCGGATGAATGGAGGCGGAGGCGAGTCTTTTGCTGCCCACCAACTCTTCGTGGTGAGGTCCACCTTCTGGAGACGCATCATGTACGCGGTGTAGTCGTCCATTTTCTTGACCCAGATGTGGGTCAGGAAGAAGAAGGCCATGACGTTGTAGCGGTGTGGCATCTGTCGGCCGACCACTCGGTTTCGATCGCCTAGATTGTTTGTCAGTGTGACCTTGAACGGTACGTGTTATTGTGGTTTACCGATGATGATGCCAATTTGCTGGCCTGTCTGTAAACTTTTGAGCAGCGACTTTCCGGGTCCCTTGTCCAATGTTTGATCCTTTTTCAAGACGAGATTGTCATTCTGGTCCTTTCCGTAGCCACCGGACCTAGGGATATATTAATGTTAGCGGTTTGACTTCTCAAGGATAGGAAGTAGATTGCATACATACAATCGGGTAATCACGACCTCCTCGTCGATGTAAGCGTTATCACCCGAACTACCATCCAGCAGCAATCCAATGCACCCTATTCCGGCACGCGAGGAGAGTCCAGCTTGGTATTGATTGAACCATGAGATTGTCTCACAGATATCAGGTCGAGTCTAAATCTGTGTTAGCATTTGCATATACCTAATCTCGTGTGAAGATGATCACGTACTTGTGCCCATGCTGGTGGCTGTC
Organism: Penicillium sp. G339; assembly: GCA_027569595.1. Classification (NCBI taxonomy): domain Eukaryota; kingdom Fungi; phylum Ascomycota; class Eurotiomycetes; order Eurotiales; family Aspergillaceae; genus Penicillium; species Penicillium sp. G339. Next base: position 245,920 of record JAPDFJ010000026.1, read on the forward strand.
CCGCACACTGCTGGTAGTGGTCTAGTGATATTTCCTGCTTCTTTTGACTTTCACCTGAAATGAAGGATTAGCTGTGGGCTGCGAGATTTGTAACTAGGAGAGAGCAAAGTTTTCTCACCTTGCTTGTTGCTTCCGTCGTTTCGGCCTCTCTTCCGCTTGCTGGACTTACTGGCAATGTCAAGTTCTTTCATTTCATCCATGATGAATTGAGGTCGAGAAGAAATGAAAGGGGGAAGGCGTCGTTTTAATCACACAGGTGAGAGGTAAAAATAATATTCGAGACTGGAAGACTTAAATCGTGCGGACAAGAAAACTCGCACTCGCACACGCTTCGAATACTTCACTTCCGTAAGTGACTTTGAACAATACGTCGTAAGAATTCTCAGCAGCGCTGCCTCAAGTGATTTCAGACCATCATCTTGTCCCTGAACTAGCCCGAAACTACAGTAGGAGCCAACTGTTCAAGTGGATGCCATATAATCCAAAGATTGCTAGTTTGAAAGAAAAGTAAAACAAGAAGCACACGATGGCCCATCCTAGGGAGAATGTGGATGGGATATGCACGAAATCAGCTCTGCTGGTGGAACAGGCCGAACTGGTATTCAATTTTTGAAAGTGACGCGGTGAATTTCATGGTAAATGTGCAGATAGCAAAAGTGGCGGCGAAAGTCACAGTGATAGCAAGCCACGTAATAGCATGAACCCTGCATTCACAGAACCTTTGTAGTCTTGAAGTATTGGCATAATAAATCACGACAAAAAACCAGATATCAAACCGAACATAGACGGTCGGTCGATGATCACATACTAGATATCACACCAGGGAGATCTTTCATACTATCCAAGAAGGCATCGAACTCTGTTTTTACTTTTTCCATATCTTCGTCTATATCATCAGTCCAACGATGGATATAAACAGTTCTCAGGCCAACGCTTTGAGCCCCACGTAAATCATAAGCGTGTGCTGCGACCAAAACAACTTCTTCTGGTTTCAGCTTGACAAGTTCAAGTGCTTTCTGATATGCCACAGGGCTAGGCTTATAGACCCCTAGCAACTGACTAGAAAATAGCATGTTGAACACCAGGCCAGAAGAGCGCGTGAGATCCAGTTGTAGGCGGGTTGTACCATTAGCGTGAACAAAGACTTCAAGGCCAAGGTCCTCCCTGAGGCTTCGAATTGCTCCTCCAACTTCAGGCCACGAAGGCTGGCAGTGCCACGCCTGGATTAATTGCGGCTTGATATCGGAGGTGACAACGGCATTGGATGACGGGAATTCGGGCAGTACCGCTTCGAGAACACGGGCGAGAGTATCATCGATGTCCTCTGGTGAATGGCCTTGCTGGAAACGTTGGCTGATTTCGATGAAGTAACGCCTGCGCCATTCAAGCGCGAGCTTTGACTTTTCATCCTCGGGGATGGAAGAAGGTAAGGAGTTGACAACACTGGTGTGCCAGTCGAGGCATGTGCCCATGAAGTCGAAGAAGACAGCCTTGATCTTTGGTGAGGACATTTGGGTGGATTTTGATGAAGTTGGTAGCAGAAAATACAATCTGGTGAGTATTTTGGAAAAAGGAATAGACTTCACGAGATGTGAGAAGCCAAATGCGGGATGTAACTATATCGCTGATTTATAAGCTGATGATTAGAATTCGAGTTAGCGGGGCACAGATTGTCGTATTGGTCGACTGATAATACGAGATGTGTTCAAACTGTCCATAGAACCATATAGATGAAAATCGCCAACATCACGAATTGCGAATGGGATATTTGCAATATAGGACCTCCCGGCCTAGAATGCACCGACGTTGTCTGGTCGTTTCCCCCCACCTCCCCGCACCCCGCAATATCGGCACTTCTCAGCTGGAATCGACTGGTCGATCATTCATGGGATCGTTTGGCATCGCCTCTGCTGCTGCTATGCATTCAGAGTTAAAATGACCTCGGAATGGAACTGTTCAGTATGCTCGTCAACATTCAGTCGCTCCGAGCATCTCCTGCGCCATTCTGTCTCGCGTTTGTCAATCCACGGCCTGCTGTGGGCGTCGCTAACAAAGGCCAACAGATAATGACAGTCGACCGCACGCTTGTGAGTTCTGCGGCTCTGCATTCAACAGGAAGTGAGCAGCTCCCCTGGGATTATTGTTATCGGCTTGGCCACTGACAAACACTAACAGAGATGTCCTCCGACGCCACGAAAAGACCTGCCGGGCACGGTGTCCCTCAGTCGTCAATAGCCGCCCCGACTTGCAAAGGAATATTGAACTCCATGATGACAGAGCTTCCAAGCGAAACCGCATGTCAATGGACTCGGGTTTGACAACCGGTGTCGTTCCTTTCCCCCAGGAAGGAGTTCTGGATCCGAAGGCAATCGATCACACTGTGGAATCCCCTTACCCATTTCAACAAGACAGCGGACCAAATGACTCAGAATATACCTCAATCTCTATATTAAACCCCGAGGACAATCATCCTACTTGGTTTGACGATCAGAATACACTCTTCAACATATTCGGCCAATTTAACGATGACTTGGTGAGCATGCCACCGCTCGACTTTTCAGCCTTGAACGGTGCCTTTTTCCCACAACAGAACCCAGACCTCTTCATCGCGGAAAATCTGGAGTTCATGGCATATTTTACGAGCGCGCAAGGGATCAAAACCTTTGCCGATCGCGAATCCTTTCGACATCGGCAGGAAATGGCTCGCGAGGGATACGAGTCGAAGCAAAAGTTCAAAATGAGGCTCACACAGGATGAAATATCAATACCAGAAGCTTTGGATCTCGAATCTGGACAGAGTATTGAGAACCTGGTTGATTTGGATGCACTGGACTCTAAGTCTCACGAGCTTGTTGAGAGTCTTCGAGACGTCATATCTGATAAGAGAAATGACGATATCATCACCTTGGAATGGACGATGAGTATCAATAAACTTTGCACCGATTTCTTCAAGCCGTCGAATATGCGCCGTTTTCTGGAATACTTCTGGTCCCTGTGGTACCCGCATTGTCCGATTGTCCACAGACCCCTCTTCGATCCCTCTTCTGCATCGCCAGAATTGCTCTGTGTAATGATTACCATAGGAGCGTGCCTTTCTCCGAACGAGAATGACACTAAGACTTCTAGGACATGGCTAGATAGTGTCGAGGAGCTCATATTCCGTCAGGTATATTTCCGAAGCGATCGGGAACTCTTTCCTGACAATCCCAGCCAAAGAAAAGATATCGTGCAGTGCATGCAGGCTGCTTACTTGGTGAGTTCGTTGCAAAAGCGCGAGGGGTCGGCAGAGGCTCAAGCAAGAATGAGACGACATCGTCATACATCAATGGTGACGGTAAGTTGAGTCCCGAAATATACCGCGTTTCCAGTCTGAAGCAATATACTATAGTTGGCTCGACATATCGGGCAAGCAAAAGCTTCGCATCGGAATTTGGAATTGACATGCGCATCAAATTCTTGGTGGCAGCAGTTTGCTCAAGAGGAAGAGTTTATCCGGTACTTGAGTCAACCTCTGCTGGAAATTATGAAAGCTGACGATGCCAGTACACTCATTTTTGTTTTTCTCATTGATGCCGCACTTACAATACTCCACAACTCTCCACCGCGAATGGTAGTCCCGGAGCTCAAAATGGACATCGCATGTCCAGAGTCATGTTTTCAAGCCGAATCAGCCGCAGAGTGTATGAAGGAACTTCGCGGCTGGACAGAAACTCGGTTTTGGAAAAGTCGACTGTCCGTCGTGTCTGTTGTGCGGAGAATCTGCCAAAGCCCGATCGAAGAAGCTCTTGTTCAAGACTTTGCATGTTTGGGTACATTAAACCTCTTCACGGTGGTACAAGGTAAGTAGCGACTACCCCTCCCACCATCTGAAAAGTCGCGGGCTTATATGGTGTTTTTCATAGCAATCCACTCTTTGATGTTCCACCTACACAACTCTCTTGTATTCAAATCAACACTCGCACCTATCCAAACCGGCCTCGAAAATTGGCGCCAAATCTGGAATATGCGGGTTCCAGAGGATGCTGGTATTCCGGACAATCCGGAGAACCTCTGGAAGCGGGTTGGGTTTCTCCGTCAAGCTTCTGAGTTCTGGCAATTGGCCCGGCTTCTTATGGGGAAGATAATGCCGACTAACCAGGATGATATGGGAAACATGGAAGAAACACAGCTGTCGTCAAGATACGACCATACTGATATGGGTGAAGTGAATGAGTTGATAATGGAGTACAGAAGGATGAACCTTGGTGTCAGCTAAATGCATCTATCTAAATGCTCGCAACCGTTCCCTCTTACTTGGATTCCCGAGGCTTGGAGAATGGAGTATAAACCAATTCACATTTTAATGTCGATGTATAATAAAACTTGAATAGGATGGTTTATAGGAAAGTACATATTATGGCGATGGAAAGTCATTAAATGATAGCTTTACTGCCAGTGATTCCGAATAAAACTTGTCTAAGTATATCAGCAGCTATGAAGTTAAAGTAGGAAATTTATTCATAATGCCGGCTTGACCCTTTTCTGTACATGGACTTCAAAGTCCATCGGTTTAACAAACCAATAATTACCTGTTTTCCAGTCATTTCTCAGAGGGGTAAAGTCATAGTCACGAATCAGTCGAGGAATCAGCTTGGACATTTCGAGAATCGAGATGTGCTTTCCCAGACATGTCCTCGAGCCAATACCGAACTAGAAACAACAATTTGTAAGCCACATTACATGCAAAATATATGATCATGATCACATCCGTTACTCACCGGCATATACATCTGGTTCATCGCTCTTAACCTCTCAGGATCATTTTCCGCCTCTATCCATCTCTCAGGACGGAATGTCTTCGCATCTGGGAAGACATTATCATCATAGTGTGCGACCCACGTATTGACGCCGACGACGGTGCCAGCTGGGAAATACCGCCCACTGATCTCTGCACCTCCTGCAGGAACTTCTCTCCACATCGGTAAACCGGTTGCACTGTGCATCCGCAATGCCTCTTTCATCACAGCCTGGAAATATGGCATCTCTTGGCTTTCCTTGAAAGTAACGGTATCACTGCAAAGACCCTTGGCCGTGAACTCATCAATTTCAGCCCGCAGTTTGTGCAGCACCTCGATGTTCTGAACCAGGTGCCACATGATACTCGAAAGACTGATGGCCGTAGTATCCGAACCGGCTGTCACATTCGACTGACCCATGATGAACATGTGATAATCAGTAATCTTTTCCGGGTCCTTATTGCGCGCCATGATCAGCTTATCCAGGAAATCCTGCGTTTGAATATGCTCGGATTCCCCTTTCTCGGCATCCTTGGACTTTTCTTCGTGAAGGCGGATTTTCTCCTGTACGAACTTGCCGATATATGCTCTGCCACCAGCACCGGACCATTTGAATCTACTCAGTGGGCCGAATAACCGTGGATGCCACTCCGGATAGATTCCGACCAGCGTGCTGTACATCATGACTTTGTGCACAGCCGCCATTGCACCATCAATATCTTCGCCTTTGTCCAGGAAGCCTAGCCGAGTAAGTTACTATTGTCCATCCCGTACCGATATTTATGTGTACTTACCGAATCGCTCGCCGAACGTGATGTTTCCAATCACATCGAATGCATAGCACTGAAACCAGTGTCCAAGATTGAACGACTTCTTGCTCTCGGTGAACTCATTCAATCGCTGGTTGAAAAGCTCCGCACAATTATCCACGAATGCCTCGTAGTGCACAAGCGAGCTCATGGAGTACAGACTAGTAAACCGCTTGCGAGTATCCGCTAGACAAAGTTAATACTCTGATAGCATCAGTACTTAACTAGGGAATCTACACGAACCATGCCTCTTGATATCTCGATCGGCAAACACGGTCCATTGCGCAGGATGTTTCCATCCATCATACCAAGCAGACTTGGCAAACTTCGAACCAGTCCCATAGACCGTCTTGATGGCCGAGACATCGCTGATGCTATACTGGTTCGGAGCAACGCGCACAATCGGACCGTACTGCTCATGGAGGCGGATGTTCTCGTGCTCGAATCTACCGTGGCGTACTCGATTAAAATACCACAGAGATGTAAAGCGAGTCCAAAATGGACCTGGTATATCTTTCTGAGAAGAGAAAGCCGCTCGTCCCAGCCGACGGAGCAGCTGGAATACGAGGAAGAGGGCGGGGGCTAGGAGTAGTAGAGAGAAATGCATGATTCTTTAAAAAGCATTCGATCTTCGCACTCAGAAGAATGATCGGGGGAAAGTAAGCCAGCCTTTATATTGATTGACTTGAGGACGGCTGTGCTTTCTGATCGACAGAGGGTCCACCCCCACCCCCACCACCACTACTGGCCAACCTGGTAAGGCGGGCAGGACGGGATAAAGTGCGCCCCAATCAAGGCACTTCGAGTATCAGTTGGAGCTCACAGGATTGGCCCAGGAAACTGGGATATGAACCGGGTTATCCGGTGTGTCCATGTCAGCTTATATTTGAGCCAATGTGCACACTACTGAAAAGACACAAGATTCCAAAAAAAGTAGACGTATCTAACTGAATTCATCAATGTACATAAGCGAAAATAGTAGAAATAGGTATCAAATCACACGGAAAAGCCTCTCAAGAAGATGTGCTGCGAATCCGTCGCGATCCGATCTCAGGAGAGGTTGAACACAAAGAATCAAGAACATCCGCGTGTCGTCACAGCGCCAGGTGCGACGGAATATCTAGGAAGACCAGTCGTGGACCAGCCTCGAAGATCGGCCATAGTCGCTCATTTTTTGTCACCCCATAGACCCACGATTCCCATTGACAAGGCAAGACCAGAGACCCAGGCCCGGATGTGGTGCATGCGCTGCTCGCGATCCATCTCACGCTGAACGCTCTCGCCATTCACATCCTCCTCCGACTCAACGAGGACAAGATCTTCTTCCTTCCTGCTAGAGGGCTTTCCAAGGGACAGACCGGTCGTGTCGTAGGTCACGTCCACGATCCAAGCCTGCAGACCGAGGTGGCGGTTGAAGAAGAAGTCCAAGCCGTACGCGCCGAGGGTGGAGAGGGTGCACATCCAAAGCAGGTAGGGGTGTTGCCGACGCGGGGGCGAGACGAAAAAGGCGAAGCAGAGACACGTATTTGTCAGGCTGGATAAGCGCACTGCATGTTTGCGGTTGAGTCGCTTCACTTCATGAAGGCAGCGCGACGCGGTGGTAGAGGAGGGGAGGAGCTTGAGGGAGGGGATGGTGATGGCTGAAGTCGAGTAGGAGAGGCCCTGAAAGTGCAATGGAATTAGCAATGAATTTCTGATTGCGATGTGATGCGATGCGATGCGACGCGGGGCAGCGCAGCGCAGCGCACGATCTTGCCGGCGCGAACGGGTTTTTGCTTACGGTCAGCAGACCAAGCGACACGGTCCCAACGAACTTGGAGACGGTGATGGGGCAGGCCATAGCGGAATCGAGGAGCTGCGATTGACCCCGATGAGGATGGAGGGGTGCAGTAGAGAGTCCGTGGCGAGAAGAAAGAATGGAGGCAGGCGAAGACGCAAGAAAAGGCCAAGTCGAGGTTCTTTGGTGAGGTGACGTCGCTGTAGGCCAATCAGCAACCCCACGTTCTTCAGCATTGCAGGGCGCTAACAGGGGACAGAGACAGCGAGGGGATTGTAGAGTCTGATATTTACATCTTGGATCTTGGATCTTGGATCGATGGATTAGGTTGATATTGGTTATAATAGGATGGGAAGTACAGTATGGTATGGCGTGGAATTAACAGTCAACTCGGTACACCGGGGGATACAAGAGGCACTAGATGCGCAAGGGTATACCTAGGGGAAGCTGTGTTGAATAATCAGAGTAACTGCTAACTAGTTATACTTGAGTAACCAGTACTAAACACCAAGTGCTAACTAAGTGCTAATGCTACGTCTCATAAGGGCATAACAAACAGCCTCGGTCCCCGGCTGTGGGGAATCCGCGATCCCGTGTCCGCTCCGCTTTAAAAGTCCACTTGGACAGCTTCATCTATTATCTTCACTTTGACATTGATTGACATTATAATAATCATGCCTCTCGCCAAGAACGAATATATGAGTGACATCTGGAAGGATGGCATCTTCAGTGAGTCCTGCTTGACACCTGCACCTGCACCTGCACCCACCTAACCCCATCAGATAACAAGGTCGTCTTTTGCACCGGGGGCGCCGGCACCATCTGCAGTGCCCAGGTTCGTGCCTTGATTCACCTCGGTGCCAATGCATGCATCGTCGGCCGCAATGTCGAGAAGACCGAGAGCGCCGCCCAAGACATGACCACCATCCGACCGGGCGCCAAGGTCATCGGCATCGGCGCCGTTGATGTCCGCAAGTTCGACGATCTCAAGGCTGCTGCCGAGCGCTGTGTCAAAGAGCTAGGCTCCATTGACTTCGTCATGTAGGTCTTGCTTCTGAAGTGGTCAATTCCCATTGGCTCTTGGCTCACTCGAACAGTGCCGGTGCGGCGGGCAACTTTCTGGCCTCCATCGAGCAGCTCTCCGTCAACGCTTTCAAATCGGTGATGGATATTGATGTCCTCGGCTCCTACAACACCCTCAAGGCGACCCTTCCTTATCTCATGGAGTCCGGCAGCAAGCACAGAATGGATTCCGAGACGCGTATGTTCCAACTAGCCACCTCTTGCCGGAAAGTCACACTGACTCGATCCAGTACAACCACACCCCGGTGGCACCGGTGGCAGAATCATCTTCGTCAGCGCCACCTTGCACTACCGTGGCGTGCCATTCCAGGCACATGTGTCTGTTGCCAAGGCTGGCATTGACTCCCTGTCCAACTCGGTGGCCATTGAGTACGGTCCACGTGGGATGACCTCGAACATTGTCTCCCCGGGTCCGATTGCGCAGACCGAGGTATGTTCTCACAAGTTTGCTGCTGATTGAATTGCTTGGATTGAATCTCACGCACGATAGGGCTTGGACCGTTTGCTTCCATCTGATGCCAAGGCCGCCTACATCAAGTCGCAACCCCTCGGCCGTGTCGGCTCTGTCCGCGACATTGCCGATGCTACCGTCTATCTCTTCTCCGATGCCGGAAGCTATGTAACTGGCCAGACTCTTGTTGGTAAGTTGTTGGACGCGAATCTCATCGATATTGGAATGGTAGTTAATCTTTTTTCTAGTTGACGGTGCGAGCTGGCGTATGAGTGGAGGCTCTGGCACCAACGGAAACCTGCAATATCCCGACTTCCTTCTGTCTGGCGATGAGGTGGCTAATGTGACGGGAAAGAAGAAGTCCAAGCTTTGAATTAAGATTCGGAAGAGATTGTGTAAATAGAATGGTCCCAATGATCTCGGGAGGCTAATTCCAGCAAATTCAAACAGCAAATTCAACCCGCTGTTCAATATTTGTTTCTTATCTTCTTTGTCGATGGACGAAACTGGTGACCCTGATACCGAGGTTGCAACCTTGGAAAGGCTATACTATATATATCTGCACCGACAGAAAAGTCAACACATTCAAGTTCTTTGATTTTCAAGGAGGAGCCGATCCACGAAGTACTCAGGAGTCACTGTCAGCACATAATATTCAATACAATCTACTCTACTAGAGAAAATGAAAGGCCCAGCACAGCCAATACACTACAGTCAAGCAACAGGAGCAACCGTCCATGCCCTTTTGTTCAAAAACCAATGTCGCTTCCCCCTCACAACCTCGAATCCAACTTTTCGCTCCTCCGCCAATTTCCAAAGAGACTCCGTCATAAACGGCTCAAAGGCATTCTTGAAGAGTTCCTCGGGTATCTCCCCATGAAGAACATGTACAAGCTCGCGGGAGGTCAGACTCCCCTTGGTATTCTGTGCCGTGCGGACTGTCTTCGTCAACGCCTGATATATCTGCCGCTCACGGAGTTTCTTATGTCTGATATATAACTGGATAGTCCGTGGCAGGTTGGGAATCTTAATTCCGTGTGCTGGGTAACCAACTGCGCAGTTCTGGTCACGCATGATCTCGAGACTTTTCATGTACTCTCCTAGATCTTCTGCGACGCTGTACCCATGTCCGAGTACGTTATCTCCTGTGAAAAGAGCGTTTTCCTCTTCCAAAATAAAGCACATGTGGTCCACTGCGTGGCCGGGGGTCAGCACGGCGCGAATCGTGGCACCTTGGGTGTGAAAGACCTGTCCGTCTTCGATGGGGAGTTGGCCTGGACTGGGCTGGTTTTTGTATATCCTTGAAGCAAGTTGCGGGTTATAGGCAACGAGATCCGGGACTCCGCCTGTGTGATCGCCATGCCAGTGAGTAAGAAGGACATGCGATATTTCGAGGTTGCGGTCTTCAAGAAGTTGGATGATATTTGTGGCCCAGATCGGAATGCCCTATTACAAAGCTGAGATTAGATCTTGTGCGACTCGGATTAATGCTGGGACCTGCATATCCCCTGAAAAGTACATACTTGACCGGTGTCGATGAGAATGCGGGATTTCCCTGTCCCGACCAGGTAGGTATTGGTCCCCTGAAGCTGCATCTCGCCAGGGTTACCGCCCATGATACGAATCACGCAGTTCGTGACAGCCTCAACATCTTGAAGAGGAGGCAAGCTCGCCTCTTGTGCTGATAGGTAATCTTCCCAGACACACTGGTTGATGGCGATGGGGTTGAGAGCCATGATGGCAGCAGAGAGTGGTAGTTGAGACCTGACGACCGGCAGAAAACCGTTCTTCTCGCGGAATATAAGACGATGGAAACACCGCCAAGTTCAGAGTCATCAATGTCGAATGGGCCGAGAAGGCGTGGCTGAATGCTCGGAGTCCGATGTGCCAAAGTATACGGCGAGTCCGCTCGTAACCCGGCCCACTCAGTCCCAGCCTCTGCTGAGTGAGATAATATTAGACATGACTCAGATTTCGTGATTGGCATGTACTTGTAAGTTGTAAGTTTGAAGCTGCCAAGTTCCAACTGATCGAAGCTCACATTGGTAGATGTGGCCTTGTTGTCAGGGACTGGGAGGTCGCTGCTGCCCTACAACAACATCAACCCTTCCTTCTTCTCTTCTTCTCTTTTCGAAATGTAAAATGGAGTGACCAAAGTGTTTCAGGAGCTTATCAGCTCATCCTTTGACTCTCCACGTCCAAATGTCCCAAAAATATCGCCTCACCATCCGGAATGCCCTGACGATAAACCCACTCCACCACGGCTATCATTGCCGATGTACTCATTTCACATGACGGGGCCATTGCCTTTATCGGGCACAGCGATCAGGCAGAGATTGCAAATTCCGACAGGGTTATCGACGCCACCGGCAAGTTGTTACTCCTCGGGTTCGTCTCGGCCCACAGCCACCTTTGGGCAAACCGGATGCCCTGATCGAGCTCCGAGGAGCAACGTCAAGGACTTCATGGCTACTATCTATGAAAAGCCAAGGGTCTTACTCCTTACGACCTGTACAGACTGATTCTCTTGGGTGCCGCGTCACATATGTGAAAAGGTATTACCACAGCGTTCAATTTCACATATGCGCCGCGATCCCTATCTAGAGAAGCGGACCGTGCTCAGTTCGAGATAGCTATACATTCTGGCATTCGCTTCGTCCACGGGTTCAATGTTGGAAGGTGGTCTCAAAGCTGGTCTGCTAACAGAGCTCTTGAGCGTGTCCGACTCTTTCTGGCCCGAACCTACATTTTCAAGTCCATGAACCAAAATCTCGGGGTTGTGATTGCGCTCCGCGGTCTGGACTACCAGAGACAAGCGACTCTTAACATGGAGGCCTATATCATGGAAGCGCTGGGGTTAGGCAGCCACATCCATTTCTTGAGAGTCCTGTCATCCTATCACCAGAAACATCGCCAGGGAGAAGGGTCGCTGGCAATGGCTGGAAGTGCAAGATATTCTCGGTCTAAACTTACATCCTGGTCATTTCGTACTTGCAAGGCCTCGGATACCCAAAGCCGCTAGGTCCACCAACCTTTTCAAAGCTATGTCCAAACCCGCCATTATTTTCAAACCTGCATCGAAGGGAGTACGAATAAGCTGGAGTCTAACATCGAACGGCCGACTGGGAAGTGGTTATGCGAACTCCTATTGTACAAGGCCTGTGGCCTCGACCGTATTAGCTTGGGTGTAGACGGTGAAGTGAGCAGTGGCCGCTGCGATCCATTTGAAAATAAGCGAACGGGATTGTATGTCAGTAGATCGAACGAATGCAACCTGGTTGGTGTATTTTATGCACACGCTGGTAGCAGGGGATGTGCTGAATGTCACGTATCGCGTTGGTAGCCTTGAGATCAATATATTCGCAGACCTGGTTCTCATCAACCCTCATTCCGACCTGCAGCTAGAAGACCCTGTGGCTGCCGTGGTATTTCCATGTGGTGTTGAAGACATCGAAACTGTTTTTATGAGAAGCACCGAACGATGGCCAGAAGATCGGGCTACCCCAGCGAAAAATGATAATCACCGTTTGCCACCTTGGAACTTGGAGCCTGATGATAAAGATAATCTCAACAGAGAGGAAGAGCCTTGGTAAATTTTCTATGACATGACAGACCGCGCGGACATTATTCTTTCAAAACAAACATCAGTATTTCAACACGAAAATCGAGGGGCCTTACGCTGACACTTCTATAAAATGTAATTACATCTTCGCCAGCTTCATTCCCACCAAAGAAGCCCGAGTGGCAATGAATAACATGGTGCCAATAGCGCAGGAAACACCTCCAAATACAATCGCATACTTAAACGAACCATGTGCTTCAGCAACCAACTTCCCGCCAATTGGAGAACCAGTCAATGCCGCGAAGGCCGAAATGGAGAACGCAGCACCTGTGCGTGTACCAATCTCCGGTAAGGGGGAGATCTTTGCGCATAAGGCAGGGGTTAATCCAACACCTGCGCCAGATCCAATACCGAACAGTGCGGCGAAGACAATGATGGCCGCATTCCCTGTGGCTGGGAGCCAGAGCGCCAGGATCAGGATTGCAGTGAACCCACTCATGACGATCATCACGTTGAAGTGACCAAACTTATCAGCCAGAGCATTGGGGATTGTTCGTCCGAAAATGCTGTTATTGTCAGTGAGTCGAAGTCTGCGCGCCATTTGTTGTGTTGTGCTCGAAAACTCACCTCGCGCCGTTGAGAATCGGGACAAGATAATTCGCCAGGTGCAGCGACATGCCATGAGAGAGGGCATGCTCGACGATGAAGGTTATCGGAATAAACATGCCCCCTGAAATTTATTAGCTTAGGTTTTCAGCCTCTCTGAGGCATCACTCACAGTAGAAGAAGAAAACAGCGGCAGTCAGCAGGAGAAAAGTTGGCTCCGTGAACGGACGAAGCAAAGCCATGATCTCAAATGGGCGCTTCGTGGGAGGAATTCGCGATCGCATGGTCGCATTAGCCACGCAAAGCAGGGCCAAGATGAGGAATGCGCAGATTCTCATCGCCCAACCAAATCCGACTTGGGGGATCAAGTGGATGAGCATGATCGGGAAGATGACTCCACCGAGTGAGGATCCAGAGACAACGAGGCCCATTGCTGCCCCACGTTTGGCCAAAAACCATGTTGAGACCTAGAGCGATTAGAAAAATGGACACTTGATACTAAATTTCCTCAAACTTACTGTGGTGAAAGATGGATAAAAAACCATGGAAGCACCGATAGCTGAGCAGAAAGCCTGACTGAGCAAGATTTGGTAGTAGGTTTTGGCCAAACTAGCCATCATCAACCCAAAGACATGGAAAAAAGTTCCAGCTAGAAGTAATGGGCGCGGTCCGAAATCATCGTATATTTTCCCCACGAAGATACCGCTGAAAATCATAAAGAAAACTGCACAGCAGGACAAGTTAGAGCGGGTTCCGTTGAGGCTGCTATTAGTGTTGTTATTCTGTAACTGACCTTGTAGTGAAGGAATCCAAGCAATTTCAGACGCGCTGTATTCCTTCAGTTGATGGGTTTGGTAGTACTCTTGAAAGATTCCTACGCAGTTCACCCAACCGAAAGAGACAAAAAGACAAGCCGATGCACCGGCCACGGTGAGCCAGGCATGTTTACCACCTTCAGGGAATTCATTCTGAAAGGCAGTATTCGGCTTCTCTATACCAGACTCCACATTAACGGGGACATCCTGAGAACTTTCCCGGAACGTCTGGAGTGTAACAGAGCTTCGGGCATCCATGCCGACAAGATGAGGAGGCGCGGATTTTGTAGGCGGAAAAAAGTGTCGTGCAGACTAGAGAGCAAAAATATTACCAGCGAAGGAATGAGAATTTTTCTACGAAATGAGTAGCGACAGGGGAACAAAAATCGCGAAAGGGAAGTGTACTACTCGCTTCGGCCGTTCACGAAGCATCGGAGTCCGAGCGGCTTTTGGGGGTTGCGCGCCTCCGAATACGCAAACGGGGCCATCCCTGCACCATTGGACGCCTCGACCAGGGTCTTGTATGATGGAAATAGAATCGTCAGATTTGACACAGTGCTTACCGGACAGACGCAGCCACGGCCAGGGTCGGTTTCCGAGCACATCCTTCGGGTCAGGCTAACATCAGCAGATGGTTTGGATACAATGAATAAATACTCAATCGAGGATACAATGCTTCGAAGCAAAACAAGAGAATAATCAAATTAGTGCAATTTCTTCGTTGCCCTATCTACACATCCTTATCTACATACCAGCCTACGCCATGTCGAGTATTCCAGAGCAATGTGACGTTCTGGTGATTGGAGGCGGCCCCGGCGGTTCGTACACGGCCGCCGCACTGTCGCGGGAGGGCGTCAACACCGTTCTGCTAGAATCCGAGGTTTTCCCCAGGTAAATCGCGTTGTTTGCAATGTTTCATCTCCGTCTGGACCGACATGTCTGATTGGTGATTCTAGATACCACATTGGTGAAAGCATGCTGCCTTCCATCCGCCACTTTCTCCGCTTCGTGGATCTAGATGAAACGTTTGATAGCTATGGATTCAAGCGCAAGGTATGTCCACTAGTTCAGGTGAGAATTGTCTCGGGAAAATACTGACCATATCTTCAGGATGGAGCTATGTTCAAGCTCAACTCCAAGCCTGAAGTCTGTAAGTAGCCTCCTGCTACGACCCCACATCCCAATCGGTCTAACATACCCTAGTCACCGACTTTGTAGCCGCTGGCGGACCCAATGGGTACGCATGGAACGTCGTTCGCTCCGAAGCGGATCACCTTATCTTCAAACATGCCGCGCAGAGCGGTGCCCAGACTTTCGACGGCGTGCGCGTCGGCGACCTTGAGTTTGCCCCGTGGAACCTGGACGATGCCGAGGAGGCCAAGCTAGCTGCATTCCCCGAACCCAATCCGGGCCGACCCGTCTCGGCCCAATGGTCCCGCAAGGATGGGAGCAAGGGCCTGATTAAGTTTAATTACCTGGTTGATGCGAGTGGACGTGTCGGTTTGGTTAGCACCAAGCACTACAAGAACCGCCGCTATAATCAAGGCCTGAAAAACATTGCGACCTGGGGCTACTGGAAGAATTCTACTCCATATGGTGTTGGAAAGCCTTATGAGGGCCAGCCCTACTTCGAGGCTCTGGCAGATGCTAGTGGCTGGGTATGGACGATCCCGCTGCATGACGATGTTGTTTCGGTGGGTGTTGTTCGCAACCAGGCTATCGCAACGCAGAAGAAAAAGGAGATGGGGTCTCCTTCCGGCAAGGACTTCTACCTCGAGAACCTGAAGCTTGTCCCAGGAATCGAGAAGCTGCTTGTCGGGGCCGATCTTGTCTCCGAAATTAAGTCAGCTTCCGATTGGTCTTACAGTGCTTCTAGCTACGCCAGTCCTAATGTTCGTCTGGTCGGTGATGCGGGCTGCTTCATTGACCCCTTCTTCTCATCGGGTGTTCATTTGGCGCTTGCAAGTGGTCTCTCTGCAGCCACGACTATCTGCGCGGTAAAGCGTGGCGACTGTGATGAGAACACTGCATCCGATTGGCACTCGAAGAAGGTTGCCGAAGGTTACACCCGTTTCCTCTTGGTTGTGCTGAGTGCTCTGAAGCAGATCAAGGATCAGGATGAATCTGTTCTGACTGACTGGGATGAGAACACCTTTGATCGAGCATTCTCATTCTTCCGACCTAGTGAGTATCAGTATGTTTAATCCCAAGGACCATTAACTAACATCCTGCTCCACAGTCATCCAGGGCACTGTCGACGTTAAAGCCCGACTTACCGAGTCTGAGATCTCCGAGACAATCGACTTCTGCTACCGAGCATTTATCCCCATTCCGCCGGAGCAGAAGGATGCTGTGCTCGAGAAGATGGAGAAGCTCGGCTTGAACGACGAAAGTCTCGACTCCAAGACCAAGGGCGAACTTGAGTCTTCGATGTCATCTGAGGAGATTCGGATCATGAACTCGATCCGCGCTCGCCAGATGCTGCGTTCGGAAGATACGATCAATATCGATACTTTCAGCACAGACACCATCGCTGGACTTACTGCTAATCTTGAGAGGGGCAAGCTTGGTCTTGTCAGGCCATCTGGTGAGGATAATACCGACAAGGTTGATGTTTTGGGTCTTTTGACTGGTGAGAGCAAGATGGGTTCTATGCCCCCAACTGCATCTGAGTCTGTGCCAGAGGAAAAAGTTGCCGTTCCAGCACACTAGTTGGGAAATTGCTATATTGTGAGATAGAATGAATTACCTTGGTTGGATAGAATGATATATGACATCAAAGTGTTCATGATTTTCGCTTTTCTATTACATTATATAAAATGAAAATATACTATCTTGTTACCTCATCCAATTAAATGCTGCCAATAGCAGTGCAATTGGAATAGCTGAGGCTGAAGAGACAGAGTACTCAAAACCGAACCAATCTTACTACTCAAATGAAATATACAGTTGTAAATTAGTCGCATTCAATCAATGGAGCGAAAATATGTTCTCAACGACCTTCAAGCTCCATTATCCCTCCCAGTTTCATGATGTGCGAATTCGAGAATGATATTCATAGTATGTTTTGGTAGCATCTTTCTTTACGATTATCTATGAAACCATTCAAGTGCGATATGGTGGCCAATGATGAAGATTTAAAAACAACACTGTTTAATGGCCGTGAATGAAAAGTAGAATTCTTTTCGATGAGACCTATGTCAGGCTTCCTAGTCACTAAGCCCTAATTTAACGCAAGTAAATGTTTTCATGCCATTCTCGTGATCCTATCGTCCAACGCCAATGTAATGATCTCAGGTAGCGCTGATGGCAGACATCCCAGCCCCAGCTCTACCGACAGACAACATGCAGATACAAACACCGCGCAAAACCCGCCTAAAAACCGTGCAGTCCGGTCTAGGGATCCGATGGGGTCGGAATCCGGCGTGTCGTGGATGTCTGTCAGCCCGGTTAGCAATAGAGAAATATGCGACACGAAATCATGTCGTTGACATATAACTAGAGGAAAGGCAGGATTTGAATGGAGTCAATCATCACAAAAAAATTATTTTCAAGAAACTAGAGACTTCAATTCCTCAAGCTTACCGCTCATCACCACCACCATGCCTATCCCCAGTGTCAATGAAGGCCGGTTCCTATCCAACGAGACCGGCCGACTGCAGATGCAGGGTGCGCTGCGATCAGCCGCCGAGGCCACGGAGACATCGCACGATCTGATGCTCCGCTTTTTCAATATGGTAAGTCTGAGTCCTTCTGGCCGAGTTCGATTCCGGGTGTTGTAAGATATTACTTGGATGACCTGGGCTTACTCGACTCCACTCGGCTGCAGCAATTGGAGCTTACCGTCGTTCGGATTGGCTGTGACTTGGGCCTGTTTCGCATTTTGACTGCCAGCGACGAGCCTGTCAGCGTGGATTCACTTGCTGAACAAACACGCGCGGCCCCTTCCCTTCTGCGCCGTTTGTTGCGGTATTTGGCTTCGACCCGCGAGGTGACGGAGACGAGCAAGGACCACTACAAGGCCAACCCCGCCACCAAGTCGCTGGCCAACCCGGTCATTCAGGATTGCATTTACTACATGTGAGAGAGAGCCTCTGCCCTAACACACCTAACCAATAATCCCCACTAACGCCAAAGTCCAGCTTCAACGTCAGCGGCCCTGTCTACCAGGCTCTTCCCGAAACCCTCAAGGCAAATGGATACACGGACACCGGCAAGACCCTCGCCTGGAACAACGGTTTCAACACCGAGCTCCCCTTTTTCCCATGGGCCAAGCAACACCCAGAGCACCTGAAATGGTTCCAGTCCCTGATGAGCGTCCCCCGTGAAGGTGACTGGCTCGACGTCTTCTCCGTCCCGTCCCTAGCCAAGGACGTGACCACCGACCAAGCCCTCTTCGTCGACGTGGGCGGCAACATCGGCCACCAGTCCGCCCGTCTGCATGCGCGATACCCCGATCTGCCCGGACGGATTATCGTGCAGGATCTCCCGGAAACAATCCAGGTCGCGCCACCGGTCGAGGGGGTTGAGCTTATGGCGCATAACTTCTTTGAGCCGCAGCCTATCATCGGAGCTAAGGCGTACTACCTGCGCACTGTGCTGCATGACTGGGATGACGAAACCTCGCTGAAGATTCTGGGTCAGCTTGTGCCGGCTATGAGTCCCGAGTCGCTCATTCTTATCGACGATATGGCGCTGCCAGATACTGAGGTGCATTGGTGGTCAGCAACGCTGGATCTGCACATGTTGGCTATGCTGGGTGCACATGAGCGGACGGAGAGTCAGTGGCGCTCGTTGTTGGAAAAAGCAGGCTTGAAGCTGGTGGAGATTCGACCTTACCACCCGATGATGCGACACTCTGTTATCGTGGCTCAGTTGCCGCAGTGAGAAACGTGTCTTTTTCTAGCTGATTTGCGAGAGATAGACCTACGAATGACCCTACTATAGCATACTATACTTAAGACCAAATTTCTCTAAATTTAACAATTTGTGCAATACCTTACGTTTCCAACTCCAAGTTTGAGAGATATGAAGAAAGCTTATAATGATTATTAAACAGTCTACGTATGACGACGACCCCAGGGACACTTCAAATGAACAAAGCGAGTCAGACAGAACCTTCGACTGGATTGGGAGTTTTGGTTTGCGAGTAAATTCCACGAGACAGCTGCCCCAGAAACTAAGTCGAGATTCCATACTCTGGCCTATTATCACGAGCAGACACCACATGGGTAACCCGCAACACCAGACGACTGCGCTAGGAGGTAATGAATGCTAGAAACACTGGCAATACCCCTACCGAGATCGCCATTGAATATCATAAGTACCAAACCCAACAGGGACGGTAATAGAGATATTGCAGTTCTCGGAGTCGATAAACTCTAGTCAGGTCTGATTAGAGTACGAAACACATATCGAATAGTCGCGATTGGGTCGCCATGCCAGGGTTTGATTTTGCGCAATGCCTAGTAACATGTGGCGAGGAGGAAGATGCGGGACGCAGGTGCGGGACTACAAAGTTATAGTTGCTGACTTGGACATGCTTTCACTGGAGTCTGAAGGACTAGGTCTATACTATTATAGGATGAGGAGAGGAGTGGTGTTTTATGAGAATAGAGAGTTAGGAGAAGGAATTATAAAGTAAGAAGAAAATAAAACGAAAAGTCGAGCCAGGATTCGAACCTGGATTACAACAAAGGCACACGAAGTCCAGTGGGGGCACTAACCATTATA
The DNA here is from genome assembly GCA_027569595.1 of Penicillium sp. G339. Taxonomy (NCBI): domain Eukaryota; kingdom Fungi; phylum Ascomycota; class Eurotiomycetes; order Eurotiales; family Aspergillaceae; genus Penicillium; species Penicillium sp. G339. The sequence goes on from JAPDFJ010000026.1 coordinate 265,531, forward strand.
CTAACCCGGCTGTATTACCTAACATTCCCTGGATTGTCCTCTTCGCCGATATTAATTGCTCATTTGGTATAACTATGAAGGTGTATTGGGCATAGATTGTATGGATGTAATCAAAAGAAGAAAAAGGAAAGTCATGCGCTAGTACATCCATAGTACACTGTACTGTACAAGAGATCTCAACGGAGTGGAGCCTCCCAAAGCCCGCAGACGCCGGGCCGTGCCGATCGGTTTTAGCCTCAAAACCTCACAACCGCCCCCAAGATCGACCACTCTTGGCCTTTTCTTTAAACGCTTCAGGTGGGGCGGAGGCTCGCCTAGGCTCGGTCAAGCTCGGCCGTTCGCCAAAGGCCGACAGTGTCAAAAACCGCCAATCAAGGGTGGATCTTCGCTGACTGCCTAGACTCCCTCGACTGCCTTACATTCTGGCACCTTTGTCGTTCTTTGTTCGGCCTCCGACGCAGGGGCTGCGCTGGGCTGCATCTCGCTTTGTATTGCCCAATCTTCCCCCTGGTGCTTTTTAAAATTCTCACCTTTGCTTCCCCCACTTCCATATTCTCAATACGATCTTCTTCTCTCTTGCGTCTACCACTTCTCCTCACCTTCCACTCCTCCTCCTTCCATTATCATGGCCGCCTTGAAGTCAGCCCCCGCCATCACCGTCTTCCGGGGCTTCCCCGAAAAGGGCTGCTACACCTGGTCGCCATTTGTCACCAAGCTTGAAGCCCGCTTGCGCTTCGGCGGAATCTCCTACAATGTAGACGCTGGGTCTCCCCCGAAAGCGCCCCGGGGCAAGGTGCCCTACATTACATTCGAGCGCGATGGCCAGTCCCAATCCATCGCGGACTCTACCCTCATCGCCAGATCATTCATTGAGTCCGGATACCTGGAAGACCTCAATAAGCGACTCACCTCCGTGGAGAAAGCCCACGACGCTTCCCTGATGGCTCTGCTCGAGGACAAACTGTATTTCTACCAGGTAAGACAAGCCCCACTCTAATCCATGCAACACGCCACCAATATCCAGCTCTAACGGATCCAATCACAGGGTCATGAACGATGGGTAGAAAACTATTACACCATGCGCTCCAAGATCCTCGGTAGCCTGCCCTGGCCCGTGCAGGTGATCGTTGGCAACATCGTCTACAATAAGAACGTTCGCAACCTGCAGGGCCAAGGCACAGGCACATTCTCCGGCGAAGAAATCGGCGTATTCCGTGCGGAGATCTGGGAATCCGTCGACGCGCTCGTATCGGCTGCGCATTCCCTGCATCGAGATCGGGAGGGCCCGTTTTGGGTGTGGGGCGGCGATGCGCCCACCGACGCTGACACTGCTGTCTTCGGCTTTGTGATTTCGGGCCTTGTCTGTAATGCGTGAGTTGCCTTGTCCCATTACCCCGCTGCAGATTATAGATTAGACTAACTTTCGGAAGTGCTCCGACAACGAACCGAATCGTTAAGAGTTACCCGGCGCTCGTGGAATACGCTCGGCGTATCCATGACAAGTACTTCCCGGACTATGAGCTCTGGGAGTAGAGACGTGTCTGGGGTTGCCATTGTAATCTTTGTTGACGACGAAATGTAACAAATAAGGATAAAATAATATCATAGTATTGCTCAATCGAATTTGTACGTGGTGTCATCATCATAATTATTGTCTCTGCACTGTGCTTTAAGGTCTTCATTGCAAACTCCTCCAGGTGCATCGTAGAGTATGAGTGCCTACTAGGATTTCTAGCGGGATACCTGATCTGTAAAAGGGGACCCAATGTTCTGAGTATACAAACTTATGACTCGACACTGTACTCCTCGCATCTCTATCTTCCAGTCTCTCTTGTATTTCTATACCCATTCTATAAATATATTTTAAAAGAACAAAGAACAAGAATCACCATCCACGCTGTCCATGTGTAATACTAGCCTGCTCTCGCAACTGATCTCGTAATAAACAATTCAAAATCTCAAAAATCTTCTGCCCCTGTCCAGAGGGATTATGTGCCTTAGTCTCCTGCACCCTTTCTGCAAACCGTTTAACCAAACCCCTAACTCGCTCCAACTCACCAAAGACCAACTGTTCCCGCATCCGCCTCTGCATAGCAGGATCCACCGCAAACCCACCCATAGTAATCGGCTGCGGCAGGATGCGTTCGCTATGCTCGTCATCTTGCACGTTTAGCGAGCGAGGAACGGGTCCATCATCCCGCATCATCGCCCGGTACCACGCCACTAATCGGTCACAGATTGTCACAAGTAGTAATTGCACCGACGGCGTTGCCGAACAGGAACAGCTTAGCACCGTTGAGACGAGCTCCACCACTGTGCGATTGGTTGTAAGGGCGTCATCCATCTTACGAGAGGATCCGCTCGGATTCATTCCCGGACTGCAGGCCGCAGTGAAGTTTTCATCGCTGATAGAGAGGCAGGCGGAAGGTGGCACGCAGAGATTTTGGAGGGCGTGGAGGATGGAGCGGGTGCAGGTTTTTGATTTCTCGGTGCAGGGTTGGATCGTATCGTCCCATTTTGATGTTTTTTGGGTGCTGTTGTGGTTGGAGGTGGAGGTGGAAAAATTGAGGATTTGATCGGGAGAAAGTAGCAAGTTAGATTCGGGAAAGATTTCCGGGTGAAGTTTGAATGTGTCGGTTCGCAATTGGTCGTGGAAGGGCTAGCAATGAGACTTAGATTAGATTGTGCAAATTGAGACACAGAAAGATGCGACAATACAAGGCTCACCCTGAAGTTGAGGTTGATTGTTTCCGCCATGATTCTCAGTGAATATACACGGTTGTCCACAGTTCTAGAGTGTCGTGTCGATCTCCCGTTGCTGGACCAAGATTTGGCTGGGTCCACCGTCGTCGATCAAGTAGATCAAATCAAATCAAATCAAGTCTAGAGGAGGCTTCTTTGCTGAAGGGAAGTTTGATCTAAGTGGTAATTTCCCGTCAGCCGGATATCCCTTTTATCTATTTTTCATCGTGCCTCCGAGTTATCATTGTATGATTTATCTGTCTCGTCAGTTTCGTATTCTACCTTTACCAGTGGCGCAGTCGGGCCGCAGTTTCTAAACATCGGAATGCGTGTACGGTGTACCAACTAGTGTATTCGAAAGTATTTTGACGACCGACCCCAGCCGACTCACCTCATCAGTGTTGACACAGTATGGGGAAATAGCGGCAATGGTATTTTCATTCTTACCATGAAATTCCTATGGCCATTAGTCTTCTGGCCATTGCTAGGCCCAATTAGTTCGGTCGTATCGTCGGTGGGCCGAATGACCAACCAGAACAAAATGCGAGAGGCTATCACGCCTAAAGAACCTACTCATGTCCCACGTAGCTGATGAATTGTCTCCACTTCTGCACCTGAAGACTCCACGGGCCGTGCAACTACCTCTAATCGGCCAGCCTTGAGACCCGCTTCACGGGTGATTACGCCCCCTCCGGCTAGGCCGCCTCCCCGCCCCCCGCCACCTTGGGCATGTTGCCTCCCGCCAAAACTTGAGGGATCATCCTGAGCGTCCATCATGTCTGCTATGAGTGATTGATTTCAACTCGACTGACTACCGAGTAAAGTAGGTATTGCGATATGGAGACGGGTATGCAAGACGAGACGACCAATGTCAACAACGGAGACTATGGACACCATCAGCACCGGTCCGGGTCGGTGGCTTGGAAACTAGCCCCAGCCCAAAAAGTCACGTAAGATGATTTGACCCCTCTAGGACATTCCTCTCTGGACAGAGCCTTTCTTCACGAAAGCTTACCTGCGGACATCGCAAATCTCGGTGTTTATCTTATTCCGTCACTATTTTGAGGAATGTTACCAGCCAGACGGGGTCCTTGGCTCTTGGTCACAATCACTGCTGCAGTGAGAATCAGTCTTCTCTCACTGCCTCCTCATGGAATGCGAACACACACCCTCCAGTAACATGCGATCCTGTGCCATCGGCAAGGCTCGGCAGGTTCGTATACGTGTCGAAAGCTTCCAATTTTAGTATTCAGTGCGCCAGAATGTCCATTGGATGCCACATTTTCTGATGATGCGCCAGGCACTCATTTTTGGCGCCGTAAAAGCGCCATCTGCTGAGCTAGTACCTGAAACAGACTATGGTCTGTTTGGGATATTGCGTTCGCCAACCGATAGTCGATCACCAAATCATGCCAATCAGCATCATACTTTTAGGTCACCGTTGCGAGATCCAGTACTCCACATGCACGATTTTTAACACCCCTCTAGACTCTTCCATGAACTGGTCAGCACTAAGATTACGATAGATGACGCCAGGTCTTGCTTCAGCCTCGTATCACTCTCTATCGCTTAGCTATGCTGGCTGGCAGAAAGAAGGAATAGGTGTCAGCCTGGGCTATCTGTAGACATTTGGGGGCCAGTTGAAATTGTATTTTCAGCAGCGTGGTATGCATGACCTGCAACACATCTTCTCTTGGTGAGGCAAGGCTGAGCGAATATTAGAATCAACACGCTTGCTACAACACTTCAGTCTTCCGCAAAGAAACCTCGAAAGATCTATCTTTGAGAACTCACAAGGGTATTTGAGAACAGTCAAGAAGAAACTCACGATGAGTACCAGCAGCGCCACCTCGACATCTGGGAGTGGAAGTGGGAGTGGAAGTGGAGGCCCACCGCCGAAACTGAAAGACAGCTGCGATATGTGTTCTTCCTCGAAGATTAAATGCAATAAGGAGAAGCCGATCTGTAGTCGATGTCGCAAGCTGGGCTACCCGTGCTTCTACAGTCCCGCGCGGCGCATCGGACGTCCACACCCGAATCGCCGAACGACCATCGCCCGCAAATCCCCGGAAAGGCGCCCATGCCCAACGAGAAGAGAAACAAGTCACAGTCTTCCGAGGACTCCGGACAATCCCCAGATTTTAAACAACGATGCACCTCAGGCATATGGCCCGGGAGGTTGGGAAGGTAGCATTGGGAACAAGCACGGCCAGAACCCTCAGCATTGGCTTGACGAGCTATACATCTCCCCGGGACCAGTCACAGACGGGCAAGTGACGAGTACAGGGGGACTTCTGTCAGATGGTCCAGGCGCCCTCGATGGAACATTCCCCGACAATGAATCGATACCAAGCCATCCGCCGTCACCAATGGTTGATTTGGAGCTATTCAACTTCTCCGAAGCTCTAAACAACGACACGCATTGGCTTGACTCGGTTTTCTCAGCAAACGAACTGCCCACCCCCACGCATGACATGCATTTACCACTGTGCCAAAGCATCAACCAAGCTTCTAGCGCTAATGCGCCGGACAGCAGCGATACCTCGTGCGATCAGACCCCCACTTCCGATTCGTCCGACCCAGATTGTGTGACTGGTGCTATCGAGATCTTGCACCGTCTGCAGACGTCTCACAGTTGGGCGGTCAACCAATCGACGGATGATATCGACGAATATGGGATGGTGACAAGGGTGCAGATTGCGTCCTCGGCGATTAGTCGTCTGTCCACAATTCTGGTGTGTCCTTGCTCGCAGAAGACGTATGTGGCTATTTTGGTTGCATCTGTCTGTCTGACTATACTTGATGTTTATGATTCACTCTTTCACTATCCCGGCGAACCATTGGCAAAGGGTGTTATCTCAGAGTCAAATTCGACCATGGACTTGGATAGTGAGATGAGTGGGGTGATGGTCTCGGAAAGTCTAGACACGGGAATGGATCAACATAACCGGAAGGTTTCCTCTTTACGGGTCTTGGAAGAGCTCTCAAAGCTTGCAAATGTGGTGATGCAGTTCTCCCGGAAGTACAAGGGGGATGGCCGGACACAGTCCGCCGGTACCCTTTCTGGGCTGGCGGACTCGTTGAAGCTGCGATTGCGCACCGTTACTAGTGGAGCGTTTGAGAGCGGATACACAGAATTGGGTGGCATAGGTGGAAGGCAACAATGAATTTTGAATATATTGGGTTTCTTGCTTTTTTCTCTGATACTCGCCTTCAAAAACACGACCAAGAACTGGAAATTTGAAGACTGAGATCTTGGCTTAGATTACACTTTCAAATATTAGACCGGGAAATTGAGACCAACTAGTTTATCCAAGTTAAGATGCAGTGGTTCACATGCGAGGCTGGTTTTGCCATTTTGCCTTCGCCACGGCCACCAGAATGTTAAACCTTCAGGAAACAAACTCCTAACTCTCCACATACAGTTCCGCTAAGAAACCATTATCTTTACCAACACACAGTCCAAGCCCAAATAACAGTTGTGAGAGGAAGAAGCGTGCGAATGTAGTTCAACGAAACCCATTTCTTCATGGTCTCCCGACTTTTCGATGCATCGACAGCTGCTCCATTCTCGAGCTTTCCTTTTCCAGGCGCCTCATTATCACCCCGAGATAGTTTTCCATGTCGCTTGAGCAGAGTTTCCTCCAGTGGGACGATCATGGTAAGAGTGAATGGTACCAGAGAAACCGCGAGAGCTCCAGCCACCAGAAGTGGATAAACGCTCTTTGTTTCAGGAGATGAGGCATCTCGGTAGAAAAAAGTCAGAAAAGCGTTCGCGAAAAATATCAGACTCGACAGGAAAGCCTGCGTTGGGCACATGTAGAAGCCTTTATTGAAAGTGTATCTCCACATAGAGAGTGTGGCGTGCTCCGAAACATCAGAGACACTCAGAATGGCTGGGACCGAGACATAGGAGAGACTGAGCTGACATCCTACAGCAAAGTGAATGAGTATTAAGATTGAGCTCTGAGGTAATCACGGAGAGAATGCAGAGGGCCCTTCGGCAGCCTGGAGATGTGATTTGCTGAGGGCAACAAATACTCACCGGTCAGAGAGGCGGCCACTGTGGCCCCGGCGACAAGCAACGGGTGGTAAAGTGCGTGAACCATTGTGGCAGTGCTGTCAAGAATACTGGAAAGAGAGTGAATTAATTCGAAAACACGAGAAGTGGTTCTTGTGGGGGCCTGGGGGCTTTAGATAGAACCGCAACACTGCGGCGAGGTGGTTGTTCCCCCGGAATCCGACTCGGCATCCGACAACTCTGCAACAACCTTGGAAACATCAGCCCTCAAGCCTCAGCCTTCACCTCCGGTACCAGCCGCATCGGGGAACTCGTGTTGCGAGAAACGCCAAGTGTGGTAAGCATGGCTGTAAATTGAGATCGTGACCAGCTCATACTCATCATGTCCGATCTTATTAGTTAAGAACCATCCCCGACCTCGACAATGATCAACCAGTTCCTCCCTGGTTTCATTGTATAGCGCCTTTCCTTCTTTCACCATGGATACCCCTTCGTCAATCTCGTCGGATGTTATGGGTCGTCTGCATACCCGGTTGGCGTTCTTTGGAAATGACTTCCCCAGCGACAACCTGACAGACATCTTCCGTCGTCTGCATCGGTGGTCGAAGGACAAAAGGTTTCGTGTTCTAGGCCTATTCTTCGACGAATGTGTTGCTGTTCTCAGACAGGAGATTGCCGGTTTGTCGCAGCCTATTCCTCGGGAGGTCTCTTCTCTCCAAACAATTCTAGGCTTGGTCGATGGATGGGAGGCTATCCGGACCACTCCTGTTGGAGGTGCCATTGAAAGTGCTCTTCTCTGTGTGCTGCAAATCGGAGTTCTCATTGGGTCAGTTACCACATGAATGACCTGGGTATATTCTTGTCAACAATTGACTGACGGTTTGCTAGTTCACATGAGGCGACAGACAAGAAATATGACATTGCAGAGACCGGCACCACCCTGTGTGGTTTGAGCATCGGCATTCTATCGGCTGCGGCTGTCGCCATCTCTGCCAATATTTCTGATCTCGCTAGCTACGGTGTTGAGAGTGTTCGAATTGCCTTCCGCATGGGTATACATGTCGACAATATCTCGCAATCACTCGAGGCTCGAGAGCCCGAGGGAAGCCCTAAGAGCTGGGCCTACGTTGTCACCGGGGTCTCGGCAGAGGTTATTCAGAAGGAGCTCGATCTCTTCAATAAAGAGACTGTGAGTTACTTGGCTCTGCTTTCAAATGAGATATCGACTTGCTGACTGACGTGAATACAATAGTCGAATCCTCAACTCACCAAGGTTTTCATTAGCGCTGCGGACGCAAATTCAGTCAGCGTGACGGGCCCGCCATCTCGCCTGCTCAACGCCTTCCACCACTCTCCAGTCCTGAGGTATTCGAAGCATATTCCACTTCCCGTCTATAATGGCTTGTGTCATGCTAGCCATCTTTACACCTACAAGGATGCCGCTGCCATTGTGTCGATACCCGAAGAAAAGGCATCAAGCCATGTCTACCTCCCGGTTTTGTCTGCGAATACTGGAAAACCATATGTCGCCACACAGTCAAGACAGCTATGGGAGGAAATTGTACTCGAGATATTGACCGGGGGCATCTACCTTGATAAACTTATAGACGGTATCATCCGCGACTTGTCTGTTGCTGGATCTCCCGAAATTGAAGTCATCGTACTGCGAACTTCATTGATCACTCAAGGACTCCTATCGGCAATTTCATCCAATATTGCGGATACAACTATACAAAAGAACGACTTGGTTGACTGGTGTCTTGCTGAAGAGCCAGATTTCTTCCCATCCGCACCACGATCCACACGCCAGTCCAAGTTGGCCATAGTTGGTATGTCGTGCAGGCTTCCTGGAGGCGCCAACGACCTGGAGCTTTTCTGGAAGATTATGGAGGAGGGACGTGATGTTCACACTCGCATCCCTGCGGACCGGTTCGATGTTGACGCCCATTACGACCCCACGGGAGAAAAATGGAACACCACGCAAACGCCATTTGGAAACTTTATTGACATGCCGGGCATGTTTGATGCGAACTTCTTCAACATGTCTCCACGAGAGGTGAGATTTCCCGCTATGTAAATTACTGGACCAAGTTGCTGATATTTATCACCTCCAGGCTGAACAAACCGATCCCATGCACCGCCTGGCCCTCGTCACTGCTTATGAGGCCCTTGAAATGGCCGGATACGCACCAAACCGCACCCCATCTTCCATCCTCAGTCGCATCGGGACATACTATGGTCAGGCAAGCGATGATTGGAGAGAACTGAATGCTGGCATGAATATCGGCACGTATGCCGTTCCCGGTGGTGAACGAGCTTTTGCCAATGGTCGAATCAACTACTTCTTCAAGTTCGGCGGTCCCAGCTTCAACGTCGATACTGCGTGCTCCAGTGGTCTTGCTGCCGTCAATCAGGCCTGCAGTTCTCTATGGGCTGGTGAAGTCGATACTGCTATTGCCGGTGGATTGAATGTCATCACAAACCCGGATAACTTTGCCATGCTCTGCAAAGGTCACTTCTTGTCGAAGACTGGTCAATGTAAAGTCTGGGATAAGGATGCAGATGGATATTGCCGAGCCGACGGAATTGGCTCTGTTGTGATCAAGCGATTGGAAGACGCAATGGCCGATAATGATAATATCCTCGCCACCATTGATGCCGCGTATACAAACCAGTCTGCGGATGCCATTTCAATCACACACCCACACGCTGGGGCTCAGAAAGACAACTATAGACAGGTCATGCAGGCTGCTGGAATCAGTCCTCTCAGTGTCAGTTATATTGAACTTCACGGCACCGGAACCCAAGCGGGCGACTCGGTGGAGTCCGAGTCTGTTGTTGATGTTTTCGCAAATGCCAAATCGCGCCGCCAAGCTCCCCTGCTCATGGGCGCAGTAAAATCTAACATCGGTCATGGAGAGGCCGCAGCCGGAATTGCCTCTTTACTGAAGGTTCTCCTCATTTACCAGAAGAGTATGATCCCACCTCACGTCGGCATCAAGAGCGAGATCAACCCCGTCGTTGCAAAGAATCTCGAGAGATGCAAAGCTGGTCTCGCCCTAGAGACGGTCCCTTGGCCCCGCATGCCTGAGAAGAAACGCTATGCTATCGTGAACAGCTTTGGCGCACACGGTGGAAATACAACTTTGCTCCTTGAAGATGCGCCCGAAAACCTGCGCGTTGGAACTGATCCTCGACCCACGCATGTTGTCTCACTTTCTGCTAAGAGCAAAGCCTCTCTTAAGGGTAATGTTGAGGCTTTGGCCACGTTCCTCAATAGGTACCCCGAGACCGATCTGGGTGACCTGGCCTATACCACTTGCGTCCGTCGAATTCAACATCACACTCGCTTCTCAGTCGCAGCTTCAAGTATCGATCAAGTGAAGAAGTCCCTAGATCAGTGCCTGGAAAAGGACACAATTAGTTCACTTCGTCCTATTTCGAACGCATCTCCCGCTGTTCCCTTCACATTTACCGGACAGGGCGCTTTCTACTCTGGTATGGGCTTCGAGCTCTATCAAGAGCTTCCCGTTTACCGCACGGCAGTTGATGAGCTCGACCGCTTGGTTCAGCAGCTGGGCTTCCCGTCCGTGGTTGGGGCCATTGACGGAACGCTCGTGGGTGAAAAGAGCTTCTCCTCCATCGTCACCCAGCTCGCTATTGTGGTGAGTGAGATTGCGCTTGTGCGATTATGGGCTTCTCTTGGTGTGACCCCGTCGGTCGTGATCGGTCATAGCTTAGGTGAATATGCTGCTTTTGTTGCGGCCGATGTGCTTTCCGCAGCAGACGCGATTTTCCTTGTTGGTAAGCGTGCCGAGCTCATCCTCGCAGCCTGCAAACCCGGAAGCCATGTCATGCTCGCTGTTCGCGCTGGAGTGGACCAGATCAAGGAGCACGCCCCTGCAGGTATCAAATTTGAGATCAGTTGCATGAACTCAAAGCAGAGCACCGTCATCGGTGGCTCTGCTGAGAATATTGAAGCTGTTCGAGCTGAATTGGAAAAGCAGAGCCTCAAATGCACCCTTCTGGATGTGCCTTTCGCATTCCACACAGAGCAAATGGAGCCCATACTAGACGCTTTCGAACAGGTCGCTCAACAAGTGAGCTTCAGGACTCCTAGTGTTCCAATTCTGTCGCCGCTCCTGTCCGACTGCGTTTTCGACGGCAAAACTGTCAATGCGAAGTACCTACGACGCGCATCACGGGAGCCTGTCCAGTTTTGGAGCGCATTGGAGGCTGGTAAAGAGCTGGGTGTTATCCAGGACAGTGTCACTTTCATTGAAATCGGCCCCCATCCTAGCAATGGCTCTTTCATCAAAGCAGAAACTCCGCAAGCTCAAATTCTCGCCTCGCTGCGCAAGAATGAAAACAACTTCACTACTTTGGCCGCTAGCCTATCGGTACTGCAAAATTCTGGGTTGTCGCTTGATTGGAATGCATACTTCAAGCCATTCGAGAAGGCCCACCGTCAACTTCAGCTTCCGAAGTACTGCTGGAACGAGAAGAACTACTGGCTTCAGTACACCGGTACATGGACTTTGGAAAAGGCTTACCCACAGGGCACTCGGAATTCTTCCTCTGTGTCTTCGCCTCAGGGCTCCGCATTGCGAACCTCATCCATTCATCGTATACTTTCCGAGGAAGTCACGGGTTCCACAGCTACTTTGACGGTGATGTCTGATATCATGGACCCCGAGTTCCGTGCCGCAGTGGATGGGCACCACATGAATGGTCATGGTGTAGCGACATCGGTGAGTTTCCCCCAATCAAGACAGTATTTTATATAAATTATACTAACAGTTCTGCAGTCCTTATGGGGAGATATGGCCATGACAATCGGAGAATATCTTTACAAGCGTCTACTGCCCCAGACCCGTGACATCCACATGGATGTTACAAACCTGGAGGTTCTCCACGCACAGGTTGCACACAGTGACAAGAGCCGGGCTCAGCTCCTCCAGGTCGAAGCTAAGCTAGACCTGAGCACTAAACAGATGGCCATTCAGTGGTTCAATGTGTCGACTGAAGAAGGACGTACCGCAGAGCCCTACGCCACTGCGTCAGTCCTGTTTGCCGACCCTGCGTCCTGGCGCAAAGAATGGGATCGTCTGGCACATCTTGTCAATAGCCGAATCGCATCCCTGTCGCAAATGGCGCTTGAAGGCACAGCCAACAGCCTCTCCCGTGGAATGGCTTACAATCTTTTCAAGAACGTGGTCGACTACAATGAACATTACCGCGGGATGCAGTCTGTTGTCCTGGATGGTCTGGAGGCCTACGCCGAAATCACCCTGAGTGAAGATCTTCATGGCACCTGGCACACCCCGCCCCACTGGATCGACAGTCTTTTCCACATCGGTGGTTTCGTACTCAACGGCAGTGACGCATCCAACACTAAGGACTATTTCTACGTCACTCCCGGCTGGGGTAGCTGTCGTATCACCCAGCCCGTAGTGGCCGGTGGTAAATATCGCAGCTATGTCCGCATGGCCCCTACCGAAGAGAAAAACATGTATTCTGGTGACGTCTACGTCCTTCAAGACGGGGTGATCGTCGGCATGATGGGCGAAATGAAATTCCGTCGCGTGCCGCGCGTCTTGATGAACCAGTTTTTCTCCCCCTCCGAGGCCACCTCATCGAAAACGACTGTGCCCACTTCGGTTGCATCCACAGCTCCTGTATCTCCCCCACAGATAAAGGCAGCAGCCGCAGTCCCCACTGTTCATCCGGTTCCTGTGAGTGCGGGAGAGTCGAAGTCCGAAGTCAAAGCTCCCGAACCCGGCCCGCCTACTGTCCGACAGGCTGCAACGCCAACTGCCTCAGACAGCCCAATCATTAATGATTGCTTGAAAATCATTGCTCGAGAAACTGGATTGGATCCCGACGAATTGGTGGATAATGCGTCCTTTGTGGAGCTGGGCGTTGATTCTCTGATGTCCCTTGTACTGTCGGAGAAATTCCGCGTGGAACTGAACATTGAGGTTAAGAGTTCTGTTTTCATCGAATGCCCGAATATCGGTGAGCTGAAAGCTTGGTTGGATCAATGATTGGGATGAATTTAGGACGTATATAAGAGGTGTTTGTTTTGGTTTCGGCTGCTTGTGTGTTTGCTACTATAGACTGAAATTTATTTTGCACTTTTTATTGGAAATATTGCCTCATTTACAAGTATTCTACGAGTGAATGTAAAATTTAAGAATTCTTGTATTGCTAGGCCAGAAATTATTGATCTATGATCTCCATTTCTCTTTGACGCTTTTTATATGCGGCTCCCAAGTATGGCTCCGATGATCATTACTCAATCATGATCATATAATTGCTGTTTAATACGTCGCAAGTACAACTCCAAGTTTGACAGATAAGAAGAGGAAAGCAAATATTCATTTTTAACGTAGTCTAGGCGGGTAGGTGGCCTTAGGAACACTTAGAACAACCGAAGCAAGTCAGACAAAGAGATATAGGAACACTTGGGATAAACAAAGCAAGTCGGACAAAACTAAAGGCACATAGAGTTGTGCGACTTGGTTTAAAGCTACAGGGAGGATCGAAATCAGTTTCACCACCTGCAAACCGAGATTCTTTCTCGAACCCTCTTCTGAAACCTCGCTATGCCTATTATGGTTAATTTACCCTCGAACCCCTTTCTTGGCAGTAATCCAGTACAAGTGTAAATAATAATGTAAATTATTATCCGTAACAGGCTTGAATCGTTTTGAAGGCTACATCCTACAAACAAGGCAAACATAGGGGATCCGCTGGTTAGTGTGGTTATCTGGCCAGAATTCCACTTCTCTCCCTCTATCAACTAGTCAGCCTCTAGTGGCGTGACTACCGTGGAAAAGCGGTGTGTATAGAGACAAATATCGTTTAGTGAATATCCCAATGCGCTTTGTAACAATGCTGCCCTTCTGATTGGGGACCAGTACCCGCCACACTGCATGTCCGAAGTCCTGCTGACAATAGAACCGTTTAAATAGTGACGATGACTGTTGTCTCTCCTTGCAACGGTAATGATCTTTGATTCCCCGAAGTGTCTGACCAGGATTCGCAATATGCCCCCACTCCAGCATACCTTAGCTGCGCACCCAGCCACGATGCGGCCTCAGTCCTTCCCCCAGCTACTGCATCCAAAATGGTCTCGCAAAGTTATCCCAACGCGATGCGGAAAATCCAAGACTACCCCAGCTCCGCGAGTGGAGCGAGGAAACGCAAAATGATGAGCATTCCGCATGCTGCACCCAGCATACAATATAAGATAGCAATCCAAAGGAATGGTTCGGCAAAAGCAATTATGAAGGGTAGAAATGGTAATTTAGTAGCGATTACCATCGTCTTCCATGTCGGACGACATATGAACGAGTGTATTGGCTACTATGGAGGCTCTACTGTGCGTCACTTCGAAATACCTGACAAGACTAATATGTCACATTCCCTGTAAGCATGTGTCTGATTGTTACGCTTCTTGCCACCTAGGCGGCTGTACCTCTGACCACGTTGTCTACATACACTACCCTTCAAAGACACCAAGACAACGATGGTACCGACCCTTCACCCTACCCTCTTCTACGCGAGAGAATATTTGGGATATGATATGTTTTGTGATATGATGAAATTCAATAGATAGCTGACCTGGACCTCCCCTTACTTCAAGCGGTAGGAGACCCCTTAGAGCCTTTTTTTCTTGTTTCCCTTTTTGCTTTTGTCATCAATTTAGAACATTTGGTTGTTAACAAGATCACGTATCTTTGTTTGAGTCCTGGGGTTTGCAATGTAGTTTCGAGTAAGCTGAGTGATTGTGCCTAACTCGCTGGAGTTGTCGAGAGATATATCTGCAAGCCCTCTCCCGCAATTGAACCTGATATAGAAAATGTTTGGCGTCATCCGAGAGATTTTCTCGAAATATTTATGGGTGTTTTCTGTGTCCGTTGCAAGGCCCACAGCGCTCTGTAACAAAGTTACGATAGCAAATTTCTCCCAGAATCGCCACCATCTCCGCGCGTGACGCACTTGAGCCGGCATTGGTCTTCCGGTCCCAATGCTCACAATGCAGAGAGGTATCTGATGTGAAATCCCCATAAAACTTTTCTGATCGTCCAAAAAGGTGTCAATAGGGTTGTTGAAGCCTAAGCCACCATCTACAAAATAGCCTGGTGTTACACCAATGCTGGCCGGAGGAAAAAATGTAGGAGCAGCACTTGTGGCTAGGCCAGCTTGCCAAACAAGACAATTAGCTTGTCCATTTGCGAAACAAGCAAAGCACATGGCCCGGTCATCAATAGTTTGTCCATATTGGTCTGAGCGTCGACAGACGACATAACTAATAGTGACATGTTAATGAAATATGCTCGTTTGTTGTCTAGTTAGACAGAACTTCATACCAGTTACAAGCTAGAGGACCTTGCATATAAGCCATGCCTGTTATCAGTTGAATCTGCTGTGCAAGCAGCCTTTGATTGTAACGTGGCCGCCGCAGAAAACCTCCTTGAAAGCGGCCAAGGTTGAAAGCTCGCCGTCCGAAAACAGTCCTGGAAACGGTTTCCAGACTTACCAGACTATTCGCCATTGTCATTCCAAGTTTCTTGATCATTAAAGCACCGAGACTATAAGACGTGAGATGACGCTCGAATTTATCATTTAATTCACCTGTAACTTACCCCCCTCCACTTGTCCCAAATGCAACATGAAATACGTCGCCTGGATTATGGGTAGCTCCGCGTGTGGTATTATATTGCCTCACTATCTCCTCGACAATAAGAAGAGAGGACAAGCTGCGGACGCCACCACCATCTATACCCGGGATCATTGATTCAACTTCATATCAATATCATGAGACGAACAGACATACCAAGTGAAATACAATTCATAATGTCACTCTGCTCAGATATAATGAGGGATTCGTGCGGTGTGGAGTTGATTAGGCAGGCACCAGTAGCGTCCTATTTCGTCAAGTCAAGTACCACTTTAATGCTGCCATTGAACTCGAGGTTCACCTGTGGATTTTTATAGACTTTTCTCCGAGGTAATTCAGTCATATGCATGACACTATGATATCACCTCATCGGCTGACCGTACTACTTTCTAACGTAGTTGCTGCAAACGGCGAGGCATAGCACGATCATTGCTGCAGACAATTTCGGTCTTCGATTTGAAACGTAGCACCTTTCAATAAACATCACTAAATCGTTTTTATGCACTAGCTAGTGTGGCAACCGCACAGCTGTTCAAATCTACTCAGGAGGATATGAAGCTTGTAGAATGGTTTACAGACTCCCAGGAAGAAGGCCAAAATTTGGGCGGTCAATTAGCTGAGCAGACATCGCAGCAGGTCAAGAGAATTGCGCTATTAAAATTATCAAGCAGCTTGTTATCTTTCGACTAATTTCACGGTTTGCTCATATAAAAGTCAATTATCAAATTTCCATAGGAGGCGTTGTCTGGAAAGATCTATTGTCGCGCGTAAGTGGAAGCAGTAAATAATATAGGCGATGATTGG
Source organism: Penicillium sp. G339 (assembly GCA_027569595.1). Classification (NCBI taxonomy): domain Eukaryota; kingdom Fungi; phylum Ascomycota; class Eurotiomycetes; order Eurotiales; family Aspergillaceae; genus Penicillium; species Penicillium sp. G339. Next base: position 281,787 of record JAPDFJ010000026.1, read on the forward strand.
TGCTCGCAGAAAAGAAAGTGCCTCGACCGCGATCGCCAAATGTCAAAATAATGACGTAATGACGCATATGACCTTGACAGGCAGAATTGTGTGCGAGTTATTTCAACCATCGCGTTATCCATTTCATTGGTGTAATTCTCGCATTTCCATAATTTCATGAAACTAATCCGTCCCAATACATTACAATCTTCAAATTGCTAAGATGGGCTTACGTGTCCTATCACTGGGTGAGCACGGAACCAGTGTGCATAATAAATAACTGGCGACCATGGCCGCTTACTAATCGTTCTTTCGTTCAGACGGGGGTGGGGTTCTAGGCTACAGTGAGCTTTTGATCCTGGCCGATATCATGGAGGAAATATCACAAGAATCCAAACCCGGCAATTTACGCCCATATGATTACTTTGACGTCATTACTGGTGCCGGTATCGGTGGGTAAGTAGTCTTGCTTGAGGTGTGCGTTATACGCAAACTGATGGTCGTGAATAGTGTTATTGCGTTACTTTTGGGTCGACTCCGTCTAACAGTTACGCAATGCTTACTTGAATACCGCACAATATCTACATGTATACTGCGTGATAGTATGTGGGGACCTCTTTACGATAAAGAGAAGGTGCAGAATGTAGCCAACAGTATTGTTAAAAAATACTGTCACAACGATTCTGCTTCGCTTCTAGAAGATGACACCCAAATCAGTGGAAAGACGTGGGTCTCAATGTCTTTCAAAACATCGAAAATCTCCATTGACTTATACAGGTTTGTCTTTGCCGTGAAATCGGACGGCAAGGTTTATTGTTTCCGAACATATCATCACGATATTGGCCAGGGAAACGTTTCTATTAGTATCTCCGATGCAATAGTTGCCCTTCTGTCAGCGAAGGGCCAGCTTGATGAAGTAACCTTCAAGACGTTTGATGGTTGTACTACATTCTCCGATGCTCCATATCCCTGCGGCCTTCGCAATCCAATACTCCATGTTCTTGGCGAGATTCATGGCCACTGGCAGAATTCAATCAACCTAATTGTTAGTATTGGAACTGGAAAGGTGCCGGAAACTGATATACCGGATCTCCTCAAGCTTGAAAAGCTACACGAACTGAGCCCTTCTATTGGGGGACTTTTCCAACCGTGGAAGTGGCCTGCCACACTGATTAATTTGATGAGTACTTTTCCCTTCCTAGTAGACTAGTTTTTGCAAACTTGCTGATTGGAATTTTCTAAGCTACAACTCAAGAGCCACCTGAGATGGTAACAATTCCTTTCCATCTAACCTCAAATCCACAGGCTGACTATTTCTAGATCGTCCAACAGCTTGAAAGAAACGAACAAGATATTGAAACGAAGCTTCTTAATATGGGACACAAGAATGCATACAATCGATTTGAGATAGGCCCGGTGAAAGATACCGGACCGAACGATTTTCGAAGTGTGATGGAAATTATCGATGAAACGAAGAACTTTTTGAACCAGCACCAAACCAGAGTGACTCTGGCTTCTGTGGCAAACCAACTCCGAACGGCTGGTCCCGGAAAATAGTGAGATCGTTGTGGCCAGTGTAAGCTTCCTTATTTTTGACATGCCAAAATATGTAAACGAGATATATTTTGGGAATATTTCATGTTCCAGTATATATATACAATGGCTGGTCGTTACACTCGTCTCTCGAGAACGACGATATGTTGTATCAGGCCCAAATTTTATCTTGGCACGAGCTGACCAGTGCCCATATATTGACCCGAGTGGAGGTTTTGAGCTGTCATTAGTGATTTTTCCGGGCTAATATCCCGAATAAGCTCTCGCGTGGAAGAGGGCAAATTCGGTACTATTGTGCTTTGGCGTCTTGGTAGGGTAGTATATAGTATAATGTGGTCGGATATGCAGCTCTCGGCGGCCGGGACAAAATTGGCAGAAAGTGTATTAATGAGATATATAAGTACAGGAAATATTGTGTATTAGTCTTGTCAGATATTTTATAAGTTTTCGATGGCGCAAACAAGGCAAATTACCCCAGTGCGACATCGACGTCCTAGAAGCCCTTGAGACCATACAAGCACATTACGGATGCTGATTTTACGTTGTTATTTACAAGCGTACTGGAAACTGCCAAGAAAGTGGTTCGAAGGTAAATTAACCGTAATAGGTATAGCGGGGTTTCAGGAGAGGGTTCGAGAAAGTATCCCCGTGTGTAAGTGGTGAAACTGGTTTCGATCCTCCCTGTATATTAGGTTCAAGGACCTATCCAGAGTGAGAGTGAGAGTGGCTTAATTGATCAGATCCGGTAAGTGTCTCTTATATATAAGATGAAAACTTATAACCAGGTATCTTGTGCATAATATATATACTAGGCTGTACTTTATTAGGTGGCAAGGTACCTATATAGTGAAAATGAGGTCTCTATTTATTATTGCTCATTTGAAGGATATCTATTAATCTCAGCAATGAATTAGGTAAGAAAACAGCTTGGTGCTTACACTTCACCCTCCTTTTCCTCCGAACTCTTCTTCCTCTCATATTGACCATATTCCGCGGTCAGATCCCCCATAACCAGACCAATCCATAGGACGATCCCGCCTACCCCAATCGTTGGGCACATATGCGCTCTAGTTGGGAGCCAGGAATCCTCACGCCGGCACACCATCCCTAGTATAGGTAGCTAGTGAGTAACCCTTCCATCTAAAGTCTGAATATAATAAAGCTAATAAGATCTAAAGCCATCTAACACCCGTAATCTTCAAGAATATCGAGGCCCCTCTAGCTATTTTATTAGCCTCATTCAGATTGGGGTGTTATCACGCCGGTCCTATCACAGAAACTGTCTAGTCACTACTATTTAACATTGATGTTTTTAAGCTTGCCCTGTGACAATGACGCCTTTGTCGTCATGATTCAACAAACATCTTTTAAATAAACATGCCCTTAAAACAAAACAAACACTATTGTTTGGTTTTTATTCAATATGGAGACAAAGAATCCGAAAATGAGCACAAAGAATAAATCATGATGTGCCCCATTCATATAGCAGCCTGACCAGGAAGAGCTAGCCGGCGTGTTACAAAAGTGCAAAAGAGCCCAACGACGATATGTTTGAGCAGGGATTAACAAAGAAGCAAGGGCTTCTCGAGGTTTTTATATATACCCCTGGGTGACCCAGAACATCCACTTAGTTATTCAAATTGACGTCATCCACCAACCATAAACACGACGTCTTTTAACACAAGCGCACATTTGACTCACCTGATTTATTCCTTAGATATTGCATAGAGCTCTCATTGACCTTGGCCATGCCTTCACGAAATCGAAATTCGGCTGGGAAAAACTCCAGCAGCGCCACTGAACGTCGCCGGACCGCTGCAAGGCAGAGCATGGTTGCGGCACTGACTTTCGCGGATAGCCTCCCATCAAGTAGCACACAGATTTGGGATGCCAACCCGGTTGAAGAGGCCGCCAACTTTCGCAAGAAAGGGAAAGTCCGGAAAGACGCGGTTCGAAGAGCCCAGAATTACTATGAAACAGAATGGCTCCAACAGAGGTCCTATGAGGCGGAGTTGGATAGTCTACGTAATATGCTGACCACCTACGAAGAACACCTTGCCGCAGGGCAAGCTCTTGACTTTGAACAGAAAGAGAAGATCCACAGCCTCAGACGAGCATTCGACGAAGAACTACAATTGGCGAAGATTAGAGAGGCTTATATCCACGACCTTCACGATGACTATGCTCGGCTTGAGAAGTTGGAACAAGCTTTCAAGCAGCGAGAGAGCAAGCTTGTGGGTGAACTTGAATACATGAAGCAGAGGGTGCAGATGTTGGAGTATGAACTAGATCGATTGATAGAGCGCTCACATATCACAGACAGCTTATACCATCACATGTTTCGTGAGGAAATTCATGAATGGAAAAAATTGCGGGACTTGATGGTTCGATTGGAGCCAAAGAAAGCCTTCTGGGATACGGTGCACACGTTTAGCTCTTTCATGGAGAGGACTCTGCGATTAGCAGACGAGGCCGTCAGGATATCGAGAGAATGTGCCCTGAGAATGGAGGACACTGGGTTTGGACAAATTATGCAACAGCCAGGGCCAGGAGAATCTGGGCATCACTTGTTCACTAGAAGAGTTCATATTCAACCGAATCCTGTGAACGCCGTCTACCAGTTACCATGCGATAAGTCCGAGAGCGACTCTGACTCTAGCGGAGATTTTAATGCAGGCGACGAACCTGATTTTGAGTTTTCGCATTCACCCAACCCATCGCCTAACCTACCAAACGCCCCATTTCAAAGCCTTGATAAGTTTTTTGAGAAGGATCGCGGGGGGCAGCACTGTCAATATACAAAACCTGATACGGATGAAATTGCTGACAACTACGGAGTCAACTGGCACTCGATAACAGAGGAGTCATATGCAAGTTCAAAATGCTCGTGGCCTGTATCCATGGAAAACGTCAACATGAATCGCCCTGGTGTGGTATATGGCAGGGTAAGGGGCGATAACTCCATAGCGAATCACATGGTGGACTCTCAAGGCAGGCATCGGACTACTTCGTCTGAAGGTCACCTCCACCTTCAGGGCTTCCAGCCCCGAGAGTACGTTTCTGAGGGGGCAGATATATTTGAAAGCAACCCCATTTTTGAAGCTACTGCGGTTCCCCGAAAGCGTACGGCTGTGGAGGGTCCGACGGACTCTATATTGCTTACCAACCTGGACAAGATCGAAGTCAATGAGTCTTTGATCATCATGTCGCAAGGAAGCACCCGTATAGCAACTTCTACCAGTCCCTACATGCGTCCTGGCATGCGGCTCAGTGACCCCCTTGTGCACAGATACTTACGCCGAGGAAGTCGGCAGCGTGAGGATCCTCTCAAAGTGCAACGTGCCAAGCTCAGAGGACACTTCCCGGAGCGAGTTTCAAAAGCAGCCAGGGTCAGATCTGTGGATTCAGGACGTCGCTCGCGCCGCTCATCACCCCAGCCCTCCTCATCGTTGTCCACCTTAGCCGCGAAGGAACTACTGAGACTGGTTCACATTCTGCCGAGCACGGCCTCAACATTCATCAAGAATCTGGCGCCGGGCGAATATAGAGCTGTCGAGCACAATCTCGCGGAATGGATTTGGATCTATTGCATGCAACGACCTAGGACACTCATTCGGCCATTGCTGGGCCTCGCGGTGTTCGCGGCGGTGCTGTATGTGGTCGGGGATATGCGACTATATCAAAGGTTTGTCGATTCCAACACGCCGGCAGACCGCATGATGTATCGCATGCGTCAAGCACAGGCAGATTTCCGGCCGGTGGACCCTTATATGCATCGGGGCTGGGAACGGTGGCTGGATGTCGATCGGGTGGCATTGCAATGATATACATGGACTGTGCATAGAAAGCCAGCTCAGCGGGGGGGTCTTTACATAATATAGCATACTAGCATGGATAGACATCATCCCATTTACCCTTTTTAATTTCGAAGCATAGTCTATGACTATTTTGAAACATAGTTCTCAGTTTCTATACACATTATATTAATATGAATAGATGCATAAAGAGTACATAATCTAGACTTAGTCGGGCCTTTGCTCCGCAGTGGCGATCGTTTTCATTGAACTGATGGTCTTGTAACCAAATTACCAACTACGAAAGTTAATTCGCACTTTCCAGTATGGGTGACGTACGGTACTGTGGTCACGGCCGGTCTCGCAGTGCCACCCCGGCGAGACGCCTGGAATCTGACCAATCACATCCCGCGTAGCTGCCGCCCAAAGAGGAGCCACGGCAGCTGCGTGCGTCACCTGCTCCACTTCCGCCTCCACCCTGAACATCCCTCTATTCTATTCTCTCCCCCCTCCTCCTTCTTCTTTAAAGAGTAGCCCGACTCATTCTGCTCTTCAATATATTATCATTGTCTTCGACGTCCGTTCTTTACCCATATACCCAGTCTCTTCGACCATGTTCGTTCGGTCCCTCTTGCTGGGTGGCGCCGCCGCCATAGGCGCCAGCGCTATGCTGGTTATCCCTGAGATGGAGCCTAAGGTGGAAGCCATCGAGGATGGTTTCATGAATGTCCACCCTATGCTCTTTGAGGATATCCGCAACGCGGTTGTCGATGTTCCTTGCACTGAGTGCCCCTTCCGCGAGGTCGAGAAGGACGGTTCTGTCAGCTGGACTGACAACAAGCCCTCAACTTTGGTACGTTCTGATCCCCTGCATTGGTTTCCTTGTATAGACGTTGACTGATAATCATAGATGCTGGACTTCTCCATCGACAGCAACCGTCTCATGGCCAACGGTCGTCAAATCTTCCCTCCGACTCCTCCCTCTCCTATTCGCACAGTTCAACAATTGGAAGATGGCGAAGAATCCGATCCCATGCCTGTTGGCTACGCCCTTGAAGTCATGTCCCTACCATCCCCAGCCGACACACCCGACACCGAATTCCTTGATGTCCGCTTCACTATCCTCGACATTGAGAATCGTCCCGTCCCTGTCGATACCGTCGCGATCACCCTGATCGTCGACCCGACCGGCGATCTATACATCGCCAAGACCGCCATCGAGAAGACCACCGAACGTTCATCCTGGAAAAAGTGCCAGGGCAAGCCCAAGTGCTTGCAGGAACTTATGGTTGCTCGTGTCCGTGGTCTTCTGTCTTCCGCTAAAGAGCGTCTCCTCAACCTCACCTCCCACAAGGGTGGTCGCAAGGGCTGCCACGGCAAGAACAAGGGTATGATGGGGATGGGTGGCCACCACGGGCCTCACGGTCACCACGGCGAATTTAAGCCCGAAGGTTTCGAGAGCCACCACCACTCTGGTCCCTTCGACCCCGAGAACGCCGGCCGCCCTCCTCACCCTCACATGCACCACCCGCCTCCTCACGGCGCATTCGCCCACACCTTCTCCCGCGTCGTTCGCTTCATCGTTGTCCCGGCTATTCTAGGTGTTCTGGCTGGCCTTACCGCTAGTGCCGTCGGCATGCTGGTGGGCCAGGCCGTTGTCTTCTGCTGGCAACGCTACCGCGGTACCCAACCCAAGGAGCACAAGGCTGCTTGGGAAGATGGCAATTCTTGCGAGAAGCAGGGCCTGATGACCGAATCCGATGATGTGCTTCCCGAGTACACTGAGGGGTCGCAGCGAGACTCCATGGACAAGAACTAAAATGGGTTCTATGCTTGACGGAACTCCGATCGATCATGGAGCAGGAAAGTTGCGCAAAATAAAAACTTTTCCCATTCATGGATCAGAAGTTGTTACAGTTTGAAACTGCCAGTGACTTGAGTGTTTGATTCACTTCCATGACTATGTCGTTACACCTTTCTTTTCCTCTCTCCTTTTCATGTCCAGCTTGTACAGCGATTTCCTTCTCTCCATACAATGATACTCCTTTAGTTTTCTCTCGGAATACTCTCGATTCTGTGTACAAACTATCCGGTAATCAATCAATAGTTTTCAACTTGTAGTCGCACGTCTTGCTTGACATAGGGTATATACAGGAGAAATAGTCAATTTTGTGACTGGCCTTTGCTCAAGCCAGATTTTTAGTATCCAAACAGCCTTGGAATTGGAATTTAGAGGGCATATTCCCTATTGATTCATAAATATCAACCTGTAATCGCCAAGGCTTGCTTGCAATTCCAGGTAACTAGAAGGCTGAGTATCACGTGATAATGCGGACATCGCCAGCATCGCCCCCTCTTATCCGACAACAACACCCCCATCTCCCCACGTTCTCCGAGCTGCAGGTCCAGTGCTCGGCCAATAATGATTTGAGCTGTACGATGACCCTGGACCTTTCGTTCAACTCAAGCACGGGCCGTTTTTCACAGCTTCCTGTCCCAATCCGCTTTTCATCTTAGAACCGCAGCTCTAGCTCCGCACCGACATCACACCTTCAAACACTGTTCGACTCAGATCAACTATTGCCCACCATGATCCCATGGTCTTCTTTCGTCCAGAAAGCTCAATCACTGATTGACCCGGCCAATTTCAACATCCCCTCCCTCTCCTCGTCTGACGGCACTCCCTCCAAAGCATCGTTATTCCGCCAACAATTCCGCCTCCCCGATTCACAAAATCCACTACAAGAGATTACTGCTGAGCTTGTTCTCCCGTTGCCCAATTCATCTTCCAGCTCTGGCGAAGGCGCTCGCCGCGTTGACCGCGCGGGCAACCAATACACCGGCCGATTGCATCTCAGTGAGCGATTTATCTGCTTCTCTACCCAACCGACAAGCTTCCTGCCTTCAGCTACACTCAGCGCCTCGACCAATTTCACTGGTCAAACACACGGTACTGGTCCTTCCGGTAATGGGTTTACACTTCCTCTCTCTTGCATCCGTCGCGTTGAGCGTCTACACAGTGCTAGTCATGTTTTCTCGCTCGCATTGACGACATGGAACGGCCTCCTCAACAAACAACAAGAGCCGAACTTTGCTCCTCAGCGCCTCATTCTTCAGCTTGTCGGCAGCAGGCAAGCCTGCGAGCGATTCTGTGATACTCTCAAAAAGGGTTTGCGGGAGGGCATGAAGGAGGTTGACAACCTGAGGCTTGTTGTCAGTGATTGCTACTCGGAATACTTGCTCTCTGGGGCGAAGACCAAAGCGCAAGAAGGAGGTGAAGGCGATGGTCGACAACCCCCTGATGCTGGGTTAGGTATGCTTTTCCGCTATCCCGGTGATGCGCGTAAGCTTAGAGACCGGAGTAAGATGAGACTTTGGGGAGAATATTTCCGAGGTAAGTTTATTCATCCGGTTTTCCTGTAGGATCAAGGGCTGATCCTTTCTTTTTTACAGAAAATGGTCGCAATGCCACCCTTGTTCGACAGCCGACCTTTCATAAGTTGATCCGAGTTGGTTTGCCCAACCGGCTCCGCGGGGAAGTATGGGAATTGACATCAGGCTCCCTCTTTCTTCGTATTCGTTCTCCTAAATTGTACCAAGAGACATTGGCCAAGTTCAAGGGCCAAGACTCTCTTGCAATTGACGAGATCGAAAAAGACCTCAATCGAAGTTTACCTGAATATCCCGGCTTCCAGAGCGAGGAGGGCATTGGCCGTCTACGACGAGTCCTCACTGCCTATAGTTGGATTAACGCTGAGATTGGCTACTGTCAAGCAATGAATATTGTCGTCGCCGCTTTGTTAATGTTTGTCTCAAACTCCAAATTCATCCCAAAAACCAGCTGCTAATCCGAAACAGCTATATGTCTGAGGCACAGGCATTCTTTATTCTCTCCGTCCTTTGTGACCGACTTCTTCCAGGTTACTACTCAACCACTATGTATGGTACACTCTTGGATCAAAAAGTCTTTGAATCCCTAGTGGAGAAGACCATGCCCGTCCTCTGGGAACACCTCATCAAGACAGATGTACAGCTCTCTGTCGTTTCTCTCCCATGGTTCCTTTCATTGTATATTAACTCCATGCCACTCGTTTTTGCCTTCCGTGTTTTGGACGTGTTCTTCCTCGAGGGACCCAAGGTTCTCTTCCAGGTCGGCCTAGCCATTCTACGCATCAACGGCGAAGAACTCCTCGATGTTCAGGATGATGGATCATTTGTCTCTGTGCTCAAAACCTATTTCTCACGTCTTGATGAATCTGCTCACCCAAGATCCGAGAATCCGAAGCTCCGCGCCATCACGAGATTCCAAGAACTGATGGTTGTTGCTTTCAAGGAATTCTCCGGAATCACACACAGCACCGTTGAGGAGCAACGTGAAAAGCACAAGGGTGCTGTTTTGGAAAATATTGAGAATTTTGCCAAGCGCACATCCATCCGCAACCTTGGGCCGGAAAGCAAGCGCCTCAGTGTGGACGATCTCGGAACAATTTACGACCGCTTTTACGAAACATTATACCAATGGCAACAACAGCAGAAGCTTTTGGAGGAAGAGAGAAGACGACAGGAGAAGAAGAAATCGGAACGTCTTTCGGTCCTTGGCCCCCCTACCGATAGAGAGGTGGGCCGAGTTGGTCTTGGGCCAAGCCCAACTCATATGGACTATGACGCTTTCCGTGAATTCCTCGCTGCGACTTCGAAATGGGCCGTATCAGACTCCCCTGCCGCCTCAAGGACAGATTCCAACTCTGGCTTCAGCAGTCTCAAAGGTAGCAGCAGGTCACTACTGTGGGCCAATCGCCGACAACCCGCCGACCATGAATTCATGCAGCGCCTGTACCGCAAGTGGGCTACGGACTCTGAAGAAGGGCTGAGTTTACAGAATGTCGTGAATGGTCTGGCAAGATTGAAGGGGTCTCCGGACATCATGAACAACATCAACTACTTCTTCAACCTTTATGATGATAGTGGCAATGGCCAAGTTGACCGTGAGGGCATACTGAAAATTTCCGAGGCATTCCTCTTCCTGTCCCGCCGAGGCTTCGAAGGTACAATCACCGCTACACAGTCCTTGGAAGATCTCAACAGTCCCCGTGATCGTGACCATGCGGAACAAAACATGCTCACCACCGATGAGCGCTTCCTTGGGAGCGTCAGTGCATTTATTCGTCGCTGCTTCGAGTATGCCGACCCAAGCCACCCAGAGAACCAAAAGGCCTCCCAGCAGGAAGTTACCAAGGAAGCTACGGACAAGCTGGAAGCCTTTGCAATTGGAGATGACGAAGAGGACCTCATTGATGTCGATGGCTCTAAAACGAACAAGTCGCCAGCAGCAGATGTCACCCCCAAGCCCAGCGAGACTGCCAGCGGCGAGCAAACTCGACCGAGGTCTGAGTCCGCAAATCCGGCTCTCGATCCCAATAATCCGCTCCATATCACCCTTCCCACCTTCCGCATGGTCATCCTAGCGGACGAGCTCTTAGAGCAATTTTTCGAATCCTACTTCCCACAATCCTTCCACCTTTCTGACCACCCTCACCCCGCCTCCCTCGCCGCGTCATCATCCCTCTCATCTAACCTCACAACATTCTCCAACATTGGCAACGCCCGTCCTTCCAACCTCGCCGGTGCCGGCAGCATCTCCGTTGGCGCCTCTGGAGGCATCGTTCCTCCCGGAAAAGGCCTCCGCGGCGTTCTTGACAACATTGTCACAGATGGTATTCGCATGGCCGCTGAAGTCAAGAAGCGCATGGACGAGGCCCAGCGTGATCTCGAACGCAACGCCCTGGGTCGTGACGAAGAAGATGACGAGGACGAAGACGAGGACGATATCCGTCGTGACAGTGCCTCCACCCCGGCGATGGCCGGTGGTATCTCCAGCTGGGGCGCCGGCGCATACGGTGGAGACATGGAGCGCCGCAGTGTCCGGGACGCAGATCGTGATCTCCTCGAAGGGGCTGAGGTCCTCGGTGTCCGCGAGAAGGGCGAAGGCACATCGCTTCTTGACGACAACGAGCAATCCGAGGCGAAGAATCACGACGGGGCCAAAGGTGCACCTTCCTCCGCCCGCGACACCGAGGTCGTTAGCAAAGTCGTTGAGTTTGAGTCTTGATGATATCCCCATCTCCTCTTATTTCTCTTTGGAGAACTATTTTGTTCTGTTCCCTTGTTGTCTGTTTTGGTTTTTAGCTATATCGATGTGCAATTATACATTTTTTGCGATGAATGTTCTGCGTCGGTGCGGACTTTTAGAAATTTATTATCTAGAAATCTTGTACTTCGTTTTTCATTGCCCTGTATCGTTTTTGTCATTCGATAGTTTCAAGATGGCCATACAGAATCTTCGATACCCTTAGTTTAATTCACAGATACTGAAAGCTTTCATTCCTTGAAATACTTCTCCATTCTTACGCTTCGGTAACTCTCAATATATAGCCAGAGTTCCGAAACTGTGATTAGCAAAGTTTGGACCTGGTGGTAGACTGAATATGGACAAACGGGCGAATTTATAAACACCTCATATGTACAATGGACAAATACGGGCAACTTCCGTCAACAATGATGTATATAAGCCCCTTCACTGGACGATTATTCCGTCTTTCATTAATGACCAATCATCAAACTTTTCCTGTTCCCCTTCAAAATCACTTCTATCTTCCTAGTACAAAAATCACGATCCATATCTCTCGATTCTACTAAAGTATCTACTTTGAGCAGCTCCCTGGCCCTCTAGAAGTTTCAAATTTCCTGTGACATTCCCTAAATCCTGTGGCTGTTGCTCCTCGCTACCTTCGGAGTTTATCAGCTTTTCGGCCATCAGCAAAATGCCTTCTCTGCTTACCCTCCCTGTTGAGATTCTTACTATCATTGTTTCCGATTTGGCTACTTGAGAATTACAAAGAATGAGAATCTCCTCTTCTCTTTTTAATCATCTAACAAGCCAATCACAACTCATCGTTCTTTGTTCTTCTGCTTCATACCTGTGAGAAAACAAAGAGGCCTTTTGCATTGATAGAGAAATGCTCGGGGACAAACAGACTGGATCGAATTCTTGTAGCTGCAGAAAACTACTAAATTTTGATATTGATAGTTATCTTTACATGACCATCCCCAAAATTATCCATTCACATGAGTCATAAGATCTAAGAAGACGAGACACCAGAGGCCTTGATCAGGAAAGCAGCTGCCTCCTTAGCATCGGAGCCGTAAGTGATGTGAGCCAGAGCATTGGCACCGTTCTCGCAGACGGGGTCACCGGCAGCGCAGTACTCTTTAACCTTGCTGCTATCAAGCTTGCCAACGGACTGCATCTTGAAGGGGTCACCGAAGAGGACGGCAGCGCTAACCTGCTCCGCACTAAGGCTGTTCGCGGCGTTGTGTACAACCATGGAGCCCTGGGAATACCCACCGAGAACGACCTTGGTCTTAGGGCACTGGCTGAGAGCCTTCTTGACCAGCTTGGCCATGACGGGGCCACCGTTGGCACCCAGTGCCGCATTGCTCTGGAAAAAAATTAGTAAATGGTATTACGAGGAGGTCAGAAATGGGAACTTTACCGCAATACCAGCATCGTAGTCAACACCCTGTACGGTGACCTTATTGTTCAACTGAGATCGCAGTGCAGAGGCAACGGGAGGTCCAACAACAGAGCCCATGTTACCCATCTCAGTGCTACCACGGGCAAAAATGAAAGTCAGAGGCTGGCAGCCATCGTTGCTGGATACTCCGTTCTCCGTGATAGTTCCGCCTAGCTGGCGTTTAGTGAGGGACGACGAGCCTCCAAGACCGGGGAGATCACCGAGGCTGGAGCCACTGCTTCCAGAGCTGGGGAAGAGCGAAGACAAGGCACCGATACCAGAATCAGTGGAAGAGCCACTGCTAGCACTGGGGAATAGGGAGGACAGAGCACCCAGGCCACTGGACGAGGAGGAACCGCCCAGACCAGGGATATCACTGATGCTTGGGAGGCCACCACTGCTAGAAGAGCCGCCAAGTCCGGGGAAAAGAGAAGCAATGCTGCCAATGCCGCTGTCGCTTCCAGAGCCACCCAGGCCAGGCAGTTGACGCTCTTCGATGGTGCGGGTGGGAGCCGCGAGGGCGGTGCTAAGAACGTAGAAGAAAACGGCGGACTTCATTGTGAATTCGATGTGCCGATTTATAAAGACCGTTCGGATATCCTGATATAGAGATTGAATAGAGACCGGCTCTGGTAGGAAAAGAGATATCAAGCGAAAGACTGAAGGGTTGGTCGTGGATGATTCCACTGACCGTTGAAAACATACGAACCTTTATACTACGATTCATGATATGCCGATGCCGGTGACCGAGGTTCGGTAGTTCTCATAGCCAAGGGCTTCGGAGGAGATCTCTCTGTCGAGTAACTTGCAGGGCTGATGAAACGAAGGATTCTGTTTCATCGTGGGTCCTGTTCCTCAGGTCGGTATATCTTCGCTTCTGGAACATGACTTCGGGTATGGTTGATCTATTTCCATTTAATTCAATTAATCTGAAGGTCGAGATTGACACTACACAGATATCAACTAAATATTCGATTCTCTCAATACAAATCACTCAGCAAAGCATCTTGATTGTACTCTTTAAAGACAACCTCGACATCTTTCACTCCATGTACCGTTTTCAGTCAAAGGATTCCCTGAAATCCTGACTGGCTTTAGGGGTAAACTAGAACTAACTAGGGCGAACTAGGGCACCAGAAAAGCCGAGAGTCTCAAATCCCCGCCCAACCTGAAACGTCCAAAGCCAAACGGGTCCCAACTCAAAATTCAGTTCCCGCCATATTCGGCAGTTACCCCGAATGATCCTAGAAAACACAGAAAGGGTCCCGACGCCTCATGTTCCAAACGGTAGACCCTCGAGGCCCAATTATTCTAGCTGCAGAAACGATGCAAGCCCAAATTTGTGATTGCATCGTTTCAAACCAGCCCACCCCGGGCTCCCCCCAATCCCAACCCCAACCACACATGGCGTAAGATACATCAGATTCAGCTAGATTAAATGAGGAAAATCTCTTCGCTTATGCATTTCGGACGGGAAAATGAGCTCATAGATCGGAAGGCTAAATTTAAAAACCGAATAATACATAATGGGGTGTGGAGAAGTACAGGAAAATCGGAATGGAATAGAGAGATAATAAGATGGAAAATAGTAATAAAAATCGTTAGAGTCGTGAGATGGCACACTGACATTTCTATGTACAACCATGTCATCAAAACAGCGCTCTGCGAAATCATGAAAGTGCAATGCACGCAAAAGGTATGTCTCGCCAATGTGTCCCTATACCAAAAAAAAAAAAAAAAAGAAGAAAGGAAAGGAAAGAAAACTATTACAAGAGGAGAATAGGAGAAGAGAAGTGGGGTCAAAAGTTAGGGGGGAGGAGAAAAAGGGTAAGGGTATAGGAGGGAATAACACAACCTCGGACAAACAGGATTTCCAGGGCGTGGTTCAAAAGGAGAATTCAATATTCGAGTAGGAAAACGTGCCAAGGCAACAAGAGGTGCATTGTTCAAAGAGAAGGATGGATTTTGAGCCGAGCGATGCAGGGAAAATGAGGACGGGGTCAGCCAGCTCCCTCAAATTGAGACGGATGGAACGAGTCACGGAAATAAGCGGGCAGGCAAAAGCGAATGCCATGGTTAATTCCAAACGAGAAAGATTAATTAATCTTTTTGTCCTTCGTTTTCAACCAGCTCCAACACAATCTGGCTGCGCTCATACTCCGGATGTTGCATGCAAATCTTAACTGTGTGCTGCGTTGGACCGGTGGGTACACCGTTGGTGGAACCGGTGAAGCCACTCATGTTGGCGTTGGCGTTAGCCTGGCCAAATGACCCAGGCAACTTGCTGCCATCATCCAGACAGACAACATTGTGACCCGGGATAACCTGTCTCAGTCGACCATTCATGGCATTGCGGACCTCAACAAAGTCATCATTGAACAGGATGAGGAATTTCCCGTGCAGACAAGCAGTGTGTGCGCTACCCACGAACTCCATCACCACACTGCGCGAAACATCGCCGTGTTTGTTAACATACACTGCACATTCCTGGTACGCGACGAGGAACTCGCTATCGCTGAGTCGGAACATGCCCAGTGGTCGAAGATCTTTGATGCGGTGGGCGATGCTCAGTAGAGTGTCGGAGGCATCGGGGGTCTCGGATCGGAAGTCTGGCACAGACCAGGATTGCTTCTTGTCCAATGTGAGGACTTCGATGCCGCGCTGGGTAGAGATGGCGAGGGAAGAGTGGAACATGTTGATGCCGTAACTTTCGGCAGGGATGTAGAACTCGTCATATTCGCGGAAGAATTCGGTCTGTGAACGGCGGGATTGGAAGAAGCGGCTCTTGCTAGAGGACGACTTTTGTAGGATGGGCTCCAGGACCTTGAAAGTAGAAGACAATCCATCCCGCTTCTTGTACAAGACCAAGTAGCGATCCTTCATCCGGCCCGCAGCAAAGAACCCAACTTCACGGGTTCCAGACAACTTCTGTGGGGCTCGGCGGGCCGAATCTTGCGATTGAGAAGCATTTCCGCTGGCAGGACAGACCACGTCAAGATGATACGCGATCAAAGACCGATCCGCAATGAGCAAGAATAGATTGAATTCCTCAAAGACAGCAACCTGTGTAACCCGCATGATAGGGATCGCCTAGACGCTGTTAGTCATTGTACCGGAAATTAAAAACCAACAGGCACTCTATCACTTACCCGATACCAGCCACGCGGGTTGCTGAGATCAGACATGTACACTCCGTAATCTGTTCCCACCGCACACATTTGTCGCCCTGGAGGCTGCTGGAAAACTGTGGCGCAGTTGACGCCCGTCCTGCAAACCGGCCCAGGCCGGGTCCCAGATCCTTCGTATTTCTTCTCAACCTCCTTAATTGCCCGATTCAGTGGTGTTCCCTTGATGGTGATACTCTTCGACCCAGACGTCTGGTCCGAGTACGCGAAGGCGGTATCCGCCAGCACACGAAGTCGGAATGGCTCCGCATTTTGAGAGAATAGAGCGGCGGCATGTTTCGTCTTCGCCTCGATAATTTTCTGGCACCAGTCTCTTCGGCCTTGGGCGGAGAAAGCATAAAGCGTGTAGGTGCCGGTCTTGCCGAGATGCTTGATCTTGAATGGGTACAGGATCTTGTCATCCTTATTGTCAAGGACGGCGGTACCACCATTTGCGGACGTGCCAGGTCCTGTATGCGTTAATGGACTCACACCACCCTGGGGCGTCACGGTTGAGACACCCCTGACAGAGGATTTGACAACAGGATCATCATTCGTGCTTTCCAACGCGAGTAGATCCATCGGAATCGGAAGCTTCGACACATCATATCGCTCGTACTTGGATGACCGTGATTGATCTCGTGCGGTGAACGTCTTGGCGAGGACGAAGTAGTGGTCGAATAGGATGGCATGTGTGTCTACCAAGAATCTGGTCCGGGTTCCTGGTCGCTGAAGGTCGCCTCGGAAGATAACTTCGCGGCCAAGATGCTCCAGGTTCAATTCGACTTCCTTCTTCATCTCGGGGCGGAGCTGCAGCTTGGCTGCGAGTTCCATCAGATCCGCCTTTTTGTTCATTTCGCCGACCTTGTTGTCGCATTCCAGGGCCACAACCTTGATCTCTTCGATTGCTTGCGCCAGGTTTGTCTTTTCTTCGGAGTCCTTGAGCATATTCCGATGAACAGTATTTAGCAGAAGTGTATACCGCTGGATACGGGTGATCGGGGCCTTGAGGAAAGTATCCCAGCTCAGTCGGTACGACAACTTGTGCTCGCGTACTTGGTTCAAGAACTGCTTAAAGTGAACATTTCGCTCAGCCTCCTTGCGAACATAGTAATTTGCGCTCGGGAAGGTTGCCGCGTAATCGATATAAGTGTTCTTGGCCTTGCGAATCCATTCTCTGAAAATGTCACTGAATCCTGCAATGAAGGGACCCTGTTCCTTTTGGCGATATTTGAGCTGCGCCAACAGGAAGTCTTCGTTGGCCTTCTTCACTGAGTCAACTTTGCCAAAGACATCGTTCAAGAACTTGTTCAATCTCTTAGCGGGGATGATTGGAGGATTCATGTTCGCGAGCTGATCTCGGTACAACTCTCGCAAGACATCTAGCTGACCCATATACGCATCCTCGGTAGTCACAATCTCGTGCAGAGTGTTTTGGCGTTCGATTTCCTTCTTCGGGTGAGAATCGAACACTTCCTTGGAGATTTTGTAAAATGTAACCCAATCCTCTGCCTTCTTCTGCGGCGCCATCATCTGGGCTTTCAAATTGACCTTCTTCAATGTTCTCATACAGTGATGAGAATAGCACCGTCCGTAAGAGTCTGTGTCCTCGATGTGAACTTCTCGTTCGTGAAGCTTTGACGAGTAGCATCCAGTGCCAGTGACCTGGAAGAGGACGCCTGAGATGTTTCCAGAGCTAAACTTGACCCACTCTTCTTCCTTGACCAACGCCTCCTCCTCAAGCATGCTGCTGACAACACGGGCAGCAAGTGTCTCTGCATCGGCGATATTCATAGTCGGAACCTTGTGGGTAAACAAAGCCACGATAGCTTCCACAACGGCATGTTCGCGAAGATCGGTCTCGTCCTCGCTGATGTCTCGAATCCAAGACAGAATAGAGCTCAAAGCCCACGGCTCAGTGCACTTCTTGAATTGCTCAGAGGACAGCTTCGTCGGGACAAACTTCTTGCGGCGACCAGCCGGGATCGTGGGCAGATCTAGAGCCATAGTAGCAGCGGCTTCAGCCGGATCAATCTTGGGCAGTTCCTTCTCCTGTAGATGCCACAAGAACTCCTGCTGCTGCTTGTACTTGGCTCGATCCGCATCGGTCTTCGATCTGATAGGTGGATCAGTACGAGGGCCGATGGGAGTCGACAAGGACGACGACCGCGGGACTTGAGATGGACTGAGTAAGGCATCTTCATAGTAGTCCGCCGATGTCGGTGAGGAGGGGTGTCTATACTGTGTATAACCCTGCATCTCATCCTGCTCCGGTGGCCGATACGTGCCGGCGGGCATCAGATGCGAGTAGAGCTCGGTTTGGTTCGCTGGCTCGACGGGGGCTGGCGGTAACGGACGCATACCAGGATGGAAGAAAAGGTCTTCGTGGGCCGCCCTATGAGGACTTTCATCACCAGAATGGTCTTCATCTTGCTGTTGCTCGTATGGGCTGTCGCCCTCTTCACCGTAATCATAGCTCATCCGCCTGCCAAAATTACCAGGTGCCGAAAGGCCGCCTGTCCCTCCAGCATCCACTCGAGCATCTGGTGGAAGATGGTGAAATCGCTGCGCATAATCATATGCAATTTGCGGGTGGTCATAATTGTCGGGATATTCCCCTCGTTCGTCGGGCGAGATGTTGGAGCTTCTGAGAGAGCCTGATGTGCGTTGGAATCCACCATGAGTAGTAGTAGGTTCCGAGTATTCCTCGGGAGTAAAGGTAGGTCCTTCGCCGTAATGCAAATTGCCTTGATAGCCTCCCTCGTAAAGCGCCAGGTCATGACCAATAAATTCATTATCTTCGTCGGCGCTGGAACGCGGGGAGTGGCCCATTGGGGATAACTGGCTCGGCGACGGGCCCGCAGGTGATGGTCCCCTTGGGGAGGATTCTCTCGGGGATATTTGAGAGCGAGAGCTGCGAACCGAGGCGTTTGTTTCCGCACGAGGACGCCCTTGCAAATGGCTGCGTTCTTCACGAGCCTTTTCCTCCTCTTCGGCCATCCGCAGCATTGCAACTCCCGCCTCAGCCTCCGCGTCACTCCCGTCGCAAAACGCATCATAAATCACATACTGGCCCGTTCCTGTTGCCATGTTTCCATTGGTGTGTGTATGCTGCTCGTCTGGCGATAAGCGAAGATGCGATGCCGAGCCAGCATGCGATGCCCGAGAGCTGTTTCGGCGGAAGCTGGCCTGTGTGCTCTCGATTTCTTTGATCAGATCGTCGTTTCCGTGCGAATCGAAATCATTATCTGCATCAGGTGGCGGCCCAGGTAGGGGACGCGATTGCGGGTGTCGAGTTAGGGTATCGGTTCGTCTCGGTGGGATGATAGGGAGATCCTGTTGTACTGGCGGGGTAGGCAGGGTTCTGCTCGATGACGAGTGACACAAGCTGGAGCGTTTGCTGTATAACCCATTTCCTTGAGGCTGGTGAGCAGGCGGCTCTGGGGGCTGGTCATCGTAGAGACTGGAAACCGGAGGAATCGTGTGAGAGGGGTATGGCGAGTCGGATCCGAAGCCTTGGGGTGTGGGGTAATAAGTTCGAGGAGTCGACTGGGACATATAAGTCCCCGAAGGAGAATTTGAGGTGGCATACGAGCCCGAAGTGGGAGACGAAATTGTTTGGTAGGAGGTCGAGATGGGGGGCGCAGTGGGCTGGCCCCCGGGGGCGGGTCGTGAGCCATAAGGATGGTCAGGACCACGAGGGGGGGGCATTGGAGCCTGTTGGGAGAATCCGTACGACTGAGGAGTTGGGGGAGTATGTCCATACGGCGAAGCCTCGCTAGGTCGTCGGTGAAGAGTGGGGGATGCCAGGCTTGCTACCGCTGCCGGTTGGTAGGCCGCTGGGTTATAGGGCTGGTGACTCGACACCGAGGATCCATAGGAGCTGCTTGAAGCTGTATAGGAAAGAGGGTTATAGCTCAGGTTGGGCTGTGTTTGCGACTGTGGGAGGGCGTATTGCTGTGGGTTGTAGGCGGTTTGTCCGGAGGAACCGGGGTAGCGGTACCCATAGCTCGACATGCTCGTATGCGAGGAGGCGCGCGTCGGCGACATGTGCGACCTGTCCGAAGATGAGCGCGAGAAGCCCGAGTCTGTCTCTTCGCCGTATTCCGCGGGCGTGACATTGTACCCCCCTTGGCTGGCATATCCACCTTGCACCGCGTATCGAGGGTGTCCATCGGGCCTGGTCGCCTGCAGTCGCGCAGTATTCAAGAGTTGCGAGTCGTCACCGGCATTATAACTTGGCATTCGCCTGGGCAGCTGCTGACTCTGTGCGGGGTTGGGTTGGGAGGTGTAGCTGTCGTAACGACCAGCAGCGGGTTGAGAGGCAGGCTGGGAGGTTGGCGGATTGCCCGACTGGCCATAGTAGGCATTTTGTCCATTTGGATGCGACATGGTGCGGACGCGACGAGGGATCGACCGATGGAATCGATGATACTAGGGGCGTGTTGATTTGGGTCAGGTCGCCTCGAACAGCCGCACGAGCGCGGGAACAATTCGCCGCGAGCTCCTCCAAGTCGGCAGAGAAAGGGTTGAGGCGGGCAACTTCAAGTTGAAGAGAAGAGCCGCGGGCGAGCGTCTTCAGAACATTCCCCAATTACGAAGCGAGGAGGAAAGGGGAGAGAGGAAAGAAGGGATTCGTTTGTCGTTTACCGTGGACTTGGGACGGACCCAAACGGAGGAAACGGGGTCGAACTCTCTCCACCGCCAACCACTCAAGTCGCGGCTGAACTTGAACAGCTCTCGGCTCTCTCGACTTTCGACTTGCGAAGGATCGGCCTCTCTCAGCCAGGTAGTCGACTTGTGGATGAGGTGACTCGCGCAGGTGCCCAGGAGGAATTCTGGAATTCTGGAATTCTGCGGGGGAAAGAGGATGAGGGACTGGGAGGGCTTGAGCCTCCCCCAGCTCTCGTGGTTTGCACTTTGAATTTGGGGGCCGATGACCTCAAGTAGTATTACTACTAGTAGTTAGTACTATTACATCGTAGTTAGTACAGTCTATTCTGGCCCCACCGTCATTTCACCGTTGGCAAGGCTGCGGCTGAGCAGAACCTCCTGACGTTCTATTTATATGCGATGATCATCCTCATCTACCCTGTCTACAATACTACTCGTAGTATGCTGCCAGTGGGCCATACTACATAGTATTCCATGGTGCACCATGGAATAATGCCATGGCATGTCACTGGGTGAAACAGTAGCAGCAGCAGTAGCAGCAGCAGTAGTAGTAGTTCTTGTTGTTGTTGTTGTAGTGATGACAGTTAAGTGGAAGCAGAATCAGGCCAATCGGGGATTATTTGGGTGATACTACTGGTAGCATCACTGCTCAGAGTAGGGTAGGTGAGTACAGAAATACACACAAACACACGCATATATATATCTGCGTAACTATATCCCTGATGATATCGCAGAGCAGAGATAGATGTGAAGATATGTATCTCCTTACCGTCCCAGGTACCATCTAATAAAGTATCCTTATCCATGGTTGTATGCACCTCGGTCGCAGTGCCGGTGGCATCGCCGACACCTCGGCTCTGCGTCATCGGTAACCAAGCTTCGCCGACGCTCGGTTATCCTCCTTGAGCATAGCGTCTCTAATTCAACTCAATCGACTCAAAATTCGGTCTCAAGTGGAGCTAGGCACTCGTGATCCCGTGCAGATATTATTTAGCTATGGTCGTGGTGGCAGTGTATTGGCGAAGGAACTGAAATATCCGCGAGGCCGAGCTTCCCCGCACTGCGAGAGGCTCCCAGTTCCCCCGGATCCAGCAGCGTCCTTTTTAACATGTCAATCGCGCCCCTTTGGCTCTTTTTCCTTTCCCCTTCAAGTTTCCCCCCTCCTTCTTTGCCCGCCAGGCCGAAAACTGTAAATTGACCGTGCTCCTCTTAGCGCTCCACCCTTCCCAGCCTTCAGCCTTTGCTGTTCTTTCTCTCTCGTCGGCTTCTACGAATACCCACATATACCGAGGCACGCGATACTACAGCACAATGGTCTTCTTGCCCGACACAAAATTCGGCGAGCTGGAGCCCATCCCAGACAATATTCCCCTGAGCGAGTTCATGCTGAATGAGAAATATGGCCGAGTTGCACATGACAGCGCCCGCGACCCCTATACCTGCGGTCTAACCGGGCAGACCTACTCGTCTCGACAGGTCATTGATCGAGTCGATTGGATCGCCCGGGGGCTGGCGAAGGAATTTGGGTGGAAGGCCAACCAGGGCTCGGAATGGGACAAGACTTTGGCGGTATTCAGCGTCAACACGGTGCGTTCAGTTCTCAAGGCAAAGTCGCCGCGAGCCGAGGAGATGTGGAAAACTGACCATGCTCGCGTGGCACCTCTAGATTGACTCTTTACCTTTCTTCTGGGCCGTTCACCGACTAGGAGGATTGGTTTCCCCGGCCAATGCGGCCTACTCGGCCGCTGAATTGAAGCATCAGATCTTGGACTCGGGCGCGAAGGCTCTCTTCACCTGTGTTCCTCTCCTCTCAGTCGCCCTCGAAGCCGCCTCTCTGGCTGGTCTACCCAAGAACAAAATCTACCTGATCGATGTGCCGCAACCGATCCTTGGAAACACCCAGCCGCCCAAGGAATACAAGACCATTTCGGATATTCTCGAGGCTGGAAAGTCATCACCGCCAGTGGATGAGTTGAAGTGGGGACCGGGAGAGGGTGCACGGCGTACCGCATTCCTGTGCTATTCTAGTGGAACTTCTGGCTTGCCGGTAAGTTCGACCATTGCCATGCGTTGCCTGGGGTATTTAACTAATGAAACGGCTATATATAGAAAGGAGTTATGATTTCCCATCGCAATGTTATCGCCAATACTCTGCAGATCAAGGCTTTTGAACAGAGCCATCGCGACGCTTCTCGGCCTGCGGATGGACGATCTTTACACACGGAGATCGGCTTGGGTCTTCTGCCGCAAAGCCACATCTATGCGCTGGTAGTAATCTGTCATGCAGGCGCATACCGCGGTGATCAGACCATCATTCTCCCCAAGTTTGAAATGAATTCTTACCTGGCCGCCATTCAAAACTTTAAGATCACAGGACTCTTCCTGGTATGCTGTCTCTGCCAAAGGAAAACATCCTTCGATCAGTTGCTAAACATTTTAAGGTTCCCCCGATTATCATCAATATGCTGCGCAACCGAGATGTGTGCTCCAAGTATGATCTGAGCTCCGTCACTTCCCTCTTCTCAGGTGCGGCGCCGCTTGGAGTGGAGACGGCCGAAGACTTCCAGAAGGTCTACCCCAATGTCACCATCCGACAAGGATACGGTAAGAACCAATGTCGAAATAGGTGATGCGCGAAGCTGACTTTGAGATAGGTTTGACGGAGACCTGTACTGTCGTCTCCTCGACCCACCCCGAGGATATTGTTCTCGGCTCATCGGGATGCCTGCTCCCTGGATTCGAGGCGCGCATCATGTCCCCCGAGGGCCAAGAAATCACCAGCTACGACACACCCGGCGAGCTTGTGGTCCGATCCCCCAGTGTGGTGTTGGGATATCTCAACAACGACAAGGCAAACAAGGAGACCTTCGAAGATGGATGGATGCGCACGGGTGACGAGGCGGTGGTTCGTCGTGGACCCAAGGATACTGAGCACATTTACATCGTGGATCGAATTAAGGAACTGATCAAGGTCAAGGTGAGTTGCTGAGTGTGGCATGGTCGATGTGTGGCAGAATATAGCTAATCCGTATACGTCATAGGGACTGCAAGTCGCACCTGCTGAACTGGAGGCTCACCTCCTTGCGCACCCCGATGTGGCGGACTGCACTGTCATTGCCATCCCCGATGATGCTGCGGGCGAAGTCCCCAAGGCTATCGTCGTCAAGTCGCCTTCTGCAAGCTCCGATGATGCGGCAGTCACCCAATCTATCAAGAAGCATGTTGAAGATCACAAGGCTCGCCACAAGTGGTTGAAGGGTGGTGTCCGGTTTGTCGACGTGATCCCGAAGAGTCCGAGTGGTAAGATCCTACGACGACTGATTCGTGACCAAGAGAAGGAGGCGCGGAGAAAGGCTGGCTCTAAGCTGTGAGCGTTGGTTTCGAGAATTTAGACTATATCTACGGCGAGTATCTAGTATTTAGACCACCGATAGAATATCGACATACATATTTGTTCATTTTGCAGAATTCACCCTCCCCTCCCACTTGTCCGTGAGTCTGGATTTCACGTCCAGAGGAGGCAAGTGACCTTTTCCACACTATCGACACTAATATTGAGAATATTGAGGCTCTCCTAGCCTAATTGGCGCGCCACAAGATGGGACATGAAAATGTATACGTTGTCTGCTGATATCAGAAAGGCACATTTACATCCTGTATTATTGTGCCAGGGCTACAAAACTAGTTTGGGCGTATCTGGCCACGGTGTCCTCCCTGAAATCTTTTCATTGCACCATGGACCCCGACGGAATGGAAATTGACGTCCCACAGTCCTTGACTGGAATACGAAGAAGCTCTGGAGCCTTTGGAAATACTTCGGAGATAAAAGTGGGATGATAAATCGAGTTTGCAGTGTTTGTCTTCCGCGGGGATGCGGATTTCTAAGCGGGGGAGGGTGACAGAAAAAAAAGATCAGCTTCATTTCACTCTTTCACGCTTAACCTCAATCAACACCCCTCGAAGATGTCGTCGCAAGATCCCCACCGCCAGAACGAGGAGGACGCATTTGTGGATGCCGACGAGGCGGAAGAGATCTTTACCCGCGATGAAGATCACCCCATGGAGTCGGACGGCGAAGATGAGGACCAAAATATGAACATCGACGAACAAATCACCTTCCAGAACGACTCCGCAGCACACTTCGACTCTCACTCAGACTCCGTCTTCTGCGTTGCGCAACATCCAATCCACAACAATATTGTCATCACCGGCGCTGGTGACGACACATCTTACATCTTCGACTCGACACCCGCCCAACGGCCCGTCCTCCCCTCGAGCTACGAATCAAATCCCCAGCCGCGTGAGCGCTCGGCGCTGAACCCCCTCGCGAAGCTCGATGGGCACACCGACACTGTCAACGCGGTTGCGTTCACGGAGCCGTTAGGCGAGTATGTCGTGACGGCTGGTCTGGACGGCAAGCTTCGGGCATGGGGGGATTCTACGCCCCAGAAGACAGGGGTTGCGTGGCAATTCGTGGCCGAGGCCCAAGAAGTTGAAGAGATTAATTGGGTGGCGGTTTGCCCGTACCACCAAGGCAGCGAGGAGAAGCGCAATGTTGTCGCCATGGGCGCCAATGATGGCAGCGCCTGGGTCTTCCGGATCGATCATACCGATTCCCAGCCCATCTCCATTATTCAGACTTTCTTCCAGCACACTGCCTCCTGTACGGCGGGTGCTTGGACACCGGATGGAAACCTGCTCGCGACTGTGTCCGAGGATGGAAGTTTCTATGTCTACGACGTTTTTGGTGCTGCTGCCGCCGCTGGTATCGCCGGCTCTCCCGGTACCAACGCCGTTGTCGGCTTGACTGCGGAAGATCAGCGGTTCGCTGTTGAAGGTGGTCTGTATTCCATCGCCATCTCGCCGGGGGGTGGTATCGCCGCAGTTGGTGGTGCCGAGGGCCATATCAAGGTTGTCGGCATGCCTCGCATTTCGGGAGGCCCGCAGGCTGCGAAGGGCAAAGCATCCGGTGCTTCAGCGGCGACCGCTTCTGCTGCAGGGACTATTGTCGCCGATCTCCAGGCCCAGTCTGACGGTATCGAGACTCTGTCCTTCTCTCAGCCACCGCTGACTCTTCTCGCCGCGGGATCCGTCGATGGCTCCGTTGCTCTCTATGATGCTTCCCACCGATTTGCCGTTCGTCGTCATATCAAGGAGGCCCATGAGGGTGCGGTGGTCAAAGTTGAGTTCCTGCATAGCCAGGCTCTTGCTGCTGCCCCCCGCCCAGGTGCTGCCGGACAGGGCCGGCCATGGCTGCTTACCACCGTCGGACTGGATGGTATTGTCCGCCGATGGGATGCGCGTGGTGGAACCACGGCTGCCGGCCAGGGTCTGCTGAAGGAGTGGAAGGGACACATGGGTCTCACCGAAAATGAGGATGGTGAGGAGGCTGGTGGTATCATGGGCTTTGTCCAGGGCTTCGACGGCAAGCGCGTTGTCACTGCGGGAGATGATGGCATCTCTTTGGTGTTTGAGGATGAGTAAAATATAGTCCTGGCATAGAGAAAAAACTGTCTTGTTCGTTATCGCAGGGGAAATCGGATGCGATTTATGATATCATGTTACACTTATAGAGATGGAAATTCCCTAAATCCACGGTTGCAATGCCATACCTGTTATTAATAAGTGAATGCCTGGTTCCTGAATATAGTAAATGTAGGCCTAGCAATGGGCAATTTCTGAGAAAGTCGCAGGTGAAACGGTAAAAAAACATCTTTAGTAATTGAACATATACTATGTACATCCGACAAATCCACCCAACGCGCCGTCCGTAGGCCACGTTCATCAGGCCATATCTGCAGGGAAGAGGAGAGAGGATTGCCGCAAGGACCCGGTGCCCTCCCTTTCCATTGACGAAGCTGTGGCTGCCACGATCGGAACGTTTCGCTTTTTCTGTCCTTTGCCGGGACGAGACGGCTGCATCTCATCTTCTGGGGTATCTGTCCTCCAAACAATCGCCGGTCTTCAATGCGATCCTCCAAGACCAGTTTAGTGGTGGGCGTCGCCGTGGTGGGAATCACCGTGGTGGTCATCCTTCAGGAAGAAGTGCTCGTATGCGCAGTAGGCCGTGAAGGCAACGGTGGCGATGCCGAGACCGGGGAAAAGACCCTTGAAGCGGTTCCACCGGCTGAAGGGGCCAGTATAGCGCCAGGCCTCACTGTTCAATGGTTAGCATCGAGTTGCGGAACCAGGTTCAGTCGTGATGGGGGGAGGGGCGGTCGTACTTGCGAGCCCAGGGATCCCGCTTAGCCCAAATGGAATTGGGAGAGGCCGCGGCCTTAAGTTGGTTGATATCGAAGCCGGTAGGGTTCCGAGAAGGCATTGTGGCGGATTGGGAGAGTCTAGCACGAGAGGGAAGTCGACGTCCACAAGTCTCCGAGTCTACAAACGAGGAGCGAACTGGCTGAAGGCGGTGCGTGGGCTTGGCACGCACTAGTCCCGATACGGCGGGGCCGTAGCTCCCACCCGCCGGCGTTGAGCGCCGCCGAAACTGAACACTCCCTCCATGCGCCTCATCTCTTCACAATGCCACCCCCCGTCGGCAGATACGGGCCCTCTGGCCTAGGCGCCCCATATTCTCTGCAACAAGCTCAGCTCCAGTCCCAACATCATCCCCAATCCGCAACCGCCCTCCCGCCCCCTTCGCTCGGTGGCCACCCCGGTTTCGCTGGGAATCCGAACACCAACATGAATCCCTTCACTCTCTCCGGCGCTGGCATGGTTAATGGCATGTCGGCCGCTGGCTTTGCTAGCGTTGGTGCTGATGGTGGTGGCACTGGTCTCGCAAGCCATGCGGCTCAGATGGGCTTCGCGCGTGGAGCTCAGATGCAACAACAGCAACTACACCAGGGCCATGATGGACGGTTAGCCCTCGATGCGAAGACTGGTGCGGTGAAATCACGTATTCGAGATGTTTGGAAACACAATTTGGCCCATGAGATGGCCGTGTTGAGATCCTTAGTGGACAAATACCCTTACATCAGCATGGTAAGAATGGTCGACTTGTTAGCTTGACAGGGCTGCTCCTCGAGCAACAACTCATTTTTAGTCTGGAGACTAGAAAAGCATTTGCGCTAACGAGGCTCAAAGGATACCGAGTTCCCCGGAATCGTCGCGAGACCAATCGGCCAGTTCACGAATAAGGCAGACTACCATTACCAGACCCTCCGATGCAACGTTGATTTGTTGAAGATGATTCAGTTGGGTGTGACATTGTTCAATGAGGATGGCGAAGTGCCTCCGGTCTCTGGAACCGACGCAAATGGACAACCTTACGGCATGCCCGCACCTTGCACATGGCAGTTCAACTTCCGATTCTCCTTGGAAAATGATATGTACGCCCAAGATTCAACCACTATGCTCGCTAAGTCTGGAATCGACTTCAACATGCACGAGAAGAATGGAATTGATCCGTTTGAGTTTGGCTCTTTGCTGATTAGCTCTGGACTGGTCTTGCTGGATGACGTCCATTGGGTCTCCTTCCACTCTGGCTACGATTTTGGGTACTTGATGAAGATCATGCTCTGCACCTCTTTACCCGAGAATGAGGAGGAATTCCACAAGCTTCTCACCATATTCTTCCCCTCCCTCTATGATATCAAGTACCTCATGAAACACGCTGGCCGCAACCAGGCCGTTAACGACTCTCCTCTCACTCAAGCCGCTGCGCAAATTCTCACGAACCTGGGCCAAAAGTCTGGCCTGCAGGATATCGCTGACGAATTGGGCGTCAAGCGCGTTGGGATTGCCCACCAAGCCGGTTCCGATTCCCTCGTGACTGGCGAAATCTACTGGAAGATGCGCCAGTTAGTGTTTAATGGCTCGATTGACGATAGCAAATACTCTGGGCAGATCTGGGGTTTGAACGGACAGATGCCCGCAATGAGCTACCACCTGGCTCAGCAAACACCAAACCTGAACGGAGCTTCTATTTATTCAGCCAGCGGTACTCCGAGCACACCCAATACGGGGAATATCGGGACCGGTGCACACACGCCGCAACATGGCTTCCCGACACCGGGCGGATTTCACGCCGGTAAATCATGAAATAGAGGACGGAAGGGACATCGCCTGCCGTCGAAGATAGGCAGGCTGGGGGCGAAAGTCTGATACGATATGATGATGTACATAGGCACGAGGACATCGTGCTGGTTTTTCTCGATCTTCGGCATTGTCTTCTCTCGCCTGTCGTTTGCATAGATCCCATTTTCGGGGGTCTCTCTTGCGCCTGGGGGGTGTTGGGTGGGCAGGGAGGGTGTATGGTGTTTTGTTTGACTTGGCTGTGCTATCTGAATTCCATCTGCAAGGCGTTCGGGCTATGGCCTTTGCCTGTTCTCGCTATGGTATCGTTCTATACTGTCAATCTTAAAAGGTAGACCTGGAGTTTGCTTACAATGGGTCTGCTCATTTATGCATGTGTTCTCATCAGTAGCTCATCAGTAGCGTGTCGTAATACTCTACTCTACCAGCTATAATCTATAATTTGATGGATTGAAACATGTATTCTGTTCGTTCCTATTGTACTGGATGCCCACTAGCTAGCCCTTCCACAGAAGGCTTCCCGGCCCGCATTGAGCAGCCGAATGCGAGTCTCGCATATCTGTTCCCCTACAGCCGCGAGCGCGAAACATAATGACTAGCCTTAGCTATTAAGCCCCGGATTCTCGTCTATCAGTCGCAAGCATCGGGCTTCCCTTTTGAATCGTGTTATGCCCCACCATTCCAAATCGGGCAAAGGGATCCGGCCTCCGCATCTACGCTGCTCCACGCGCCTCTCGGACTTAGACAGGAGATGCGTCTATCTAATCGTGCAGCAGCAACAGCGGTGTATGAGGGGTTGCTGCAGATGCAGTTAAATACCTTGTGGCCCTGTGGTCGGCTCAAGTGTGCCCAGAATTACCATCAGACTTGTTCGTATTTGGGTCATCATTCATCGGAATACTTCCCCTCAAGATCTTTACACCTGAATTAATCAAATCAATCACAAATAACCCGGCATGGTCCTCGATCGACTCCAGCAGTTGACCCACCAGGTCAACGCGACGGCTCCCCCTCCTCATCCGTTCGATCCTTTGTCCACTTCAGAGATCGATGCCGCCGTCAGTCTGATCCGCAAGGAATATGGCCAAGTCAACTTCAATGCCGTCACACTATACGAGCCAAGAAAGGCGGAGATGATGGCCTGGGTCGCCAGCCCGGAGACTGCCAAGCGACCAACTCGTGCGGCCGATGTGGTAGCCATTGCGCCTGGTGGCAAGGTGTACGACGGCGTGGTGGATTTGGACCAAAACAAGATCCTGACCTGGAACCACACACCTAATGTCCAGCCGTTGATCACAATGGAGGATCTTCAGGAAGTTGAACATATTGTGCGAAAGGACCCGAAGGTCATTGAGCAATGTGGTATCATCGGCATTCCTCCGCAGGATATGCACAAGGTGTATTGCGATCGTGAGTCAAGCCATTTTGACATTAACCGAGTAGAGACAGTGCTAACCTGCTCTGATTGATAGCTTGGACAATTGGATACGATGAGCGTTTTGGCACCGGTGTTCGACTGCAACAGGCTCTCATGTACTACCGTCCCCACGTCGACGACTCGCAGTATACTTATCCGTTGGATTTCTGTCCTATTTACAATGCGGAAGAGAAGAGGATTATTCACATCGATGTTCCTCCGGTGCGGAGACAGGTCAACAAGGCACCCCCGAACAACTATCACCCCGAGGCTATTGAGAAGGCGGGCGGCTTCCGCTCTGACATCAAGCCTATCCATATTACCCAGCCCGAGGGTGTTTCATTCCAGGTCAATGGCCGTAGCATTGATTGGCAAAATTGGAACATTCATGTTGGCTTCAACTACCGGGAAGGTATTGTGCTGAACAACATCACATTCAATGATAAGGGAAATGTTCGCCCTGTCTTCTGGCGACTCTCGCTCGCAGAGATGGTTGTTCCATACGGCAACCCGGAGCACCCTCACCAACGAAAACATGCCTTTGATTTGGGCGAGTATGGTGGTGGCTATATGACCAACAGCTTGGCCCTCGGCTGCGACTGCAAGGGTGCAATTCATTACATGGACGCGGCGTTTGTGAATCGCGCCGGCGCATCGACCATCATCAAGAACGCGATCTGTATCCATGAAGAAGACGCTGGTATTCTCTTCAAGCACACCGACTTCCGTGACGAGTCTATGGTTGTGACCCGCGGCCGAAAGCTGATTATTTCGCACATCTTTACCGCGGCGAATTATGAGTACTGTGTGTACTGGATCTTCCACCAGGATGGAACGGTTCAACTGGAGATTAAGTTGACCGGTATTCTAAACACATACTCGATGAACCCTGGTGAGGATACTAAGGGCTGGGGCACAGAAGTTTACCCCGGCGTCAATGCCCATAATCACCAGCATCTCTTCTGTCTACGCGTGGATCCCAACATCGATGGACCGAACAACACAGTCTTCCAGGCCGATGCCGTCCGTGGACCTGGTGAAGTCGGAAGTGCAGAAAACCCTTACGGTAACGCCTTCTACGCCAAAAAGACCAAGTTTACCACTCCCCTTGAGGCAATGTCCGACTATGACGGTTCCACCAGCCGGACCTGGGAAATGGCCAATACCAATAAACTTAACCCATTCAGCAAGAAGCCCGTGTGTTATAAACTAGTGAGCCGTGAGGTGCCACCGCTGCTCCCTAAGGAAGGCAGTCTTGTCTGGAAGCGAGCCGGTTTTGCTCGGCACGCAGTTCACGTCACTAAATGTAAGGCCCTCTCCAATGATCACCTTCTCATCTATCTTAATTTATTAACAACCCCCCACAGACTCTGACGAGGAAATCCACCCAGCTGGTCGCCATGTCCCACAAACGTCCGGCGAGCCCTCGCAAGGTATTCCAGCATGGATCGAAGCCGCAGGGCCCAACAGCTCCATCGATAACACAGACGTTGTATTGTGGCATACATTCGGTCTGACCCATTTCCCCGCGCCGGAGGACTATCCCATCATGCCAGCCGAGCCGATGACATTGCTTCTTCGTCCGCGAAACTTCTTCGACCGAAACCCAGCCCTTGATGTGCCACCTAGTTATGCGCGAACACCGTCGCAGGCTGCGGCTGGTGCGAATGCATGTGGGTGCAAGAAGAGTGACGGGTCGAGCGTGCTTGTATGAGTTTAGACTCTTCAATGATTTATGGGATGTGAAATGATAAGCAGGCTCTTTTGCAAAAGATTCTGTTTTGTTTCAATGTATATAGCTATCTTCTACCTCCTCCGACAAACGAATGGTCTTTTAATTTTGTTTCGAATCCAGTGCATCCCTCAATATTTTCGAGTTAAACTCTGGACATTATTTACAGAGGATGTCCATTCAGCGAGATCCACCACTGGTCGGCCCCACATTTGGGGCTCGGGTCGCCCCCAAATCACTCAGACTCACCATGAGTCAAGCTGACCCTAAAGGACTCTTGAGTCGTATTTCTGTCGCCATACCTACTTGACATCAATTTATAGTATATATTGAGCATTCCGTAGCCTTCAACCTATATGTGTCTTTCTTACCTTTTAGTATCTTCACTATGGAAACCCATTCTTATCCACGTCCACAGGGACTGCTCCCATTATCTTCCGATCAAATTGATCTACGCCCTGATTCAGAGGTAGATTTCGATATCTACCACCCGAAGCCTATTACAGACGACAAGAACATATGGTTCTTTTGGCATTCCGGTTATGAAGCCATGCACTCTTACACGAAGCGCAACATACGAGCATGGCATCGACGCTTCTCAAAACAAGGATGGATAATCCGTGTTCTCAACTTGTGCCCGAACTCTCGACTCAATGTCTCCGAATTTCTCGATGCCAGCGATCCAAAAACATTCCCCCAAGCTTTTACCGAGGGCACAATTTCCGGTCCCCATGCTTCCCAGCATACCTCAGATCTTGTCCGATTTCCATTGCTGCTTAAGTATGGTGGCGTCTATGCTGATGTGGGACTGATCATGATCGGGGATCTTGATCGCCTCTGGCACGCGACCGTTGCGAATCCAGCCTCACCCTGCGAGGTCATTTCATTTAGGAGTGACACGATTTCCCTGACCAACTACTTCCTCGGAGCCTGTCGCAATAATCAATTTTTCAGACGCTGTCACCAGCTTTTCTTGAAATTGTGGGAGGGGAAAACTTCGACGGAGAGAATGTGGAAGTCACCTTTGCTAAAAGGCGTTCCACTGATGAAATCGCCTAAGGGGTTTGAGGAAAATGGCAGAGCCATTGGAATCGAAGAAGCTAGTCAAATTCTGACTGATTATATTATTCAAGGGCAGGTCATTTCTCTAGTCTTGGGCCTGGTAGATGTCGAAGGACAATGGAATGGACCTGAATACGCTTGCAAGCATATCTATGCAATGGACTACATGGTTGGATCTCAGTTAATTAATGAAATGACTGATTGGGATGGACCGCGGGCTTTTGAATTGATGTCACTCGAGCTGCCTTGCAACGAGGAAGAGTCTGCAGACCAGGAAAAAGCCAGAGAAATTGTGGAGGCTTGTTTAAGCACGAGTTTCGCATTCAAACTGGCACATGGTCTGATTCTGAGGGTACTCGGAGATACACTTGGTTCCCTCTGGAGAAAGCATGAAGGATCTGACGATATCCCGCGTACATACGCTCACTGGTTCCGATACGGCATTCTGCATTGGGAGCAAAGTCATCTTCCTCCTGCGAAAGAGTTTCAAAATTTTAAGCCCTATAAGACAGGGTTGCTGCTAAAGGAATAAATGAGCATTCATCTCTGAATTCTGGATTTACATCATTCATTCTTGTTGTGTGCTGGGGAGGAGTCTATGTAGCCAATAAACCTTAATGTAAAGACGCAGATCAACTTGGCCTGTGAGCGGAAGCGCATATTGGGTAGAAGTATCGAGTTAATGGATATATCGAGGAAATAATTTATCAGCGTCAAAGATGAAGACTGGGTCAACCAAACTTGGAATAATTCTTTTTCGAATTTTAGCTTCTAAGTGTGATCATGTCGGACTTCTTTTTAGTCGACATTCAAAGCATTATAAATGCGTGGGAAAACCTCCAACTCATTTTGATATTTGATGTAGTCCATTTCCTCATCTGTAAAATTGCCATTACCTTGGATTCCAGCTAATCCAGGCTTTGCCTGTGAGAGAGGAACATAGGGATGCATTTCTTATATGCCACTACTTGAGTAATGCTAATCACGCTGTATATCGAAAGCTTGGTAATTTCTCGATGATGACCAGACCCCGGTCCGCCAACCTGTTCTCATTGAAGAAGTACACTACCAGTATCGTCGTTATAGCGATGACTATACCATTGGCACTAGAATAACTTAGCATTCACACTTCCTTTACCCAAGATCAGTTGCAGAGCTTACATCAAACTAGCATAAATCCCAGGAAGATACTTCGGTGCATCCTGAGACCTAAAGACGAGACTCCCGATAATACCACCAGTCCCACCTAATCCAATCATACTAGCACTGCAGAAAGCACGTTTCCATGCACCGCGGATATTATTAGCTTGGAATACCATGACAGTTGGTAAATTAGCGCTGCATCCAGCAGTCGTGAGAATAGTGCCGAAATACTGTACCCCCGGCGCGGTAGTCCAGACCATGAGGCATAGACCGGCGATAGAGATACAGGCATTCAGATAGAGGACTGGAGTTCGAAGTCGGATTTTGTCG
The DNA here is from genome assembly GCA_027569595.1 of Penicillium sp. G339. Taxonomy (NCBI): domain Eukaryota; kingdom Fungi; phylum Ascomycota; class Eurotiomycetes; order Eurotiales; family Aspergillaceae; genus Penicillium; species Penicillium sp. G339. The sequence goes on from JAPDFJ010000026.1 coordinate 316,250, forward strand.
CTTAGCCAACCTTCGAGGAACATTAAGGCCATGGCGATGATATAGGGCGGGGTGGTGAGGGCTTGTGCTGCTGCGGAGGAGAATTTTAACTCTTCTTCCAGGATCACCGGAAGGAAGAAGCCGACTGAGTAGGCTTGCATTGTTGTGCACCTATATATATCACGATCAGCCTTAAGGTCTAGCAGTAGAAGTTGTTGTAGTGGAAGCTAACAGAAAAAGCATCGCAAACCCCCAAACTTTGAAATCGAGAGCAGGCTTCAGGAACCTTCGAAAAGAGAAACTCTGAAGCTCGGCATCTTGTCGATCGCGATTAATGCGTCGGATGATGTATTTACTCTCTTTATCGGTGAGGAATCCCCATGCTTTGTGAGCTTGTTCCGGGAAATCAACCATGAGAATATACCCCGCCAGGCCAATTAGACAAGTTATTATGCCCTCCATAATGAATATCCAACGCCAGCCACTGTAGTTGCGCAGGCCATCCATCTTAGAGAATCCGACTGCCAGAACTCCGGAAACTGCGGACCCGAAAACGCCAATTAGGTAGAATATCGAGGTACGTTTGAACAAATCGACTACAACAGCAAATTAGAAAGGTGTTCCTCTCCAGAAAAGAAGAACAACGTACAGCGGGAATACCATGAGGAAATCAGGTAGTATTGGCTGGGAAAGCAACCTGCTTCAAGAGCACCGAGAATGATTCGGAGGGGGATGAGAGAGGTCCACGTATGGACAAAGCCGAAGCACTGTAATTGTGAGCATCTTCGAATTTCATTAATTCGCATATACTCACGATCATCACGATACCCCAGAGAAATACAATTGTAGAAAGGAAGCGGCGTGGTCCAAGTTTGCGGACTGCAATAGAGGCCGGGAATTGTAGCACGATATAAAGAGGGAAGAAAACGAGTAACGCGACGGACTAGGGAATTGATCAGGCTGGGTATGTACTTCAACTTTGAGGTTATTTAACTAACATATCGCGTTCCAACACCAAGATCCAGTTCCTTGGTCATTCTAAAGCCGTCAGTCTCGCGAAATATCCTGAAGGCACTTGATGAATCTCACCCAGCAACAGCTGCATTGGATATATTCGCTCTATCCAAGAAAGAAACAGCTTGCATCGATCCTAACAAGATGAGCAAACGCCTGTCTACCCTGTGAATAATTCTTCTCTGTTCAGCAACTGTATATTCCTCATCTTCATCCGGATCCTGCTGGACGAAGTAAACGTGTTTCTCATCGTCATTGTTGGCCTCGGACGTCGAAAATGCCGTCGGCAATTTCTCCGCATTTGAAGTGGTGGTCGCCATTTTTGAGTTGCATTAACCTCAATGATGTAAACAAAGCTTTACTAAATTGCAGAATAACTGCGTAGGGTCAAAATGTTCGGCCGGTGCTGTGATGGCGTGCTCGGAAAGCACAATGTCGTCCAGATATCGGCGAGCGCTAGCTGGAGAACTATCGAGTACCAAGTTCGAGGGATGTTTCTCTGGCCTGTTTAAATGCAAGCAACGGGGAATGGGTATTCTTGAAACCAAGATGGGGGTTGTTGAGGAGAATAGTAGCCGAAAGCTTAACGCTTAACCGTTTCGAGCGTTGCCGGGTCGGTATTTACAACATCGGAGAGCTTTGCGAGATTGACTTCTGGGTAATCAATGTTGAGCCCCACGTTGTCGTATTTATTGCTTGAATCAAAAGATCTGAGTGTGTTCTTCCGCTCTTTCCTAACATCCTAGGGAAACTTCAGGCCAGCCATCATGGCAGGAAACCCATCATTCAAGGATGTTGCAGACTTCAAAGCGACAGATCGAGGCTTCATTGCTGCACTAGATCCTGGCATAATTAAAGATGGACGTGGAAAAGTGATTTGGAACATCAACGACTACCATTTCATGAAAGGCGAATGCCCCCCAACGGCCCATCCCAACCTTTGGCGGCAGGGCCAACTGAACTCGAAGCATGGGCTTTATGAGATTTGCCCGGGAATCTACCATATTAGAGCATATGATCTATCCAACATGACCATTGTGGAAGGCAAGGAGGGCATCATCATCATCGATCCCCTCGTCTCCTGCGAGTGCGCAGCAGCAGGTCTAGCACTCTACCAAAAATACCGAGGAAAAGGCAAAAGAGTCACGGGCATGATCTACTCTCACTCGCATGGCGACCATTACATGGGCGCTGGTGGTGTAATTGAGCAAGACACAAAGATCCCCATCATTGCACCGGAAGGATTCTTGGAAGCCATCATGAGTGAGAGTATTCTGGCCGGACCAGCCATGCGAAGACGTGGCGCATTCATGTACGGCAACGCCCTTCCACGGAGCCCAACCGGTCAGATTGGGACGGGATTGGGCATGGGCTCGAGCGTGGGAACAACAAGTCTGATACCACCAAACATCTTGATTCAACGCACAGGCGAAATCCACGAGATTGATGGCGTCAAGATCGTGTTCCAGATGGTCCCTGGTACGGAAGCACCTGCTGAGATCAATTTCCACTTTCCTGAATTCCGAGCGCTGTGCATCCCGGAAACAGCGACCAATTGTATGCACAATATCGTCACCCTGAGAGGCGCACAAGTTCGAGATGCAAAGGCGTGGTCTGGATACCTTGACGAAGCGATTGTCAAGTTTGGTCGTGATTCCGACGTGCTTTTTGGAAGCCACAACTGGCCAACGTGGGGTCAAAAGGACTTGATTACTCGACTTGCCGAGCAGAGAGACCTGTACGGGTATCTACACGATCAGACTGTGCGGATGATGAACCTCGGCATGACTGGAACTGAAATTGCAGAGAAGATGAAACTACCCCCCGCGATATCCAAAGCATGGCACTGCCGTGGGTTCTATGGATCATTGAGTCACAATGTAAAAGTGAGTACCCGGATCCCTTCTTAATGGCATCAAAATGTGTGTACTCATGAAAGCAAGGGAATCTATCAAAAATATATGACTTGGTTCGATGGGCGTCCTGAGCACCTATGGCAATATCCACCGACCGAAGAAGGTCAGCGCTATGTTGAATGCTTCGGGGGTGTTGACGGCCTATGCAACAAAGCGAGAATATTCATGCAGAAGGGAGACTGTCGTTTCGCAGCGACACTCTTGGCACATGCCGTGGCTGCAGATGCCGATACACCAGACTCATGTGCTAAGCTCCTCCTCGCATCCGTATATGAAAAACTTGGATTCGGAGCTGAAAACGCGACTTGGCGCAACTTCTACTTGACCAGTGCACAGGAGCTGCGTACCGGTGTGAAGGCCGGCATGGTCACTGGTGGTCGGATACCGTTGGGTGAGAAGCTGAGTATTGATCAGTGGTTCGAGATCATGTCTGTACAGTTGGACGGCGAGAAAGCAGCGGAGGCTTCATTTGTGATTGACTTTGATGTGACGGATTTGAAACAAAACTGGAGGTTGATTATGAGCAATGGGGTCCTGACACGACGACTCTTGGAAACAAAGGCCCATATTCAACATGCAAATGAAAATTCGGCAGACTTTGAGATGGTTCTTACGAGGATGCAGCTGCTGGAAGTTATTCGAGGTAACGAGGTTGATGTTGAAGCGAGGGGCAACATCAAAGTGCTGGGTCAATTGCTTGACTTGATTCTTGTGCAGCACGGGTCAGCTCGAGGCCCTAGTCAGATTTAGTTTAGTCTAACCGTGAACGTATCCGTCAAATTTTATTATGAGAAGAAGTGTAGGGCTGTTCGAGAAATCGAGGTTGGCTTCCCATTAACGGACGAGCCGAGAGAGTCGGCAACTTTATAGGCCGCATCGCGTTTGGTGATCTTTTCGTGATGTAGACTATGGTTCGACTGATTTCGAAAACTACTGTATCAAAGGGGTATTCTTTTTTTACCTCTTTTGTCCGTGCCTGTGTAGGGTATTGTCACATGATAGTTATGGGTTCCTTGGAAATGAGCGTGTTACTAATACAGACGCCACCGCAGGTGGACTGGCGCATGTTCCGGTGGACTCAAGTGTTCTCCCCTTTGTGAAACCAAGCAAACCATTGCCCAGTGCCACTAGTGAGCATTGTGACACGCAGACCTTTTTTAATACAGAGCTCAGCACTTTCCGCGTGATGCAGGAATCAGCGTCCCCAGGGGCCACGCAGGCGCACACTAAGCAACTGGGGACCCGCCGACATGCCTGCGATCGATGCCGTAGACAGAAGTTGAAGGTAGCAGAAATCTCAAACATTGCAGGCATTCACCCTCTAACAAGTATACATCCAGTGTGATATTACTAAGCCGTGCTCATTGTGCGTGCGCTCTGGCTTTGATTGCTTGACAACATCAGCGCCATTACGGTAGGGGTTCTCCGGTTGTGAGACGTTGCAGGGGGCTTGAGATTCTAATTTGTCTATATGGCTTAGGAAGTCAAAACAGGCACAGAAAATGATGACAGAAAGGCGCCGCAGTACCAACCAACCACCGTCTCATCCACCTGCCCCATCGACGAGTCCTCCCCTTTCTGAGCGACCAGAGCGACTCGTCATTAGCCCAGAGGCTTCTCACGGCGCGGGAAGTTGCCGAGATGGCAATCCTGAATCTCTTCCCCGGCCGCATAGATATACGCAAGTATCAGCAGTCGAGCTGACAGATGAGGTAATCTTCATCCTCCGAATGGCTTATTACGAACATGAAGTTGAACCGATCAATAGCTTTTTCGAATGCATAACACGGCATCTATGGTGTCACCGACAGAAACCAGCAATACCTCCGCTCTCCCTGGGGGTGGATCTCGCCCTACTCGAGATCTCGATGATCAAGTAAATGAGAGAGGCACTCCTCTTACTTCCCACTTCAACGGATTGGTACTTCCTTCTCGGCAAATATGCGACTTCCTACTACAATCATATTGGAAGTCAGTGCACTGGTTCATGATGATTTTTCATCGATCTTCTTTGGAAAAGCAATATGAGGATATCATAGGCAAACAACAAGTCACACCTCGACAAAATGGTATAGCAGTGCTGCTTTTGATGGTGCTTGCCCTGGGTGCAAGGTATACTTCGGAAGAACAAGGATTACAGATTGGCCTCACTGAACAGGAAAGATCCTTGTTACAAGACAATATGTTGACTCAGGTTCGTGCACATTTTTTCGAGATTCTGGATGCAGGAGGGTTAGAGTGTGTTCAATGTTGTATCTTGTTGAGCACATTTGACCTTTACAATGGCAAACCCAATTTAGCGTTGCCCGTTCTTGGCGCAGGAATTGGCAGCGCGCAGGCGCAAGGCTTACACAAAGAGTCCCTATGGGGCCATGCACCGGAGGCTGTTCTTGAAGATCGCAAACGAACTTGGTGGGCGTTATATGTGCTCGATAGGTCTCTACCTCCACGGCCTGATGAAAGGGTATTCTCTAATTGGAAACAATGCTTACGATCTACCAGATTCGCCTCAATAACTTATGGACGACCGTCATCTATAGTTGATGCTCATTGCTCAGTTAGCATGCCACGAGATATGGAGGATACACAGGCCGTTCATCCGTTACTGAACTCATTAGAGTACACGGCAACAAATCACCCAGCACGCGTAACATTGGGCACATATCAACGCTACAAATTTGAGCTGTACACCATTGCCTCTTCGATAATTGGCAGCATATACAACCTCGATTCCCCAAAATCTGGAGATGTGAGGCGCCAAGCTGCAGTTATCAACACCAAGCTGGTCGATTGGTTTGAAAGGCTCCCAGAGGAACTGAGGCTGAAAAACAATTCTGAAGTGCACATGGACAACTTGTCGAGCACCGAGCTTGAAGTGCACCGGCTTTTCGAGTTACAGGCATTAGTACTCCAGTTGGCATATGACAATGTTCAAATCGTCCTGCATCGCCCTTTCCTACGTTACACTGGTCAGTTGACTATGGGGACCAACCCTCGCAGCCCAGAGAATCGACCGACTAGTTTTGATCAATGCAAACATTGTGCTCGCCGCACGTGCAGCATCTTGCCACGATATGCACCAGTTCTCCTTGCCGCCAAAAATACTCACGCAGTAGCATACATTGCAATGCAAAACTTCACTGCTGGGGTGACTCTTGGTATGGTGGCATTGTCAGATCCAGGTTCTGCTCAATCGCAAGATGCAAAAAAAGGGGTTGCAAATTCCATCTCGCTACAGAAAAATCTTGCTGCGTCATCTATCGTTCCATCGCAGACAGTAAAAGTTCTTGAGGGGCTTCTCCATCTTATTTTTCAGCGAGAAATGCGAGCGTTTCTAGACGGCCCACCGTTTGATATAACCACTGTGTACAGCCCCAGCCCCGAAGGGGACTTTGCAGCTAGCATCGCACAAGAGGGTCACGTCTCTGATAGGGTCGGTCGCCGGGGGAATGAAGGATTTGGCTCAGCGCAGTTGTCTCAAGGTCAAGATAATACAGATTATCCTCCGGAACATCTGAACCCTGGAGATAGACTCCAAGTCGCCTCCGAAATCGAGACAACAACAGGGCCTGGCGTTGGTGCCTACCCGGATTCTTTGTTGCCACTCTATGCTGGTGTCGATCAAGCGCTTGACTCGGTACAACAGGGTATGTTATATCCTCCCATTCACTCCCTTGGCAGTTGTAGGCATTGTAAACACCAGAAGTTGACTTAACTGTTTTTGATCTCAGTTCTTTGTGAGTGTTCGGATCCTATGACGAATTTAGGCAACTATAGACCGGCAGATAACGAAAGCTGGAGAGACCAAAGACCTTCAGCTGGATATCTACATCGTTCCAATGATGACGTGCCTTTCAACTCGCAGATTCCATCACTGGAACCTATTCCCGAGGGTTTAAACGATTTGAATGCATCACTTCCTGGTCAGAGCTGGGTGTGGAATTGGACAAATATGCTCTGACATGACTTGTACAGTCAAGCCTGGTGCTCACCTGTTCCTAATAAAAATCGAGCTACGACGAAGCCGGATTTGCAAGACGCCTTGAAATACTTTACTTCGTACTGAGCCCGTTCACTTGTGATAATGTGACATGAGACAAATATTAGAAACCATTCAACGAATAAACTTATCGACATAATTTGAGCCAAGTCCATCCGACGTTTTCATAACGTGCCTTTGCGCTAGCCAATTTGAAGAAGACATCTTCCACGCCAAAAGGGTCTTCCTGCGTATCGACATATATATATATTAAAAGAGGGAAACACCCAACAGTTAGTCCACCTAAGCAGACGGGTCGAAGAGGAAGAGAGAGATACAAAACCACCACCCAGTCATATAGGCATGAGAGGTAGAGGGCATGAAGAAACAAAGGAAAACAAACTGAGGCCGTGAGGCCGTGAGGCCTTGAAGCCTGAGTAACTGAGTCAGATTCGAAGAGTAAGAGATGTGTAAGATTGTTATTCTATCTAGCCTTATGTACTGCACATAACGTTTCATACAATTGAGGCGGGCCGTCATCCTTGTAGATGAGCGGTACTTGGAGGAGTTGCTATTCAGCTTATCTACTTCCTTTCACCTCAAACTGGCTGTGTCTGGGAGTGACCTCTATGCACAAGAAGATATTCGATCAATTCATGACGTTTTGTCAGGCCATAATCTTCGAGCCGAGAATCAGGGCAACATCTTATTTTACATGTAGCTGAACTGAACCTTCTAAACATACAGTCTTGTACTGTGGCAGTTTTCGATCCAATTCAAGCACCGGTCGTCGACAAAATTAGAGACAGCGATGGTGAATACCTGTCCGCCCACAGCGTGTCCTTTTGTCATTGCCTCAGTTTGAGTATCCACGATGTCTGCTTGAGCAGCAATGGCCGAGAGTGCCGGCCAGGCTCCAACATGTATCTGCTCTCCGTCCTCCAGCAAAGCCTGTCGCGCTCCATTCATAGAGTTCTCCGAGCACAAGAGGCCGCCAAACACATAACCGTCACTCGAGGCGTATGCTCGCAAGCTCTTCCCACCACCTTGAGCCCACACAATACGTTCGCCTAGAGTTGGCTGCAATTTTCGATGCACACCTAAAATGGACCCTTTGCTGTCGATGAATATCTGAGAATTGATAAGTGCTGTGCTACTCGAGATACACTCTGAGAAGCCAATACTGATAGCTACTCGGTGATTCCCACACGCGGCTCTGATGCGATCGATTTCTGGCCCGTCCGCTGTAACACTTTGCTGCCCGTAGGCCGCTACTGCCCCGAATAGTTGAACCGGTGCGAATAATTGCACAAAATACTATCCCAGGAGTATGCCATTAGTCGCATTACCGAAGCGGAAGTAACCTTGAATCGTAGAATAGAGAGTTCTTACCGGTTATCCAGGTGAGTAAGCTTGGGGAAAAGCCAAAAGGTCGATCGACCTTTGAGCTGCCTCCTCGATTAAGCGAACAATCTTGTCTGTTGTCGCCTCTTTGTCCATGTAAACAGGAGCAGAATGAGCTGCTGCGATTTGGTATTTCGTTCCCATTGTTGTTTGTTTAAAATGACTGGGTAGAGGCCAATCTCGATTTAAAAAGTCAAATCCGAAAGCTGGTCAATCTCTAACAATCTTGAAAATGATTTATTTATAGCTCACGCTCTCCATATAAAACATTGAAGATAGGGCATTGAAGCACGCTATTCGGAGCTCGGGGTCTGCAAGGTGCCGAAAGATGCAGAACATTGTGTTCTGTGTCGGCGTTTATGGCTGTAAACAGGGGTGATAAACCTTGATACAGTACGAGTAGCAGGAAGTTAACCATTGGGCTGTATAAAATTAAGCGATCCAATGATAAAATCACTCTTTTCCATGGGGCAGAAGAATACCAGGATTGTCGCGGAGTTGATCATCCTTTGTCGGCGGATGTGTACCACCGACTAACTAGCCCAAGTTAAAATGGCGCTGGGCAACAGGATATCAGTTGCCACACCTGCTTACCTCAACATTATCAATCACTGCTTTGAAATCCACTTTGGCTGTCCGCCATTGCGGGAGCTGCCTGTGTGGGGATGGTCCATCCAATGTCGGGGAGCGTCTCAACTATCCGGAACCAATCAACTCTAATACATACTGTGCACTGAGTGACCCGCAGTGCAGTTAGTGTCGAAGAGGAATGCATAGTAAGAATCTGAAATTGATCAGTCACTGGGGCGAGATAGTCAAGTCTAGCAGAGCTAGAGACGTTCTTGGGTGCGTTTACCGGTGCCAGTGTGGTTGGATGAACGAATACAACAGCCTTTCCATCATCCAGCTTTTGGTAGGTAGGTGCTAGTTTAGGATCGCCGAGATAATGCCCAAAAATATTCGATAACTAGCACGTCGAAGCCGTTGGCGCTGATGTTCCCAATCCACCTTGAACCGAACTTGCCGAAAGGGGTTTTGAAGGGATCTCGTTCTGGCCTCTAAAGCAACCCCGCCGTTTGTATTGAGAGCAACACTGAAAACACTTACCTAAACTTTCTTACAGACATTATTGGAAGTGCTTAGGACCAAAAATCTCGAATCCTTGTTATGTCGTCAAATCAAGGCTATATCGTTGAGGCAAATTCGCCCCCTTATCTCGATTATCCTCCATTGGAAAAAATAGTCTCGGTCTTCCTGGTTGACAGGTACGCTACCAACCGGAGCTGAACTTTCCAGGTGACTGTCGACACTCAGGAAAATTCCCTCGTGTTTCAAACTTTGGATGTCATGCATCGTTGTTTCTATGTGTCTAACATGGCAACCTCTAGTGGCATCCGGGTCGGTGCCTCACGGGAGCTTCGTGTCATCCTGACTTACAATCGAGCGGAAAACCTTATTGCACCCGCATACTCGTTTCTTGTCAGCCACCCATCCGGCAAGAGCATCCTTTTCGACCTTGGTGTACGCAAAGATTGGCAAAGCGGTTTTTCGCCGTCGGTCCTTAAGGAGATTACGAACCCAGATTTTGGTATTACAGCTTTCCAAGCTACGGACATTCCCGAGTTCTTAGTGCAAGGTGGTACATGCCTAGACAACATTAATCAGACTTTATGGTCACATCACCATTGGGACCACGTTGGGTGATCCCACTCTATTTCCTATCACAACCGACTTGGTTGTGGGTCAGGGGTTTAAGGAAGCTTTCGGCCCAGGTTGGCCGGCCCGTGATGATGCCCCAGTAAAGGCAGTTGATTGGGAAGGTAGAAACCTCATCGAACACGACTTCAAGAATGGCAAAATCCTCAAGATTGGAGGATTTTCGCCTTTGGACTACTGGGAGGACAGTAGCTTCTATGTTCTGGAAACTCCGCGGCATGCTCTGGGCCACGTCTCTGCATTGGCCAGAGTGTTTCGTACGTTTTCAAGGACTTTCGCAGGCCACCTGATGTGCTTGTGGCTGCTCGTCAGAGACGGTGAAGGCCCACGAGCTAGCTAACCAGTATCATTTGGTATGCTCTATATTATGACGCCCGCGACTCAAGAAAAACTAAGACATACCAGAATAGTGATATATATCAAACTCTGTAACTAAAAACTATGAAATTGAAAGTTTTGTAGGACATGCTGACAAAGAGTAACATGCACTTTATTTGAGGGGTCTGATATTGATGTAAGATATCACACGTAAATACCCGGAGATTTTTATGCAGATCCACCAGATTTCTGACAAATCGAAAAAGTAGAGTTTTAGTAGGTACATCTACGAGATACGAGGTAGTAAATCCATTACTGCTGTTGACGAATCCTCTATCTATAACACAGAAGATACAAATGCAATCCCGTACGCAGGGTTATCACTTTCGACGACGTCCAGCAAAGCCCCAATGTATCTGATTTGCTGACTTAACGTCGACATCAAGCTCCTCCGCAAACTGCCAGACCAGGCCGGGGTTCTTTTGGAACATCCGTCCAACAAAGACCATATCGAGGCCATTGTTCAAAAGGCCATTTGCCTGAGCACCTGAAGTAATCGCCCCAACAGTTCCCACAAGAAGTCGGTTGCCAAGGGCTTCCTTCACTTGGAGAGCAGCTGGAGCTTGGTACCCAGGTCCACCGATAATCTTCTGTCTTGGGTCATTTCCTCCACTGGAAACATCCAGAACGTCCACGCCTCGACTTGCTAGCACTTGAGCCAACCGAATAGTCTCATTGACATTCCAACTGGGCTCACTGTCAAGGTGCTCCAGCCACTCGGTTCCGCTGACACGGAAGAAAAGGGGCATACCATCGGGCATATTCTGCCGAGAGACATCCACAATCTGTAGCGCAAATCGAATCCGATTCTGGAAGCTACCTCCGTAGCCATCCGTGCGTTGGTTGGATACTGGTGAAAGGAATTCGTGGATCAGGTATCCGTGAGCGCCGTGGATCTCGATGGTCTGCGATTATCTGCGGTCAATATGAATTTCACGTACAATGGGTCCGGTGAACGCACGTCAAAGCCTGCTCGTACGGCTCTTTCGGTTGCTTTGCCCCATGCCTCTACCAACGATTGGATTTCACTATCAGACATCTCACGCGGAATAAGGTTTTTGTCCTTATAAGCGATAGCACTAGGAGCGGACACATCGTCTGGCCAGCCGTGGCGCTATTGACAAATATCAGTCGATTTCATGGAGACAGTAAACAAAAGTTCAAGGAGAAATGTCATACCGGTGCAAAACCTTCGTTCTCGAAGCCATTGACCTTCATAAAATAGTTAGACTCGATCTTCCGGGGAGAAGAAGACAATGTACCGATTTCATGGAGGCACCAGGGCCACGGGCCATGCTCAACCAGGGCGCGACAGTGCTTGCTTTGCGCCCGGCATGTGCCAACTGAATGCCAATACGCTGGCCCTGACCATGCGCAAACTCCACTATCCTTCGCAGTGGCTCAATCTGGGATTCTTTCCAGAGCCCGGAGTCCTCCGGGGTGATGCGGCCATTGGGTGTGACCGCAGTAGCCTCCACAAACGATAGTCCCGGCCCGCGCGAGATGATACCACCGAGGTGAGCGAAATGCCAATCATTGTGGTGTCCATCTTCAGCGGAGTACTGGCAGAGAGGGGAAAGCTGTGATCATTAGTCATTTTACAAGTCACGGCCGTCGAGAAACAACGTACGAGAATGCGATTGTGCAGTTCAAGTCCTCTTATGCGCAATGGTGCAAACAGCTTTGGCAAATTTGGGCTCCCTTGAGCTGGCGAAACAGCTGTGCCAGCAGGTGGTTCTTGCTTCGGTGTGAAATAAGAGACCTAGTAGAAGTTAGCGCTGTGTTGGTACACGGGTTGAGATTTGATCCGTACTAACATCAGTGGCTGGCTCATTGGGGATCTCGACAATGGCATTTTCGTCAACGTTAGCGTACCGGGAGGGCATCTTGAACCGGAGCAATAAATTGGAGCAATCAATGACTTTGTGCTCTCTCGTTTTTCAATTCATCTACACCTTAATATGTGCTAGGTAGAGTTTTTGTAATCTACTCTGGATGCATTTATAATCCGGTGCCGATCTCAGGTATATTGGCAAAATATTCGTGTCTCCGAGAAGCTTGTTAGTACGAAATTACATTATGTGGCCCACGTTCCTGTCGACCCACTTTTTGACAAACGTCCAAGTCCGAGTCCACCGGAGTTGGATCTCTCAAACATCACACGCCTCCGGACAATTTCTAAATGATTAGTCTGCGCCACAGTGGACTATGAGGTGAAATTTTTATTGTGGACAACTTAAGATTATCTCGATGATATCATGCAGGAATGAAGAATTGACTAATCAGCTGTTGAGTTCCACCGGCAAAGACGCGAATTCCATGCAAAGAAACTCACCGAGGTCAACTTTAGTTCATCCGAGCCGGAGACTTTTGAAGCCTCGTTTTAAATTTGCTGGCTATAACAACAGCACAGTAAGCTTCATTTGACTTCCTCTCTACCAACCCCATCAGCGATTCAGTGATGGCAAACAAGCTCGGCATATTCCCGGCATCTGGAGGCCTTGGAGGTAGTACCCTTAAGCACCTTCTTCGGCTAGTCCCAGCCAATGAAGTGGTGCTCGTCGCTCGCAGCCCAGAGAAACTCAGCAAAGAGGAAGCCGCTGGGGTTATTATTCGTAAGGCCGATTACGACAATGCCCAGACACTCGACCACTCGTTTGACGGAATTTCGTCTCTGAACTTGATCTCCTATGCTAGTATTCAACACGAGTATCGATTCATGGTAGGGTTTACATTCCCGATACTACCCTTTGACACCTATGTGCTAATCTGATTCCATAGGTACATAAATCTGCGATTGATGCGGCCCGAAAGAGTGGCGTTAAGCATATCTTTTATTCGTCTCTTGCGTTTGCTGGTGATGGAGACCTCGATACTAAGGCCCAAGTCATGCTTGCCCACCTTGCGACGGAGAAGTACTTGGCCCAGCTACATGACCAGAACCCACAGTTCACGTACACTGTCGTTCGCCAAGGGTTGTATTCAGAGTCTTTCCCACTCTATACTGCATTCTTCAATCTCGAAGCTCCTTCTAACGAGATTTGTATCCCCCACGATGGCTCGGGTCCTGGCCTTGCTTGGGCTAAGCAAGATGAGTTGGGGGAAGCAACCGCAAACCTTATTGCACAACACGCCCAAGACCCCGCTGCTTTCCCTTATTTAAACAAAACCGTCCTTCTCTCTGGCCCTCGTGCTTGGTCTCTCAATGAAACGGCGGATGTATTCAGCCGTTTGCTGAATAAGCCAATTAGGGTCCGCCAGGTACAAGTGGACGAGTACGTCAAACAGCCGCAGGTCCAAACTGGTCTCACATATGGTGGTGGCAACTGGGCACCTCTCTGGGCGACTGCTTTTGATGGTATCCGCAATGGGGAGTGTGCAGCAGTTACCCCAAATCTCGCTCAAATACTTGGCCGCGAACCTGAGCAGTTTGAAACAACTATCAAGAACATGCTTTTGACTTAAGCGAGCGGGAAAGTGTTACGTGAAATCCAGGCCTAACGTAATGGACAGGCGACTGGGTCAGACAAGCGAATGGGTCACCCATCCGCAACTGTATGCATATAATTCAATATAATCCAACCACCAAACGCCTTATTACACATGAAACCATTCGTACACTACTTAGGGCATCTCGTTCTTTTATGCCCTACTTGCCAGCAGTCTGTATAGCGCGGCGGCGTGCGCTAATTGGTCAGATTTGCTATCAACGAAGGTCCAGCTGCACCACTACTTTCTGCTTCCACACCTAACTGGCTATCCACTATTAACTATAGCATATCGTCACCTATTATACAGGTCTCATTTGCTATATACCTATTCGATATAGCCTATTTTTCCTACTTCTATCCTAATTAGGCACGTAATTTGGTGACTTCTTGTGCTAGTATAGCACCGTTATACATCGCTATCTCGCAGCCTTTTACTAACTATAATAACGCAGTTTTGCAGGACTTAGTGGTATATATAAACGCTAGCGAAGGAGTGTTTTGATTAAATTTGCTTATCGTTTTAAATCAATTAGTCGAGCTAGTGTATATAGGATAAAGTTACCACTACTATCACTACCACTAGTCTCTAGCTGTAGCGGTGGTAACGTGTATAATATTCAATTTTTCTAACATATACTACGCATCTAGCGGAACGATACTAGTATCAGCAAAGCTATTCCGAGTTATAGTGATAGTATAGGTTTCACTATATACACGTAGATATATACGTAGGAAACCAAGCTTATTAATATGGCTATGATCCCAGCGAATCTAGTCTTGGATAATTTAACTATTGTAAGAGTGAAACACCCAACAACTAGTCCACCTTAGCAGACGGGTCGAAGAGGAAAGTAGAGATGCAAAACCACTGTTCAGTTCATATAGGCATGAAAGGTAGAGGGCATAAAGAAATAAAGAAAAGGAAAGTGAGGCAGTAAGGCCCTGAAGCCTGAGTAACTGAGTCCGATTTCGAAAAGTAAGAGATGTGTAAGATTGTACTATCTAGCCTTCTGCGCTGCACATAACGTTTCATACAATTGAGGCCTCAGGCTTACATCGCCTGACTATTGACAATTCCCCCACTACACTATATAATCACTTTAATATAGCAAAATAGCCCATATCTAGCGGTTATAATAAGTGGGAGGAATAGGTAGGTATACATATAGGAATTATATAGTTTTCCATATATATATAGTCAAATTTATATAGCCCCCATGACCGTCTAATATCAATAGACGCCATTTTCCTGTTATATACTTAGTCAATAGAATACAATGGTTTTTAACCAAGATAGACTAATTGAATAAGTAGTTTATCCATTTTCGCTAACTTTCATACGCCAATGAGACAGAAGACTATAGAACCATACTTAGTTATATAGTTTTGCTTTAAAGATAATAGTAGGTAGAAGCGCCTATCTGTAATGATCGAGATCAGACTCTGTTTCCCTTTTGGGACTAGCGCGGCCTCGCAGCCTATCTGCGAGCCTCACCCTCCTCCTGCACGTCTTCTCCTCTCTCCTCAGACTTAGTATCGCGTATTCAATGCACTTGTTTCACGACGATTTGGCCATCATTACACTATCCTTCTAAATTAGTTATTTTAATAGCAATTACCCACTCACGATTACTAGGTTATAGTATACGCCGTTTACCATAGTATTCTCTATGTGGAATTACCCTCAAAGTGCTTGTGATACCTATCGTAAAGCCAGTTTCATCA
Organism: Penicillium sp. G339; assembly: GCA_027569595.1. Lineage (NCBI taxonomy): Eukaryota > Fungi > Ascomycota > Eurotiomycetes > Eurotiales > Aspergillaceae > Penicillium > Penicillium sp. G339. The sequence goes on from JAPDFJ010000026.1 coordinate 331,852, forward strand.
AAATTATAGATATCTGTTGATAGAATACTATATTACTTAACAACTTTCTAGACAGAGTGAAACTATTAATGAATTACCACTAGATTTTCACATTGTGCACGTTTATAGTCTAACTAACGTTAAAACAACGAGTTATAAGCTCTAGATAGCACTTTATATAGTTTTTCACCTAGTTCTTACTGACCGTTTAAATAGGGTATTCACCACGCTTCGTGAGTAGCAAATTTACCGTTTCTTACGCTAGAGAGTGATTAGCACCAATTCCACGACTATCCATAGAAATCAGCCATCTCTCCAGCGAGTCTTCTTCCAATTATTATGGTTGTTTACGCGTGTGGTAGGACGATAGGTTTGACCTAAGAGTCGGCGCCAGAGGGTAGTGTTCGGAACACTAAATCGATCTACTGTTTCGCGAATAGTGGGAATTTCGTTGTTTTTGTATGCTTGTATAGCAAGCAGGATCCTGCCCTCTTGACCTGGTGAACGAGGTCTCCGAGCGGTGCGTTCTGGTGGCATGGTGGATGGTTGAATTGTAGAGGAAAACGCGTGGAACACGCGGTCGCGGATGGGTGACCCACTGGCTTGTCTGGCCCACTCGCCTGTCCATACGTTAACACGCTGACAAAGAATAATATTCACTTTTATGCGAGGTGTCTGATTCCGATGCCCTAAGAGATTCTCGAGTAAGACACAGAAATCCGCATGCAGTTATATCATATTTCCGATATATATACCTTGAATCAATATGTCCATCATTTCATTTCTTTTTGTTTGGATGTTGACTCATCATATCACGTGCTCCCTCTCTTAAGAGCTCACTCACTAACTACCAATACACACTACTACGCATCTACGAGGCTTCCTCACCAACAGTGTAGATACCACTATCCACACACTTTAGAAAATTTGGGTGACTACGACCCTATATAACCGCAGCCCAATAAGAAAATGATACATACGACAAAGGATAGGAAAGGCATCAGATAGGTTTTTTCAGGTGTGGAGCTCTCCAACTTGCGATCAATTGCCTCTTAGCTGGAGCAGTTTAAGACTATTTAGCCTTGGTTATCTTAGAATTATACAAATCCCACTCATTGGCCTTGAGGTAATGCCTACCGTGGACTAGGACCTGCCCACTACTCCGCATGTTGTAACATTATGCATCTCTACAGACCCCTTGACAACCTTGTACACAAGCTGACGTAAGCAACTGCGAGGGATATCACGTGATACTGGATACTCGGATAGCCTCCCTGGGAGCATCAGCTCTTCCTTCTCCAGTTTCGTTACCCTGTTGAATACGCAGACCAGTTATCACTCTCCCATTTGATCACGTATGTCTAGGGTTGTTACACATGTTACATAATTTGGCTCAAAACAAGTGAATAGATAACTACATAGGCTTAGTAGACCTACTTACCTATGCTTGATTTACTGACAGAAGTATAGGATATCATGGCAAAGTTGCTTTATTTGTACTGTATCATTTCAAAATTTCTAGTTCACCCTAATTCTAATTAATCATGATTTGTCAGACAGCGAGCATTCCACCGTCCACTATCAAGCTCGAACCGGTGACGAAGTTGCTAGCCCCGCTGGCAAGAAAGATGACAGCCCCCCTCAGGTCTTCTGGGGTTCCCCAACGGCCAGCCGGTGTTCCCTTCAAAATGAAGTCATTGTAAACTGAGTCACTCTCCAGCTGTGTCGTCAAAGGCGTACTAATATATCTATTCTAAATTTAGTCTTTACATCGAAAAAGAGCCGACAAGAGGATTGCAAAAGAACCACGAAAGATCTTACCCTGGGCAGATGCAGTTGACTTGAATGTTGTGAGGTGCAAGTTCATTGCTGAAAGTCTTTGTCATTTGAATTACTCCGCCCTTGGAGCTTGCATAGGCAGAAACATTGTACATGCCCCGATATGACGTTACCGAACCAATGTTGATAATTTTTCCAGGAAGCTTGAGCTGAAGCAACTTCTTTGCAACTTCTTGTGCGGCTACATAGGTGGCCTTGAGATTGATAGATAGAATCTGAAGTAATTGTCAGTTTCCCATATAAGAAAAAAAAGCCCACTCATTCTTCATACAAGGTCGAGATCATCATCAGTTACTTCTGTGATTGGACATCTTCTATTGACACCGGCACAGTTCAAAAGGATAGAAGGCGTGATTCCTGCTAGCCAAATATCTTGGAAGGTAGCACGAATTGAAGAGGGATCAGTCAGATTGCATTCAAAAGTCCAAAATTTTCGACCAAGCTCTGAGATAGATCTTGACAAGCTTTCGGCATGAGCATCATTGGGAATCTGAATAGAGACAATATCGGCACCTGCAATTGCAAGGGATCTACACAGGGTTTGACCAATGCCACCTGTAGCTCCCGTGCAGATGACTGTCTTTCCTTTCAGCGAGAATAGTTTTTCGGTGGGCAAGTGATGCATGTTGTGAGAAAAGGACTGAGAAGATACGTTGAGGATCGAATAACAGTATGGACACGCTACAATGAACGAAGAGTAGGTGGGAAATCTTGAGTGTCGTAACAAGTCTCGCTTGCCCTTATTTATTGTTGAATACAGTCCATAGGTTTGCATCTCAAACTTCGACAGGTGCATCAACGGGAGAGTCCGCCGGACTCTTGTTTGCCTTGTTTGCGCTCTCGCCCATCCCTGATAGGGTAGCGATTGACGATGGAAACTTTGCTTCCCCGGTGGACATCCACCGGAAGGTTCCTTCGTACGAGGATCAACCTCCGCACAGAGGAAACCGAGCTAGATATGCAGATCTTAACCGAAGCAATTGAAGACTGAGAATCTATTCAGCCGGTTCCCTGATCCAGTGCTTATATGTCCGTTCATGTAGTCCGACCGGAAAACATTATTGGAGCTAGCATGACACAGAGCCCCCAGTTCGTAGTGGTCAATGTCTTACCATGACTCCGAAAGAGCGAACATGGACCAATTTGCCATGCTCTGTGTGCCTTCGACATGCGCATCAGGGGATTTATCCCCCGCAGATCCCTACATCAAAATCCCCAGACCTTCCCCGCACGTAATTTTAAACTCGCTAAAAGAATCCAGAGAAAGCTTAAATTTGGAAAACTCAATATCTTGCTTATGATGCACATCTCGCAGTAAACCTGTATGATATGAGTGATAGAAGTGCACGTGATGAAGGGTATAAGAATATCATGGACTGGGGCGTACTTCAATTTCCCTGAATACTTCAATTCCTCTCAGGAACACAATTGATTCCACCATGAAAACCACTTGGACCAATATTTTGGTAATGTGATCCAGATTTACCTACCCATTTCTCCATCTTTGTTGGACCTGTACTGACCGTCACCAAGATCGTCGCATTTGTGACCTTTGGGTCTTTCTCTTACGGCTACTGTGCTTCTATTATCGCGTCAACGCTCGGCCAACCACGCTTTCTTGAATACTTTGGACTAGAAGGGAGTGGCTCAAGCAGCAATGGCTTGGTTGGAGCTACCAATGGTTTGTTTCAAACAGGGGGCTTTTTTGGTGCTCTGTTAATTGGACCCGCGGCGGATCGACTGTCTAGACGAGGCGCCTTAACACTTGCGTGTGTGCTCTTGGTAATTGGAGGTGCCCTACAGGCTGGCAGTTTCCACGTGTCGATGTTCTTAGTGATGCGATTCATTGCCGGCATGGGTGTAGGATTATGCGTTGGATGTGTGCCTCTTTACCAGAGTGAAGTTTCGCCACCCGACAGCCGTGGTTTTCTTGTTGGGCTGCATGGTAAGATCCAACGGGAACTTTGAAGGCTGAGAGTCGGTGTTGACCGAAATACAGGTGTACTCATTTCAACGGGATATGCTGCGGCTGGTTGGGTTGGCTACGCATGCTATACACTGGAAGGAAACATCCAGTGGCGACTTCCCCTTGGTATCCAGTGCATTGCTCCCGGGATATTGCTTATTGGTGTGGCATTCTTGCCAGAATCACCTCGTTGGTGTACGTATTACAGCGTGCATTTTTGAGGCTTACTTTCCCGACCGCTAGTACCTAAGTTAACCATTATTAGTGCTCCAACGAAACCGCGCGAAGGAAGCACTTGACGTAATCAAGAGGCTTCGCAAAGGACTTGAGAATGATGAGCAAGTTGCATTGGAAGAATTCTATCAAATTCAAGAGCAGTGGGCATTGGATGTGGCGAACATGCAAGGAGCCACAATGTTCCAGGAGTTGACCAAGCCGCACAATCTCAAGCGGATCGCAATTGGATTTGCGACCATGTTTTTCGCTCAGTGTACAGGGACTTTGGTCCTAAACAGTAAGTAAAGCTGTCATCCAGGCCTCGTTGAGAATACTTGTGCTTATAACTAGCCATGGTCTAGATTACGGTGTCACGCTCTATTCCAGCATTGGCTATTCAGGCCGATCAGCCATCGCTCTCACTGCCGGCTGGGTAACCGTGTCCATTCCAGGAAACTGGGCCACGGCGCTGCTAGTTGATCGCATTGGTCGAGTGCGATTCTTAACGATTGGCTTCCTGGGTGTTATGTGTGTGCTGATTGGAGAGGTTATTACGTTATCCGTGAAGCAAACATTCAGTACGACTGCTGTCGCTATTTTCTTTTTGTTTGGACACATAGCATTTTATGGCGCTTGTATCGATGCCACAACATACGTCTACGTCAGCGAGATCTTCCCAACTCGTATTCGAGCCATGGGAAGCAGCTTGAGCATTTCCGGGCTCTTTCTGGCGAGCCTAACATTCACTCAATCGGCCACGACAGCATTTGCAACAATTGGATGGAGGTATTACCTGGTGTTTATCATTCTTTCCGGAATCATGGTGGGGCTGTTATTTTTATTCCCGGAGACCAAGGGACTGTCACTAGAGGAAATTTCAGCCCGCTTCGGTGACCCGGTTAGCCCTCGTCCAGTTCTAGATCCCGAGCATATCGAAGAAAATAAGGCAAATGCTTAACAAACGGAGTCAATCAGCACGGTGTAAGGGGCAATCAGAAGCAAAGAGAGTTGAGTAAAATGAATGATGTCAAGGAAATGGAGAGACATCTGTGATTGACATGATAGCGTTCTCTATTGATCAAGGCATGTGACCACCTACCGAGCACTTGGGACATAATGCTTCGAATTTTGATTACAAGCTACACTTCCTTTTTAATCAACCGATCCAATGCTTTTTATCGAACTAGTTCGCATTCCAGTAACTTTACAATTAATGTTGCGCTAATTAGACATCGCATATGCTGAAGGCTAAAAATATGTATCGGTATAGAACTGAAAAGCTCATTGGTACCTCTTATATCAAATGTCTTTGCCATAAAGACAAGTCCTACCTGCATATAGCAAGTGGTCGAGGTGTAGGTGCGATATTGAGATTGCAACGTACTTAATCAACGCGCTCTTGACAACACAATCTGAGTTATAATCAAATTAACGTATTCGGTAAGCGAACCAGACATGCAAACGAATAGACAGCAATGCATCCTATACTAAATCGCCCTTTTTAGAACTGCATTATAATCACAACTTCTGAATGTGAAGGTTTGTAAGTATGATGTTCTTAAAAGGACAGATCTAGAGTGTATGCTTCTCACTTCTGATATCCGAAGATAAATTCCAGCTTAATTTATACCAACTGACCACATGGGCATTCCAACATCCTGGGCACTTATTATGTATCATGATTACATACTATAATGTGTTATTTGAAATCTCAGTCCAAGTAGAAGCTTTGTTGTTGAGATATTGAAGACCTAAAGAGGGCGATTTACTAGATTAGTTGGTGTCCAGCACGCTTACATATTACGTTATTAAAAGGGTCTTTTGAAAGGGACCTTTTCAGAAATACTAGTATTTCGTATTGTTGGTCGACGGGGAGGCAGAGGAGGCAGAGGAGGGCAGCTGAGGCTATCTGGGGCATTTCTACCCCAGGTATCAGGTACCCACGAGACATTTTTAGGAGAACGTGGAGTTTCTCGGAGGTATTGTGGGCTTGAAAATTTGGTGGCTGGGAAGCAACGATGAAGCAATGAACTACCTGAGTTGTGGCTTTGCCTCTGAATCTTGTTAAACGGTGCTATCGCCAAGACGACCGGACGTCCACCGGACTCGGAATTATAAACGTGGGACCCTGAACTTCCACCGGATTAAAATGCCCAGGAAATAGCCCGGCGTGTCTCCAATTACCACACAATTTTCGGTTGCAATATACCTTCTACCTGATTGGCGCAATGTGGCATCTGGCCTGAGATGATTGTAGAGTATATAAGGGACCATTTTGACAGATAGGCAATTGTTCTCGTGTTCACAAATCCAATTTCAAATTGCAAGATACTTGTCTCTGCTTCGTCACCTACTTTCGGTATAAATTTCACTATATTCACTATGACTTCTGCCTCAGCCGATCATCGACCCAAGCCGGAGGCTATCCCCTACCAGGGAAAGCCCCTACCCAACGTTCCTCAGGACCTCGTGGTCCCCAACATTGTGAATCTGGACTTCGACGAGAGACTCTGGGTTCCCCAAGCCCAAGATGTCTGGTTCCGACCCATCCTTTTCAATGTCACACAGGGCTATTTCGTCAACCTCATCCGTGTGCGTCGTTCCGGTATTTTGTCCCGCCACCGTCATTGCGGACCTGTTCACGCCACAGTTCTCCGCGGTAAGTGGCATTATCTTGAGCACGATTGGTGGGCAACTGAGGGGAGCCATGCTTTTGAGCCCCCAGGTGATATCCACACACTTGAGGTGCCAGACGGCGTGGAAGAAATGATCACTTTGTTCCACGTCACTGGAGCGTACATCTATGTCGACCCTATGGGTGTTCCTTTGGGAGTGGAAGATGTTTTCTCAAAGCTAGCCAGCGCAAAGGTCCATTATGAGGAGGTTGGGCTTGGTGCTGATTATGTGGACCAATTCATTCGTTGAAATCGTGTTTACAAGGGCATTCTGCGTTCAGCTTTTCGTTCTCGTCCTTGTCGAATCTTCTCCTCGGCCATCAATGAATACCATTGACATGTGTTGGGATCTGTTCATTTCAGAGGATTCATTCATTTGTATTTATTTTATTCCTCGAGTTCCGCGAAATATATGGTCCAACTATCAAAACACCGCGTATTTTCCCTCCGTTAAGCCACAAACAAAGTGATCGGGGCCTGTTAATCTTCTACGCTTTCAGACTCATGTCTTTCCTCGAACGGCGAGGAAGAAGAGCTAAATACTCTAAAACCATTGAATTTCAGAATTCTTTATGCTAGGACTGAGGCTCGAAAGGTACTAAATTCATCTTTTGCTTCGAGATACCATTCTAGATCGCTCAGCTGCTTGGGCCTCGACAAAATATTCTTCTTACATCACTTCCAATATCTAAATTGATGGCTGTCGAATGAGATTGAGCACGCTTGCGTGGACAAGTTACTCGCGTAAAGATGCAATTTTTGGGATAAATCAGATGCTAGAGTCTCCCCAAGTACCTCCAGCACGCTATCCGTTCTAATCCCGACTTTCTCGTGATGCCCCCGTGTAGTCTGAAGCTTGCGGAAAACGTCTTTCACGCTCAGAGGCTTGCTGTCAGAATCAACATAGAGGTAAGAACCAGTGGAAGTCTCCGGTGGAAGTCTTCGGTGGCAGTCTCCGGTGGCTGTCTCCGGTGGCAGTCTCCGGTGGCAGTCTCCGGTGGATTCAAATACTAAGATCAATTGCAATATCAAGCATCGACATGAGGAACTAGGTTGCCAAATGTTTCCATACCTTGAATACAACAACCTATATCATCAGTCGTTTGCGAACGCCGTCACCATATTCTATATTCACGCCCAATTACCGAAATCCACTGCTGCGGACCTAACTAGCCACTATCATGACAACCTCACATCCCTCTGGTGCGGACACAAGAGCAGGGAAGTTGGAGGGGAAAGTCGCCATTGTGACAGGAGGAGTGGCAGGATTTGGAAAGGGCATTGTGATCAAAATGTTGGCTGAAGGAGCGAGAATCTTGGTCATGGATATCAGCAAGCCGACTGCAGAAGAAATACGCAATTCTGTCGTCGGGGGTGCGCTGACATACTACCAGGGAGATGTTTCCGACCAGTTAGACTGGGAAAAGGCTCTGGAAAAAGCACTACGTGTTTTTGGCACTCTGGACGTGGTGATCAACAATGCAGGGATTCTGCACCCGGCCAAGCCATCCACCGAGGTTACCGAGGAGGAATGGGAGCGCGTCTTCCGAATAAACGTGAAGCAATTGTACTGGTGTTCGAGAACCGTGATCCCATATTTCCGGGACAATGGCAGACCGGGCTGTTTTATTAATATCTCAAGTATGAGTGGTGCCCGTCCACGTCCAAACCTAGTGTGGTATGGGGCCACCAAGGGTGCGATAAATACTGTAAGAGAAATTCGGGAAACAAGAAAGGAAATACAAATTGGAAGCTGAGAAGGAATCAGGCAACCAAAGGTCTCGCCGTGGAGTGGTCAAAACACAACATCCGATTCAATGCCGTCTGCCCGTCCGTGGGTGATACAGCTATGTAAGAAGTGCATTCCACTTTCGCACGGGCAGTATTCTAATAAATACCAAGGCTGCCGTTGTTTCTTGGACACGACGCAAGTCCAGAAGGACACGAGAAAATGCTTAGCTCGATCCCTCTCGGCCGCATCTGTCAGCCGTCTGATGTCGCAAATGCCGTCTCGTTCTTAGCGAGCGATGAGGCTAAATACATAACTGGGGTGTGTCTGGAAGTTGACGGGGGGAGGGGAATCTGAGATATCTTTCGTCTTTCGGGATACAGCGCGATCTGGGTGAAACAATCCTGGGTACCAATTCAGTTGCACCTTTTCTCCCTGTTTTCCTGTAGCATCACAATACGAAAGGAGGCCGAAAAGATTTTTAAATGTAGCTGTAAATAATCTCCGATTGACTATGTCACTCATCATATCACAAATTCGAAACCGCGAGTGTTGACACCGTATTCTCATTCGCTTGCAAGGGGTTGGAAATCATCTATTGTAATGAGGGCTAAAGATGTAGGGATACTGTGAAAATTCTGCCCTGGAGATATTCTCGATGGCTCTGGGGAAAACCGAGGGAGTTGGAGTTGTCCACAATTGCAGCCATTCCGTGCAAAGCCATTGTTAGCAGATGTAGTAATGATGAATCTCACATGTTTCATTTAAGTGCTTCATACCGCCAGCGCCATTCAGCCAGTCAGAATACGGCATACGGTATTTGAACAAAACTTGCGGTGGGCTAATTGATTCCGTCAACGTTGGCTAGTGTTTACATATTTTTATAGGCTTGAGTACACGTATTTTTGAATCATTTAAACTGTTTGCCCACAAGAAACATTATGGAGATCAAAGAATCGCAAGTGCGTTGCCTAGGCTCGCGACCCCACCTGCGAAGGACAGTGTGTGAGAATCTCTCAGAACCGAAAGACGACATTGAGACCTACCTGTACTATTGATCGGTGCGCTTGTAAACATGAATGAATACTTATTTTTCTGCTCACATTGAACCGAGAGAGCCTGAAATCTTTAATGGATATTGAAAAGGGAATAATGACGGAGGTGTAATCTTACCTCTAGGTCAAACATTTCGCCGATCATAACTCCCCAGCACGCAAGAAGATACTCGTGCAGATACCAGCTTTGAGAAGATGGCCATACTTCAAAGGAGGGAGCGTCGCCTACAACTGCAGCAAAATAACTAATTACTCACTTGAATATTAGCACCTCTTCGGAAATAAGTCATTGTGATAAAGTAGAGATGAATTGAAGTTAGAAAGGAGAGGGGAAACCCACGAGTCATGGAGCCACGTCTTCATTTCTTCCGACTGTTCAATTCCAGCTAAAGTAGGATTGGAGGCGGCAGACCTCTCAAGTTTCGCAGGGTCTAACTTCTGTAGCTCATGGTATCGTGACACGTAACCACTTCGGATGATCAAGATGTCGCCCGTTTGAAATCGTGTACCTTGATAGCTCGCGCATGCCAGAAGCTCATCTAAGGTGATCGCGTGGCTAGTCAGTGGATCGTACAGATTGTTGAATTTTTGCGAATAGCGGTAGTAGTCAAGGAACACGCCGCGGCCTACTATACCGCGACGTGAGACAGCATGCATCCCACATCTATCTGTAAGCATCACATCCTTCGGAGACAGGTTATTGTAGAGGAATCCGTGGGTCAGGTGGCCGAAATGACGAAACCCATCCCACTGGCTTCCAGATTGGATGTTCATCTCAAGTGCGTCATCGAAAATACAATCACTGGAGGGATTTGGTAGAATCTTGAACTTGCATGGTGAACGATCAAAGTTCGGGTGAGCAGGAAGCTCTATGTTCCAACTGAAATAGGGTTAAATGTTGCCATTTGATGAAAAATAGAGAGCAATGCGTCCCTGTGACAACATACTTAAGCGAAACAACGCATCCACTCTGAACCTCTTCCTTGACTATCTTATTGATAAGCTTCTCAGTCAGAAGATTCAACCGACCAAGCTGTCCAAGGATAAAAAGTAATAGGAGTCAGCTTCGCGAGAGATTAGGGAATGATTTGGGCTTTCGCATGATACCTCGTCGTTCGGACCCCATATCCAAGCAACCTCGGGACAAATTGCATTGACGTTGAGCTTTCTCAGCTCCTTGAGTGAAGGTAGGGAAATACTGCCTTGGTCAGCCATCTTGATGTAAAGCGATCGTTGCTGACCGGCCATATAGTATAGGAATATCCCTGCTTAAATCTCCAGATTCCCCCGCGGTTGGGGCTGAAAGAATTCACTACACCTCACTTCCGGCCGTCCGTGATGTTGGTCCACCGGAGTTCCAAATAGGGGTTAGTTATCAAGGTTTTACTTGCGTTGTCTATAGGAAGTCCAAGCGAGGATGATTATTGGAGATTGCGGGAAGGGCGAAACTCGTAACAGGATAGAGTTTGAGCAGGGCATAGCCAAGCTAACACAAATAGTCCCCAGATGGTGGTGATCACCGCCTTACCATGGGTCCATAGAGTGAGCTAGGACAAGATTGTTATGCTCGGGGTCCGGTGGGTATGCGCATGGCGGGCCGTTTCCCCGCAGTTTCCTACTGCAAAATCCCCAGATCTCCCCAGCGCGTAATTGAATGGGAATCCGGAGAAAACTTAAAGTTGGAGCAAAACTCAATACCTGGCTTATGATGCACCTCTCGCCCAGACCTGTAACAACCGGTGCTACATAAATAAGGCTGCTAATGCCTAGCCTCTGCTATTTGAATTTTTTAGTTTATCAATCCACCGAACTCTTCTTCTGAATCTATTAAGCAAAAACCGGTCTCTCTATTGGACCATGCTTCACAAAATCGTTGTGAACGCCTACAACTTTTGGGTCGTGGTCTTTGTGGCTATTGGCACCATTGCAAGTGCTTATGGTTTGGCAATTATTGGATCGACTGTCGGACAGCCCAATTTCTACGCTTACTTCAACCTGCCCATACAAGGCCAGCCGGGATATGCGCACACAACCAACATGATCGGCGCCCTCAATGGCATAAACTCGGCCGGAGCCATCTTAGGATGCCTGGGACAGGCCTGGACTGCAGACTTCTTTGGTCGCAAGCGGACCATGCAATTTGGATGCGTTATCTTGATAATCGGTGGCGCACTATGTTCAGGTGCGGTGAACATGGACATGTTCCTCGCAGGTCGCTTTATCGCGGGTGTGGGAGCTGCCACTCTAGCTTGCATTGTGCCGATTTACCAGGCTGAGGTTTCGACAGCTGAGACTCGCGGTGCAATGGTGTGCGTTACTGGTATTATGTATGCCGTCGGATATAGCTTAGCAGGCTGGCTTGGGTTCGCTTGCTATTACATAAAAGCAACCAGTCCGTACGCAGCCTTCGCCTGGCGGTTCCCGCTGGCTTTCCAGCTCACCTTTCCTCTAGTCGTCCTTGTGGGAAGTTCATTTATTCCCTTCTCTCCTCGCTGGTTATTACAACAAGGACGGCGAGATGAGGCTTTTGAGATTGTCCGAAGCTTACACAAAGCGCCGGATGATCCCAACGATACGAGAGCCAAACAAGAATTTCTCTTGATGGAAAGGCAGTTCGAGCACGATCGGTCGATGGTTATCCGTCGATTCGAGATTTTTCGAACTCCCGCCAACCGCCGAAGAGCACTTACAGCCTTTTTACTTATGACTGGCGACCAATTCCTGGGTATTTATGTTATTGCCAACTACGGCGTCATCATCTATGGCTACCTTGGTTTAACCGGCGGAATTCCTCTCCTCCTCAATGCCTGCTGGACTACTTTTACCCTTATTGGCAACACCTGGACTGCCTTTTACTTGGATCGTGTGGGCCGTCGCACTTGTTTGCTTCTTGGATCTATCGGCTGCACTGTATCCGCAATTTTCCTTTGTGCTCTGTCAGCCGAATACTTAGGCACGAATGTAAAGCCAGGACTGCAAGCAGCAGTTTTCTTTGCATTTTTCTACATCTTCTGGTGGTGCTTTTTCATGGATGCGACGCAGTATGTCTACGTGACAGAAATCTTTCCGAATCATCTGCGGTCCCAAGGAGTGGCTATCGGCCTCAGCACCTTCTATCTTACTTCTGAAGTCACACTGGTTGCTGCACCAGTGGCCCTCAACACGATCGGATGGAAGTTTTATCTTGTCTTAATTATCCCTTCCGTGTTCTATATCGCGGTTATTTATTTCCTCTTCCCAGAGACCAAGGGACGCACCTTGGAGGAGATTGGTGCGCTCTTTGGCGACGCAGAGAATGTCGCGTCCCACTGGTACGATGCCACTGAGGAGGAGCGCGAGAAGATTGCGCGCGAGGCATTGTCCGAGGCCAGGGGTAGCAGCCATGATGAGGGACTTAAACCAGCCGTGGTTCATGCGGAGGCGCCCTGATCAATGGGACTAGGGTGCGGCATGTCCTTGGATCTTGAGAATCCTGCCGCACCCTATGTGGAACAACTAATCCTTTTGAGGCAGAAAGAAAAACATAGAAGCTTAGCGATTTATTTATGACCTACCAGCTAGCCAACTTGAAAATATAAAATTCTTTCTTTTCTGCTGTAGTTGTATCTTCCACGAGCCTTTGTCTCTCATTTATAGTACAAGATGTACATCCATCCGTACATCCCGTGCTGCAAAGTCTAATTCTGCGTAAGTTAGTTTCCCCCTTTTTACCATGGCTACCGGAAACCGGGCGCATATTTTACGGCGAAGATATTTTAACCCCCAAAAAAAACTCTTGAATGCTATCATCGTCCGAACCCCTGCTGGACGGTGATAACGCCAAGATTGCCGAGATGTCCACGGACCTGCGTAGCACAAGTGGGGCGCTGAACAACATTGTTCCACGTCACCGGAGCGTATATTTACGTGCACCCTACGTGTGCTCCATTGGGAGCGGGGCATCCTTCTCAAAGCTAGCAAGTGCAAAGGCTTATTATGAAGAGGTTGGGCTTGGTTTTGATTATGTGGACTCGTTCGTTTTCAGTCTCGCCAAGATTTCTCTCTTCTTACACCGCTTCCGGGAATCTTTATGGCCGTCGAACGAGGACAATTTGGTCCGGTAAAGATGCATTTGCTGAGATTCAAACGGGTGCTACCTATCACGGCGTTGATCACTCCAAATTGTGGACTACCACATTCGACGAAGTAACTTGGAACTTAGAACACTACTTCGAGCTGCTTATCATTGACTATCCATCTATCCCAACAGAACACAACTGCATTTCAAAGCATGACGTAACTATGAGGAGGCTGGTGATGTCTCGATTTCTAAACAGGTGACGTCCTTAGGAAACTTGAAATCGTACGCAAATCACCGAGGAACACGCATATCACCAAATTATCCCATACAATGCCTCCTATCATCAAAAAGTTAGCCATTGCCGGAGTTAGTTGGTCTTCCTGACTTCTCCATCTCTAAGCTGACTATTCACAGGCCACCAGCACTGCCGGTGCGCCAATATTTGATGCCCTCATCTCTAGTAATGTTTTTCATGTGACCGTCCTGGCCCGCAACGGCTCTAAACACATATTTCCAATAGAGGTTGCTGTCAAGTACGTCGACTATTCATCCGTGCCTGAACTCACTGAAGCTCTTAGGGGCCAAGATGCACTTATCAATACCACCAACATAGTCGAAAGCATTCCCCAGATCAATCTCATTGATGCAGCTGTCGTGGCCGGTGTCTATCGCTATCTGCCCTCCGAATATGGGCTCAATAACAACAAGCCAGAGATCGGGGAGCTGCCCATCTTTAAGGCTGCTTCGGAAGGTTTGAAGCATATGCGAGAGAAGTGCACTGCCTCTGGTGGTGCCACCACGTATACGGACGTACACAACGGCGGCCTCCTAGACTGGGGCTTCGAGACGGGGTTCACGGGCATCCTTCTACACGAGCGTGTCATAACTCTATATGACGAAGGCTGCAACGAGATCGCATACACGACCCGTGAATGGCTCGGCAAGGCCATCGTCCGTGTGCTAACGCATCCTGAAGAGACGGCCAACCGACCTATCTATATTGCAAACATATACGCGAGCCAGAAGAAGTTACTTGCCTTGTCACAGGAAGTGGTGGGTGACGAAGGCTGGACTGCCAAGCATCTGAATACAGATGTAATGTTCGCACAGTCGATGGTGAAGCTCAAATCAGGCGACATCGGAATGGAAAGCCTCCTGGACTTTATCCACGTTGCTGACAACAATCCCAAGTACGAGACAAGATGGGAGAAGGATGACAACGAGTTGCTTGGTATCCCCAGGTTCTCCGATGAGGATATCAAGGCTGTGATAAACGGCTCGTAGAGTAAGTTGGCTTTGGATGTTGTTGGGTTGACAGATGTTCCCTACTGCTGGGCCTGTAGTCAATCGATTCTATCAAGTCAGGATCTAGCATATTTAACAATTTTTTGAGCGCCAACGATGTAGAAGGATTGAGCGACTCGTTGATGCTATCATGAAAGTGTTCATTGGGACGGGCCTCACAGCGGAGGCGATTTTGTGGAACCATATGGAATTCTTTTCTAAGATTATGCGCTTCAGAATACCGTGTATTCTCGGGAAAACAGGCTTAGAAAATAATTCCTGTGCGCTTCAAAATTGATGTGGAGGACTGCGTGATGTATTCAAGGTCCATAAGCAACTAACTAAGGGGATGCTTCCGTAGTCTCAAAATGTTGACTTCAATAAAAACGCCGTGTTCTTGAGCGTTGTGCATCAGTACACCCACTTTGTAAATCATTTACTCCTTCCATAAAATCTTCGCGCAAATTGCTTATCACTTCTGACCAAGCGAAGTCTTTTTATAACGAGCCTGAGATGATCATTTTGGCGCCTTGCCAATCCAATGAGTACGACTAAGTTGACGAGTGCCATCAAAAAGATAGACCCAAAGGAAGCCATAGCTGCATTCAAAAGAGTATGTTTTCTATCCACCGCTTTGATATCAGAATGCTTGGCTAACCTGAGAGACGGCACAGGTCATTTCTTTATTCAATTACCTGAATAACTCCGAGGTCCGGAAGCGATTGAAGAAGGCAAATAAGCTCCTTCGAGAGGAACTTAGACTTGCACAAGACGCATATAATTTCACAACTGGCAGTAATTCCAAGATTCTGGATTGCTGGGATGAATGGTTCGAAGATCATTTGGATGAAATGGTCAAAAAATCTAAAGACTGGCTTACCGATGCACTAAAGAAAATGGAGGACGAATGGAAGAACAAAAATAACAAGCAAAGGGCCAGTGTACTCCGAATCATCAAGTCCCTTCGGGAACAGATGAAGAAGGTCAAGCTCAATGTCAAGGATGTCATTTAGTGGAGTGCATAGCATTGAGAAGAGAAGAGTTAGATGAAGCGCAACAACCTATAATCGTTGATCATCGTGAACAAAATCCAGACTTAGTGGCGCTGAAGTGATGACTAGTAGGAGGAAATGGCCGAGACAGTTGCGGAAGACCACTAAAATGCTTGCATTTTTGAGTAGGAAATGTCCTTCTGGCTTTATATTTCGCCATTATGAGAAATGGAGACTGACTATTGCGTCCAGAAGATTAACATAGAACTAAATGACTTTATACAAGATGTTTCCGTTTTATTTACCAGGTCGTCAATTCCAATCTCATTAGATAACTATCAGATGGCCTATGGAGCGTGAGCAGCTGGCAGAGTTTAGATGAATCCTTAGATCGACCCGCCAACAAAGCCAAATTTCTTGATTATGGCCATATCCGGCACGTCCCAATACACATTTCGCTTCCTAGCCTTTCTTCCCGCTATTCTGGCCTCTCAAATATTTTCATCATGCCAGAGGATGCCGTCAGCGTCGCGGTAAGTCATCTTGGAAATGTGCTTCATAGCTCCCGCCCACACAAGAGATTGCAGTCTGTTGAGATGACACCGTATATATCCCTGATAAAAGCGGCTCTTGCCCTTGTATTTACCAGAGCCCGGCTCATAGTCAGGATCCACAACAGTCACCCAGGCACCATTCCCTTCAATTGCGCCAGCTTCCGACAAGTCAGAATATTCTGTATATTCAGGATAGCGTATAATTGATTGCATTGCCTCTGACTCAATCACCAAACAGTAGCGAAATCGAGTACCGGAAGGATAGGGATCATTATCCACAAATCCTTTGAATTGCTCCCGAACTTGATCGATACTCGCTCCGTCAAGGCTGGCTTTATCTTGGAACACTAAGCTGCGATATCCGTCGCGTAAGATTCGATGTGCATTTTCGTTTTCATCGGATCCATCTCTAAGATCGTTGTCTAATATGGCGAAAATATTGGCTCGGATTGCGTCTGCGGCAGCTTCCCAGTGAATGTCGGATTCTGGGGTATAGACAGTCCGATAAATTGTATATCCCCATGGCCAGCGGCTAAGTTCCTCATGCATAATTTGACCGGTCATACCGTGACCATGTCTGAACCAACGCTCATTTTTGAGCTGACGTCGTCTCTGTCCATGTTCGAGCTCAGTCTCGTGCGGTGGGAAATCCCCTGATTGGGATTCCCACCGTTTCTCCCAGTTTTCATGGTGGAATTTCCAAGGGAGTTGTACTCCGGGCGGCACCCTTAATAGTACCGACATCGTGAATAAATAAGCTTTTTAAGAAAGAAATATTTTGGAAAGTCGAACGCGGGTTAAATCCGGGCGCTAGGTCCCCTTTTTATATAGAGAAGATCCCATGTTTGGGTGGACCGGGTAATTGTCTTGGCGCCAAGGAGCTTGTACGCTCCATGTAACCCTAACTCGGGGATTCTGTTACAGGAATGGTACGTGATATAAGTCATAGTTACTCAACTGTTTCGTGAAGTCAAGATATCCCCTTGAATGGTGTTGAGACTATTCTACGTTGAACTCCGCCGGTTCACCGTTGTAAATGTCCGCATCTATAGTACATACCTCAGTACACTCACATTCTTTTCGGTTCATTCATCTTAAATTGAATTGGATCGATTTAAAGAGAACTTGAATTCACAACTATACCACTTGGTGAACTGCCCCCCAGAATAACGGTTGGACAACTCTGACGTGGATTGCAATACGCGGGAATATAGAGTCATGTCGTATCTTGATTGAATATGGGGCAAATTGACACCTCGAGAAACACGGTCGATCTACATTGTCATGGACGGCGGGATATCGTTCAACCTTTTCTAGACTATGGAGCCAGCCTTTGTAGGCATTTGTGATAACCGTATTTTCTACATATTTCAGACTCCGATAATGCGATATTTCCGAGATTCAGTATATGGCATAGTAGCTGTAGCTACTTGAAGATAATGTCGTGAACTTCTAAACCAAGCCCGAGTGAAGAAATAGATGTATGCGGTCTTTTTCACGCTCTCGATGTCTTCAACCTTGACAACCTTCTCATCATTGAACATCACCCAGCTAAGACCGTCCTGTCCAGGGAGAACTTTGCGGACAAAAGCGACATAATGTCTAATAGATATTGCCTGGTGGCGAAGCTAGCCCGGTTTAAATCATTTGCAGCCCCTAGTGTGACCGTGTACTATCTTCAAGTTCAGTTGGATATCAGTGATAGTCTGACGAGGATAAGAGGAAGAAACAATTTTAATTTTAAAATTTCAACTTCCAATTTTGCACAATATATATCAAAATAGAAGATACGGAAAAAAGGCTAGTTTTGTCATAAGACATCATGTGTTGGCATGAGATATTGAACCAGGAAGTCCATCCACGACAATAAACCAAGAATAAACGAAGGCAAAAAAGTTCTAACGATCTTCAAAATCTTGTTTTCTTGATTAATTAAACGTCGCGACCGTCTCGCCTCCACAGGAGCAATCTCCGGATCATGTGATCTTTTGCGCTTGCCAGGTGTTTTTGTCTGAGGATGAGGACGAGACGACTGCTCATCTACATCATCTGGAGCAGCACTGAAACCGTGGTGTTTATGGACAAAGCCAAGGTTCCCACGTTCAGTTCGTTGTTGTCCTTGGTATATTAGCAAAATTTACTAAAGATCATCCCTAAAGCTTACCATTTGCACCCTCCATCTCATGAAGACTTTTGCACAAGTTCGATGACAATTCCGCGGACCGATCGGCATCTCCAACCTGAGACTCCTCTCGTGACGGCTTAATTACCGTCCAAGTAGCGGTAGCCGTCTGACTCTGCTCTGGGCTGGAGCAAATGGAAGGTGGAACTTGGTTGGCAGGAACTGCATCTGAAACCTCGGGCGAGGTCCGTTGTTCAACATGAAGTTCCTCCGCATTGCTTTCGTGTGAAGGCGAGCTCCCAATTTTAGATGTAACACACCTTCGCCACCGATCAAAATACCTCTTCCAATTATTACCAGGCTCACTCCGGACCGGCATGCCCAGAACGAGGTATCACCAGTCCTTGCACGTTCAAACTTGCTTTCTCCGACTTTTCAGATATTCGGCTACATATAATGCGCACCAAACTCAACCTTTTCAAATCGGGAATACCGGTTTCCAATCGTTTGGCCGCTTAAAAAGCCCCTCAGAAACCTGACTCTCACAAAATGGGCGTGGCATGCTGTGACGCAGCTCAATAACCCCGTACCTGCCAATCAATCCTAGCAATGCAACTTATGTGTTGATCGAATCGGATGTCAGCGAGCACCAGCTGCACAAGCAAGTCTCATCCTCTCTGCCAATGAATTGTGTTGCCAACAAAGTTTCTGGTCACGGGTACCGTATGATGACGAAGATCGGGACGGGCAAGTTTCAAAATCGAGCGCGCGATAGACTGCTGGAGGTTCAAGGAGAATGGACGAACGGTGGTCGTTCCATGTCATCGCTTTGCGTTTCTTGGGATCAGCAAGTCGAGTCGGAATCATTTCGATATTTCGAACGTCAAAAACACCTGCAGTTGTCGCCAAAGAGAAAATCATCGCTGAGCCGGCCTCCGGAGGTGACTGGACGGTAAGCTACTGACAGCATAACGTAATTCGTGAGCGGTATATCATAATTTCTCTAAGAAGCAAATAGATCTGTCGTAAGATGTAGTCTCCAAGAGCGTAGATCGAAAGCATGCGGACCTGGCAACGGTCAAGTACCGGCCAGCTGGTCAACACCTCAGGCGGTGAGCTTGCAAGCGGGCGTCGCCAAAGACCGTCTCATCTCCGGGGCCGCCCTCGGAGTCAACGGAGAAGGTCCCTCCGGAGAGCACGATGGATTCATCACAAGAATCGTGCTGAGAAGCCGGCGAGAGGACGCGAACCAGGCTACAGAAAAGGAGGTGGCGCAGCCCCGGAGCTCGGTGGTCCAGATCAATGGTGAATATGCCTCAACTACAGTGGCCTGTGGGGAAGGGGCAAAAAACCAACACGTCAGGAAGTTGGATGGTAGGGGGGAGGTCGAAATTTATATACTACCACGCACAGAAGACATAGAGCGAGATCATGCTAACTTTCAATATTCATAATTCCAGAAATGAAGCTGACCTTCAACAATTAATCCGATATGGTGTAATCCAGGGGGACAGCGGAAAGACCACGGTTGTGCGTGGTGTTGTGGGAGATAATCGTGGTCATTCCGTATAGGCGTTTTTATAGATCTAATTAGGACTAGTGCTATATGTTTAACTGGGTTTAGCGCATGATTGTCCCGATCTTGCTGCATAACTATCTATTGTAAGCCCGGCGGCTTTATCATGGGCGATAATTAATTGACTGCCAAATTTAGACTTTCACTGCGAACTGATTATCATCATTTTTGCTCGCAGTGGTTAAGTATCGTACGCTCCCCCTCTACCTAGATCTCAGTCAAGCTTTCTCCTCCCCTTGAAACCCACCGCAATCGAAATGTGCTCCCCAAAGCCACCAAAGCGGGTTAGAGACTGGAATGCATTTGTCCGCCAGCCGGATCCAACAGTCACGACCAACAAAGTCTCATCGACGAAGGAGCGGTTGAAGGGAATCCATTTTAACTTTCAGAGGTATTATACCGTTGCTTATTCAATCTATATGCTTTAACTGACTAAAAAAAATATTCAGATGGGTGCAAGAACTTGACAACAAAGACTATGAATATTGGCTTGAAAATATCACGCTGAGGATTGTTCAAGGCTTTTTTGAGTGGTATTTGGATGAGCATGACATAAACTACAAGTCCAGCTTCATGACAATTGTGCATTTTTTCAGAATGTACTGGATGGAGGAAAAGGGCCTTTGCCTTCCTTACCAACTTGGAAAGGACATTAGTTCGGTATGATTTCTACTGTCTGACCCTTAGTCCTTTACTTACTTGAGAAGCTGGCCCAATCAATGGCCATAGAGCACGACCTTGATAAGACCGCGAAAGAACAGCCGCCCTTTAGCATTAACGAGGTATTTTTTATCACGCATCATCTAGTGGCCGCCTGCGATATAGCCTTTCCTACGGTCCGGGTTCTTTTTCAATTGAACACCCTACGGAAAATGATGGTCTCGACCTCAGCCCGACCTGGAACCCTCGTATTGTCTTCCTGTTACGAGGAGGAAAATGATGCGCTGAAATGGAAAGATATTGACCTATATATGGTCAAACACCCCGAATATCCTGATGCCCAAGTTCTTCTTATGAGGGCTAGGCACAGGCTCAACAAGGGAAAGAGAAATCAAGGAGCCCCGTGAGTCCTAGTCTTATGCCACCAATTATGATTCATTCTAACCATCACTAGGCCTACATTTACGTATACTGAAAGAAACGACAATCTCGGACCATGTGTTATTCAGGACATACTTATGTATGCCTTTCTTGATGATGCATTTGCAAGCCCGCACATCAAATGCCCTCGAGATATTTGGCGCTTCACAAACGTTCCAGACCATCGCCACAGAACCCCTATTCATTTTAAGGATAGCCTAAAAAACATCCCTATTTTCAGGCGCGCTGTAAGAACAAAATACGGACCTTGGGCCACTGACTGTAAGGTCGGCTTTTCATATTCGCAGGCACAGGAATACGAAAAGAAGGCTAGCGCAAAGGCTGGATTCGCAGACGAGGGATCACTCTATAAATACCGCAAAGGCGCAGCTGAAAACTTGAGTATGACTAAGAGGATCTAGAGGTCGATAAATTGGATACTAACAAATTTTAGGGAATCTTGATGAGCACTCACGTAACATAATTATGGGTCATCGAAAAAGTGCAACGTTTTCAAATTACATGTCTGTGTTTAATGACACTCAATCCATTTTCATGCCAACTCCGACGAGAGATTCTTTGTTGAATCTCGCATGCCATGGAAATTTAACACGAGATGAATCAGCGCCACAACACCTGAATGCTGAGCAAAAAGAGTCTATCGAAATGGATGCCGAACTTCAAGACTTGAAAAAGGCGGCCAAGTCAACTAGAGACGAACTCATATCGGAATTTCACAAATTGAAGAAAGCTGAGGGAGCGTCAGACACGTGGTTTACTGAAATGAAGCGACTGCAACAAAAGATCCGGTCGAGACGAAAACAATTAGAACGCCGCGCTCAAAAGGTAGCCCGGAAGGAATTCTTCGATAGTATTGGAAACCGGATCATTGAGCAAAACCAGCAAGGAACTCCGGTCACTTTCACTCCGGATATCAGTAATATTCAGCGGGAGAGAATTGCGCTTGCCGAGCTTGAATTCAAGAAAGGGATGTCGATACCATCGAGATACGGAGTTCGTCAATGATATGCTTCGTCGTCTTCAAAAGTCGCCCTTGTTCAAAGATGACATTAGGTTGGACGAACTGAAAATTGTGCTCACAAATCTCGAAGCAATTTTGTCTATGGAGGATGAGCGCTCATCTTTCATCCAACTCCATCCAATCTACATCAAAGACACCGCTCGAATACAAGCCTATTTTGAGACAGCATTTCGAGCGCTTGAACCATGCCTACTGTTGGAAATTTTGTTTACATGGCAGAGAGTTTGGAATCAATCTAAGAATGAAAAAGACAATTTGCAGGGCCAGTTTCCAGGGCAAATGTCTCATGGTAGGAAGCCGGAGCCTTTTACTTGCGTGATGCGATCTTCTAACATTGACAGATATGAGGATGCAAAATGTTATGAAGATATTCCAAGATGCCTCATTAATGGACGCATTGCGCATCGAGACAAAGCAGATAAAACTGTTAAAAAGCTCAAAGCCCGATAGAATGGTTCTTGGGGAGCTCTTTCAAGTCAGAAGAATTCAGCAAAGATGGGAAGCTAAACACCTTCGTTAGTTGCCGCTTGCCGAAATGACATGGCATAAACTGACATCCGGTCCAGCAGAATCAGTGGTAGTCAACATTACCCAGGTCTCCCCAACTGCGTGATATTGCTCAGGTGGCTTTAAATTTCAATTCGTGTTCTTGAAGGAAAAAAACCAAGTAAAACATCGTGATGGATCGAGAGAGGTTGCAATTACAATTTAGTTTTCTGATAATATATCTGAATTAATTTTGTTCTCCTGACCAGTCCACATGAAGCGAAAACACCTGGCGAACTCGAATATTGTCCCCCTCTTTGCTACTGAATATTTGGCTATCCACCGGCCACTCTCCCTCCTTTTATCCCTGGATATCACGTACCCGTCAAGAATCTTGGCAACGAAGTCTCCTATTTCTGTCAATCTCAGTATATTTTTGGAGCATTATGTGGATATGCAAAAATAGGAAGACTCACCATCTATAGCCCATTCAATTCCCAGCGGTTCAGGTATTGTTGAACATCATCGATGCATGCCATTGCTTCGCGTATGCTTTTGACAGCTTCCGACCGGACAGATAACTGGTCAATGTCTTTTAAGTGTGAGCTTCGTAAGGCACATGTATTGGCCTCTCTCGATTGACTCACTTATTGCCATATGTAAGCCTTCTAACACAGATATGGCCCAGAGTAGGTCCTCTGAGGCATGGCTTATCCGAAGCTCGGCAGCAAGGCAAGATTTTCGCTCCACTGTCAGCACGACGCCATCTCCATAGTTTCTCATGACTGCTGCCATGTTTGCCCGCTGAATGACGGACTTTTGGGTCACTAGGTCTCGAAGCTCCATCTCTGTAGTACTAAGTTCCCGAGCATGTATATGTGGAAACAACTGCTGGAAGGTTTCGCCCAACAAGCAGAAATGTAGAAAGTTGTAACGCATTTTCAGTCAAGATGAATTATGTCTATTTTGTGGCAGAAAGTATAGTTAAATACCAAACACTGGAAGATCATCTTTACGCGCGCGCGACTATCATTTCTACAGTTTCCCGTCCCACCCACAAATTAGCCCCAGTGCTAGGACGGAAGTGGGAAGGAACCAATAGGCCTGCAGGGGTTGGAGATGTGATTGCACTCGATCTACACTTACCCAATTAGGCGAATTGAGGTGAATTGAGGTAAATTTAGGTAAATTAAGGTGAATTAAAAGAGGGGGTGCTACTCCGCACATGGCTGCGCAATTCGATCTCTCTTCTCCGGTGATATTTTCCTTTCGCATTACTGCGATGCAAGACACAACCATCAGAGTCTTGATGCAGTACTGATGTGTGACTAATATTCCAACCCCCATACACGCTAGAGTTCGAAACTAATGGCTGCATAGATAGTGGGGATTCTACCAAGTTCACCTCCCTCAAATAAGTCTTCTGTTCCCCGCATCACATATAGCATGCAGATCACATCTTACTGTTTGGTACATTACAGCGAGGAATCAGCCGCCAACTTCAACCTGTCCACGGTGAAACTCTGGTTGCCAAAAGCTAGCCTTATCAGTCATTATTCAATTATGCCCACGTTTTTTATGCTTAAATGAAGTTTTTTTTTTTATATTTGGCTTGTCCTGGTTCCCAGGAATGGGTTGAGTTGGGATTTTGGGGTTGACTCAGGATTCAGTCTTGTCTTCGGGTAGCAGGATAAGGCATTGCAGAATCCGATCATAGTAAGCTCTTATCACCTTCTCATCCTCAATTTTGACCTTTCTCGATAGGTTTTGGTCCAAAGGCACTTAATTGCCAGAATTGAAAGGTGCAGTAGGCTTGTACCCTGTGTCCCGTGGTGCATGTGCATAGTGACTCCATTATGCATAATTACATTTTCCGCGTCAAAGGGTAGTGACACCATTCGATTTATACGATGGATATGTCATCTATCATGATAACTTCTTTTCAACCTGATATTCACTTGTCTAATTTTTAGGCGATGTCTCGAGCATGATTAAGCACCACCCTATTCCATTGTGAAAAGACTGACATTAAGCGGTATAGCATCGATCTTGAGGTACTAAATCCATACATTTCGATATATCTTTTATAATAAGGCTAGTGAAATTGCACGAAAGCTTCAAAGCAGTTTAGGTAAAAGTCAACCAAGTTCTTACTCGGTCTTTATCTTGTTAACTCCGTGGGTCTCTACTGGCCCCTTAGGAGGCAGACTGGCCCATGAGCTTGGATAGTCGTATTCTTTACACATATCTGAGAGGGCGAGCATGAGTGGTTTTGTTTCCGGTTCTCAGGGTTGGCGAGTGTTGTTTAACACGAAAGGGATTGTTTTCCACATTTCAATAAAGCATTGCCACTGGATCTGACCGAGACCCAGATCTAAATCGTTGGCAATGTTTCTGTCCATTAGGCGGCTATTGATTCTGTCGAGCTTGCTGATGGCGTCTCTTGCTGCTTTTGGTGGAATTTGTTTTTCTGTGATCGGGTTGTAAAAGGCAACAAATGGATTGTCAACTAATGTAAGATACAGGGTATATAAATGTTGAGTCGCTTTGTGGTATGCGTCTAGATGATACTGAGATAGTTTTGGTTTATCAAGTCTCTGTGGGCGACCTATTATGAGGTTAAAGTCAGTATCAGACGCGCCTTCTAGCTGCCTAAGCTAGAATGCTTTGCATCTCTATAATGTAGTGAAGACGTCTTACCTTCGAAAACTTTAACTGCCTTAGCCTTTTTATCGGCATTTTGAATCTGGTCTTGATGGACACCGGCCAGTATTTGGCCGAAGGTTATGGGGAGGCTTTTAGACATTTCTAGTGTATTGAGAGTTTGAAAACGGCACTGTCAAGCTTTAAATAATTGTTATGCGGGGAACCTAAAACCGTGGTGGACCACGGTTTATCAGACCACGGTTTCACAATCCATGAGACTCTTCCTTAGTGGTCGCCTACCTGTCGTGCATACATTTTTGCGCTGTGGATATTGAACAGGTTTATTTTTGAGGAAGGCTACACTCTCAATGCACTGTGAATTACATCCTATGTGAATTTTCTTTGGGATAGTATAGACAACAACGTGACCAAAAATTAGATGCCCTATCTCTTGTATACTAAACATACAGAAAGGCAGCTTCGGCCCGCACGAGCGGAAATTTGAACCACATCAAACAACGAAAACGCAGGATGCAGCCAACATGGTTAAATCGAATCCACGGGTTGAAAATGGTTGTTATTTAATTGACATAAGTATGGTGTTACTGTATGCAGAAAATTGGAATTGTAAAAGAACAAAAGGGTAAAAAAAATTCGGAGACGAGCTTTGTCATTTACATAAATTTCAACGAACAAATGCAAGATGAGTTCACACATAAATTACTGGCTGGCCCTTTTGATCAATCGTTTAGATCGTCTCGGTTCAAGGTAGACGCCGTCTGTGTCTGAAAGTCTGCGTTTCGCTGGCAATCTGCCACAAGGGCCATACGGTGGTTCCAGCGTATACGATTGATCTGTTATCGAGCAGGCGTCAGGCACATCGGAAACGACTTGCGTATTGTCTTCGTTTTTGTTTTGATCGATTTCTTCTTTTGGACTGGTACCAGCGTGACAACTTATCAATTGAGAGATGCACAACGTAATATTCCTATGCTACATTAACCCTGTGATTTATATCATGCTCAGGCTGAAATATGTATGTCCGGTCGATGTTGCCCGCTCCATATCTGGAAACTGAAAGCGGATCGAGTGGAACTGGTCCGTGCGTACCCACCCTTATACGAACCCAAATATTGAGTTCGCCGAAATTTTCTGCATCATCACCATCACCCCACAATTATGAATCTACCTTATTAAAACCGAGTCTTCCAACAGATCTCCGTGCCATGCCGCGAAGGACTCATAAGAAATCTCGAAATGGATGCTTTGAATGCAAGCGACGCCACATGAAGGTACGCCATCCAGAAATGTGTCATGTACAGTTGCTGACTGCGGTTAGTGTGATGAGAAAAAGCCCATCTGTTCAAATTGTATCAGTTCGCAGCGATACTGCGAATTTGTGGAAACTGCGCCGATCGCAAAAACCTCATATAGCGCCAGTGGAGAGACTGCACCTGCTCCATCAGCCGTACCCTCTCCTGCATCGCAGCTTAATAAATCACTTGAGGATGGTCCCGTTAGTATGCTTCACATGGAGCTTCTCTATCATACATCTTCAGAAACCCTCAAATCGGTATATGGGCCAGCTACCCTATCTACTCTTCCCTTTCAAGAGATATTGAAGTATGGCCTCGCGGCACCCTACCTCATGAATGAGCTTTTGGCTCTGGGTGCTTTGCATCTCAGTGTGGTCAGAAAAGAGCAGTGTGCCTTTTACCGACATCATTCTTCCCACTTGCAAAACTATGCGTTAAGCTCATTCAACAAGTTATCACCACACATCACCGAAGAAAATTGCGTCCCAATCTTTCTCTTCGCAGGGACGTTGGGGTTGCACATGCTTTGCGAGACACTTGTTTTTAGGGATGATGATTTTGAAAGCTTCCTTGACCGTTTTGTGCAATACAATAAGCTGCATCATGAGGTACAGACAGTGGTTAATGAAGGGAGGTGGCAAATTTTGCAACAAAGCACGTTGAGACCATTCCTGGAAATTGGAGAAGAGCTTCCACCTCTGGAGTCAAGTTTGAGCTTTGTTTGCAACGGTCTATTTGATCGCATCAAAGCTCTTGGCCTGGACGAATTTACTACCAGAAAATACGAACAAGCTGTCCAGGCACTCCAATCAGTGCAGACTGTGATCGAGCGCGAAAATTCACGGGACAATAGCATATTTGCCCTGATTGCATGGCCAGTTCTTGTCCCCTTTGAGTATATTGAACTGCTTTCTAAGAAGAAGGAGGAAGCATTGGTTATTTTGGCATATTATGGTGCCCTTGTCGCAACCCACAAAGACCATTGGGTGTGTTGCGATGGGGGCAAGTATATGGTCGATTCAATATGTCAATATCTTGGTCTTCAGTGGGAAGATTGGCTGCAGTGGCCCCGAAAAGCTCTAACGGAGACAACGTTGGTACAAGGTTGAACTTTGCCACAGACCAGGCAAATGTGGCCACTAGCGCTTCTGGACAAAATTACATTGGGTCCCTGGATGAACTGGTTCTTATTGGTATTTTTTAGAACAGTATTCGTGCGTGTTTATTCAATATAGTCGTCCTTTCAGTCTTCCGATCGCTTACACCCAATCAATGTCTTGGGTTACTTCCTTAACTAAAGGCCTGGTAGCCAGTCGCAAAACCGGCCTCTTACTGAGCTGCCAGAACATAACGTCAGATGGCTTCTCATGTAGGGGTATCATACCAAGTCTTCCACTTCTTTTGCCAGAGCAGGAAGGGATTTATAGATCGTTTGAATGTAATGCTAAGCCGAGGGGATTGTACCTTGTTGTTTCCGGCATCCTATTTTCGTAGAACGTAGATGATCATCCTGTTGAGTTCAGAGAAATGACTGATTGTGTTTTTAGAGGAAACGAGTGAGGCTAGATATATAGGAGAAGATGAGGTTGATTCACAATCAACTTTGTTCTGTTTAGCTGCCACGGAACTTATCTCCGATATTGCGGCTTTGTTCTGATCCGCACCAACCTCATATCACAAGATTCCCTCAGGCTCGCTTTGCTGGCAAAATGATACTGAATTTGCGCTGAGCAGCCAAACGTTGGTAAAACCACTCAAAATTACGGGGGGCAAGCAGTGGAAAGAGCGACTCCGCTGTTACCCATTTGGCGCCGAGACTCGGAGGGTTCGATTTCTAAAAGACTGCAGAACCTGGCAAAGGCTGAGTGTCCCAAAAAGTTCATGAGGGGGTCAGCGGCCAGTCACTCAGCGAAAAACCATTTGAGACGAACCTCTCCTGCATTTGGGCCTTCTCGTTGGTAGCGGAACTTCACATTGAAGTGCTCTGTTCGTTTGTGAAACTTCATATTGCGAGAGAACGTAACGGGCGACTGCCCAGGCAGCCTTTCCAGTCAATTGGCAACGGTTAAAATCAAACAGTGCGCTTTCGGTTCTCTCCACTGGACTGGAAGGCTGCAAATCGCTGAACAATATCCCCCTGTGGTAATAGCGCCCCGGTTACATTACAGCACAAGTGTCGCTCTTCGAACTTTATATGCTATGTGAATAGCGAGGAGAGATTTTTATCATGAAAGGTTTAATACAACAAGAGAATGTGGATAATAAACAAAAAGCAGATATGGGACAGAGTCATAAGGAAAGTACAATAGTCCAATATAATAAATTGATCGGTTCGCAAGTTGGACCGACAATTCGCGAGCAGGTGAGACAAGAGGGGAACTAAGTACAATGCACAATAATCTTCAGAAAAGATGGAAAGAAGAATTTACCTGCCACAACAATTGCTCAAGTGTGCTTAACCATAGAGGTTAAGCGCCAACCACTGGCATCTGTCATTGAAAGCTGGATTGCGGATGAGTTCGATATTGTTCGAGTTGAGACTGACAGTCATGGCGCGAGGGCCCAAGATTGGGACCGAAGACAATCCATCGACTGCACTTTTCGGGGAGCCATACATGGCCAAGGATATGATGTAATCTTGCATCGAAAACGCAATCGTCTGGTTGACAGATCCAGTGTTAACCGCGGTGTAAGACGAGGGGGCTTCATGGGGGTTATAGAAGGTGTAACCGATATCCTGACCGTGAATTCCGGGGTAGACATCGAAGTAGTAGCCGTAAGAGTCTTTTTTGTATGCATAGCTCAAAGAAGCAGCGTTACAATTCATGATGATATCCCCAGCTGTCTTCGCCGCTCTTTGGTAGTTGTCGGCGTAGCCCATAGAACTGTCAAAGACAGGCGGATAAAGGATATTCGTGACATAGTCAATGGTCGTGTCATTGGCTCGAGTGAGAATGTTCCTCACCAGAGTAACATACTCCTCACTCGTATGCACAGCTGGGACGGGAATGAGACCCTCATTTGAATTGTGAGAAACTATCAATTTGACCGACTCATCGAACTTGCCGACACGAAGGGAAACCTTCGGATCTTCTTGGACAAAAGTACCGTCGATTGTAGGTCCGTAAACCGACGATACATATGGCTGTGATTGGCCAATGCCCTTCGCGTTTGCTGTGATCAGAACATCTGTTGATAGTTTTCGAGCTTCGTTGAGTGTAGTAATGTTCGCCTCTGCGAGGAATGGACGCAAGGTATTGTCCTGGCGCCTTTTCGACCGATAGGGGAAGTATGCCGGAGATTGAGGAATGGCCCTACTGAAAAGTGATGGAGCTGATCCCCCGAAGGCGGTGATATGATGCATGATCGACCCTCCGCCAGCGGACTCCCCAAATACAGTGGCTCGGTTCTTGTCGCCGCCAAATTTATGTATGTTTTGTTGAATCCATTCCAGAGCAAGTCTTCGATCATGCAACCCGGCGTTAGGCAGAACGCCTTGTTCTTCAAAAGCTGGCCCAGACATGAACCCAAAAGCGCCAAGTCGATAATTAAGGGCCACATAGATCACCCCACCCGAACCATTCATTTGACTGCGGTTAATCAGACCAAGGGCAGATCCAAAGGAGGTTTTGGAACCAGATGTGAATCCGCCACCTGCAATGTTGTTAGAAATTTTAATGCCCAATGAGGGTTTCGTTGGGTTCTATTATCATGAATCCATACGAGAACAGGCGCGAGTGTGCCATTAGCAAGGGCACCATGGAACACCTTCCGTGGTGCCATTACATCCAAGAAAAGGCAATCGGAGGCTCCACTCCACCGCTGACAAAAGTCGACAGATCACTGTAGGTGACGTTGGGGACGTTTCCAGTTTTCAGATAGTTGCTTATATATTTCGAGGTTCGGATCTGCCATGTGGCCGATCCCTGGGCACACTCAATGGATTGGGCATTCGATTGGATCACCGAACGGTTTGTTTGAGGTGGCACAGGTGACTTCCACCGAAGGTCACCCCACTGGCGCCGAGGCGTATCGGATGTTTGGAAAGCTGTGATATGCAGCAGTTTTCTGTTTCCAGACTGTATCAGTGTTAAGTGACCGGGATAGAGAAGAGAAACTAACATTTGTTGGCTCTGTTGCTTGGTATATTTCATACCCAAGGTCTACCACTGGTTGCATCCGGCTAATTGGATCGGCTTGCACAGCACTCAGGAGGCAACACACCTGCAATAATCGGACTAGCGTGACCATGTTAGAAGCTAACTTACATGGAATCTTTTTTGAACATAGAAAAACCCAGGACTCAGTCACACCTTTTTATGGGTTTCAAGAATCCTTCTTTGCAGGCTCCTTGTCCTCCCTGAGTTCCGTATACGAATACGCGTATTGAGAGTTTTAAAGTGGATATGTCTAATAATAGGGGAGCTAGCTTCACGGTACCGGCGTTGAAGTTAATAATAGCCTTCAGAGTTTTCTTAAATTTGAGACTATCACTGATATTATGTGTGCACTAAACCTCGTTACTATGGCCATTTGCGATGTAGCGGGTCTTTTGCAGCAACGTATTGCACGAAGATCTTACTCTTGCAGGGATTGATGTTTCGTGCCATTTTTCACCATGATGGGACAATTACTAATGTTGAGTAGTCTTTTTGGGATGGGACCACGTCATAGCGGCGGTGTTAGTTTTGGTGCTGTGAATATACACATATATACAGCTTGCCTATATTTCCTAGATATACATCGTTTTTGTTTTGACTAGCCCGGGCACGTTTTGTCCTGGCATCTTAAGGTTTTCCATA
This sequence comes from Penicillium sp. G339, assembly GCA_027569595.1. Classification (NCBI taxonomy): domain Eukaryota; kingdom Fungi; phylum Ascomycota; class Eurotiomycetes; order Eurotiales; family Aspergillaceae; genus Penicillium; species Penicillium sp. G339. The sequence continues at coordinate 363,271 of JAPDFJ010000026.1, forward strand.
CCATTACTGTGGATGCATATACTCTATCCTGCTGAGGAATTACCTGTTATATAGGTGTTTCCTAGGTATCAGGTGGGCCCTGAAAAGGTTATCTATACGCGTATATTGACTCGTTTCGCCTGAACAGGTCCCTACCAAGACAAAGTCGCCGCACTAGTCCAGGGTTGTAAAACAGTCAAGGGAGATCGTTACATAAGTCAAACTTTCCATCTCGTATCAGTCCTGTTCGGGTGATGCTTTTTACCTGTCGACACATTCCTTTGACGTACATAGTCGAAGCCCCATTTTGTTGTCTCTCTCATAGCTTATGGCTGTGCCTGTGAAAATTGTTTTGTCTTGAGAATTGCTTTCGATTCGTCCAAGCGTGAATATGAAGCACCAAGAAACTGGTGCGGCAACAGAGCCACCTCAGGATCAGCCTCCACCATATGAGGCGGTGCCGCAAGACTTGGAGGGTATTCGCGTCAACGGTGAGAGGTTCCATTCTAGTCCATCAAAGAGCAAGTCTAACCATATGTGTAGATGATGGTCGCATTTCGATCGACGCGAGCTCTCGACTCTGCGGACTCTGTCCAGACTAATTCCGACGTCTCCTATCCAAAGCACGCCCCCATCAGGATCACCACCAAGTTATGAAGACCTGGTTGTCGCACCACCTAGGTTCAATCTCAATATCGTCATTCAAATCGTGGGAAGTCGGGGGGATGTTCAGCCTTTTCTTGCATTGGGCACGGAGCTACAACGAACCGGCCATCGTGTCCGGGTTGCCACGCATAACGTTTTCGAGAAATTCGTGGCAGAAGCTGGGCTAGAATTCTACCCCATAGGCGGAGATCCGGCCGATCTGATGGCGTACATGGTCAAGAATCCCGGTCTCATTCCCGGTATGAAGAGCCTGCGAAAGGGCGATATCCAAAAGAATCGTCTGATGATGGCGGAAATTCTTCATGGATGCTGGCATTCATGTCTGATGCCTGATCCTGTTACAAATACGCCATTCGTCGCCAACGTAATCATCGCCAATCCTCCCAGCTTCGCGCATGTTCACTGCGCCCAGGCTCTCGGGATCCCGATTCACTTAACGTTCACAATGCCATGGACCGCAACCCGAGCCTTTCCGCATCCTTTGGCAAACCTGTATAATATCCATCCTGATCAGGACTGGATCAACCGTGTCTCTTATTCAGTGGTAGATTGGTTATCTTGGCAAGGGTGAGCTGCAAATGGTTCTGTCCCATGATACAATGTAGATGACTAATCTTTTCAATCTCTCCGGTCTAGTCTAGGGGGTGTTATCAACGATTGGCGCAAGCATGAATTGGGACTGGAGCCTATATCGCTATCTGATGGTCCCTTTCTCCTGAAGACACTTCAAATCCCTTACACATATTGCTGGTCCCCTGGTCTTGTTCCTAAGCCACATGACAGGCCTGAGAATGCAGGTACGGTTCTTTCCCCTATTGCTTCATTCCAAAGTAATTCCTGATATAGAGATTAGATGTTTGCGGGTTTTTCTTCCGCGGCCCCTCAGATTATCAGCCCAACTCAGAGGTTGCTGCATTCCTTAACTCCGGACCTCCCCCGATTTACATTGGATTTGGTAGCATCGTCATTGAGAATCCAGGAAGGATGACGGAGATCCTTCTACAAGCGACCCAGGAGACTGGTGTTCGAGCTATCATCTCTCGTGGATGGAGTAACCTGACTGGGCCAGACCTGCCTCATATACTTTATTTGGGTGATTGCCCACATGAATGGCTGTTTCAACATGTCTGTGCGGTTGTACACCATGGCGGTGCCGGAACAACAGCCTGCAGGCTGCGAAACGGCAAGCCAACCATCATTGTACCCTTCTTCGGCGAGTAAGTAATCTAGCTGGAGTGTCACAGCTTTTCCCTCTTCTGACTTATCTATCTCTAGTCAACCTTTCTGGGGAGATATGACTTCTGCAGCTCATGCAGGCCCGGATCCCATACCACATAAGCAACTAAATGTACCAAACCTTGTCCATGCAATACGTTATTGCCTGACGCCTGAAGCAACCCGCGCTGCACAGGATGTCGTAAATAAAATGCAGCAAGACCAAGGAGTGAAGGCCGCCGTGGCCTCCTTTCACAGAAACCTCCCACGCCTTACCGAATGTGAGCTTCTACCGCAATTCCCAGCATCTTGGAGATACAAGAAAGGGAAAAGAACGTACCACCTATCCAAGGTTGCTGCAGAAATCCTGGCTGAGAACCACGTGCTAGACCCGAGTAAACTGAAACTGTAAGTTCAAATATCGTTCTTGGCAGATTTGAAGCTTATCATGTTCTACACCAAGATACCAAGCATGCCCAATCCACATCGAAAACAAACGCTGGGACCCGGTGACAGGCGTTTCTTCAGCTGGCTTGGGGATGGCATTCGAAATGCTCAAAGCGGGAGGCAATATTATCTACAAGCCCTACGAAGTTTACAAGGGAGGTAGCAGAGACTCTCCATCCTCGATACACTCGCCGAAAAACTCGCCGCAGCTGCTTTCGTCTGTATCGTCAAATGCCGGAGAAAGTTCTTCGTCGCTTCGGAAAGCTCGATCTATGAACTATTTGACAGAGGCCAATAAGTTAGAGCCAAAGGAGAAAGGCAAAGCTCGCGCGATGGCTTCAGCCTTGGCTCAGGCCTCGGGAAAATTTCTGGGAAAGTTCGTATCCGGTACCATGGTCGATGTACCATTGGCTGCTGCCGAGGGATTTCGTGTCCTTCCGGGTCTATATGGAGGCAATATTCATGACAGTGATAGGGTTACGGACTGGAAGTCTGGCATGTTAGCCGGTGCCAAAACCTTCGCTGTTGGTATGGCTGAAAGCTGTGTTGATCCGTTCTATCAACCATACAAGGGTGCCAGAGATGCAGGCGCTCTAGGCTTTGCTAGTGGGTTATTCAAGGGAACCTTTGGCGTGATTGCTAAGATGGGTCACGGTAAGATCTTATTTCTTTGCTATTTCTCAATATCTGCTTTTTGAAAGCTCCGTTGTCGCTGATACCTTTTATTCCGCAGCCTCCATCGGCCTTGTCGCATACCCTGGGCAAGGTATCAAGCGAAGCGTTAAAGCTGCCTTCTTTGAGAGTACCCAAAAGGGGATAGCGACTTCTCTACGCGAGGATGGCCAAGACATGGCTCGGCAATGGAGGGTGAGAGGTTCACAGGACGGGGTTGTTGTTGACAGATTCATGCGTATGGACCGTGAGGATGATTCAGAAGATGACAGTGATTATGTGTAGTGAGCTTGACTTGTTGACTCTATGCGTATGAGGTAGGGGACTTTCTAATAAACATTGCATGACTTTCCCATATTACTTCAACCAAAAAGACGGCTGCAATGCTATCGTTTCTAAAGGAACAAAAAAAAAGAAAATAGAGACCGCCAAATAGAAACATTTGAATGTAAACAGAACATTTGAAAAAGAAAAGACAAAGTTGGAAGACAATCCCGACTTCAAAGGTTTCAATCAGACCTCCGAGTACACATATGCAAGGGGCATGCTTCCCTCAATATCAGCCCTGGACTTTATATCACTGGGATACCACGTGAGGTAGATAATCATGACAATCGCCATCGGCACAGAATCAAAGACATAAAGCGTCCATTCATGTTGCAACGGATACCCGTTGTTTCCAAGCACATACTCAATGATGCGGAAAATTGAGCGAATCATGATCAAGGCACTGACAGCATATAGCATATACAATGCCTTCTTCCACGGAATCCCTGGTACGAGAGATTCTGGAGTGGGGTCGCGGCGAATGCGTCTCTCAAACACGAGGGCTGAGATCCAGAAAATGGAAAATGAGACAAGCTGAATCGCTAGTCCACCAATGACTGCAACTTTTGCCCATTGAGGATAACCCAGAATCGAGAGAGAGGACGAGTTGCCTTGGACGACGAAAGACAAAACATCACCCCAGACAAAGGTCTTCGTCAGACGCGAGACGCGGATAACCGAAAGATGCTCCGCCCCGACGCGACGAATTACACGGCCCAGAGTCATGTAAATGGAGGCGGCAAATAGCGTAGGGGCGAGTAGAATAAAGATGTTTTCCAAGATATATGGCCCCATAGTAGTGGTATTACTATGTGCGATAGCGCGACCAATATAGCCAATTATTTCAACTAGGAAAGAAGGGTAAGCTTTTTTTCAGGGCTTGGTAGACAGATCAATTCCATAGTGTGTGAACATACACAAGCCACCGAGGGTGAAAGCGATACAAAACCACGTTTTGGTCGTGAACAACTTCCAGGAATGAAGCCCAGTCAATCCCATGAATATAAGCATGAAGATGACTGCCGCCGGCAGTGATGGAGTATAATACCAAAAGGTATATGAGCGAGGGACAATTTCTTGCATGTTGGGCAATCGGTCGGTCCAGAATAAAACGGAAGACAGGGAGAGAAAAACAGAAGAAGGTAATGAAAACAAAGAATGAACGATTAAGAGAGACATCAAAAGGTGGATACGTTGCGATCGGTATGAATAGAAAAGAAAGCTCTGTAGAACTTTAGAAATTAAACTTGGAATCATCTAAATCCAGGAGCCTTGGTCTGTGACGTATCTCCGAAAATACATCGCGTACCTAGATTGGACAGGTCGCATCGGCCCACCCCAAGAGCTAGCGCCGGCCCAAATTTATTCAGCCTCGCAAGGGCCCGGGTGGGTGGCTCGAATACGCGTATAGGGTTTTTGACATGAGAACAGTACCTTACAGTGTGCGGTCAATTTGATTCCAAAATGAAATCAGCAGGAATTTAATTCTCCACTTGCAGCACGTATGTAGTTGCTTATTTCCTTCATTGTAAAATACCGTTATAGAGCGTGATATAGCAAATTCTCATAGCTAGTTTCACCTTCCGAACAATGAATCTACGTTAGATCTATTGCTAAAAGCAGCACAGGAGATATGGGAAGACCTAGATATTGATATGCTTAAGCATCTATACTAAACGATGCCTTACAGGGTAACTGATGTTATAAGTATGAGGGCTGGCATATTGGATCGAGGTTTCTGCTAGGCAGTACTATAAAAGTGGGTCCTAGGCCTAACTAATTAGACACCCTTCAAAGATCCAGATAGGTCCATACTCGAAACTATTCTTGGGCGTAACAGTCTGCCAAGCGATTTGGGGCTGAACAAATCCATGCCAGAATACCCCGGGCACATTTTGCGGTTTGATAGAAGGTTGACTTAGAATATGTACTGCATGTCCCAAAAACTGGTGTCATCAACTTATGCTTCCAACCTTCGCCCAACCTTATGCCAAAATCAAGCTATAAGCTCCGGACCACGCCTACATAATAGACGCACATTAGTGATCACCTTTTCCCATCTACGTCAAATCACCCTTGTAGCAAACCTCGCACCATTAGTACTTTACGTGGTCTATGGAACCAATTCTCCCGCGGAGGCCCAATATAGGACAGATGAAGTCAAACCGATACATACCTTCATCGTAACACAATAAATTGATTCTGGAGTATGGAGAATTGCACTGCCGTAATAAACTGCGCTTAGTCCTTTTTTCTAAAAAAAAAAATTCCGCAAGGGACAAGCAATGGTCATGCAATGAGGGCGTATAAACTATTTCCAAAACACTCCTATGGCTTGACGTGGCTGAAGACAAAGCCCGGGAGACAAAGGCCCATACATAAGTTGGAGTGTGGTGAGTCAGTACTGGGATATCTATTGAAAACGAAAGAATTGATGGGGTGGCAAGGGCGTAGAGCGGGCGGGAAAGCTCTATGGGAAGCATAGCGGCGGGCCATCATCATGGGAGTGGCTAGGCTGCGGTATAGGGGCACAGCTGGTGACGTATATGTAGCCTCTCGGCTAGCACGACATGAAGTTTGAGCGATCGGCGCAGCTCTCATATTGCCCTAAGGTCGTTAAGAACTGATACGGAGAAGGTGGGTCTTTCTTATCACCTGGCAGTGCCTGCACTCTACGCGCAATCTTTTGAGTTGGATATGTGGGGCCGAATACGCGTATGCACAGACCAGCTCAACTTTGGGTAGTCTGCGCGGGGCTGTTCAGTTTCATGGTCATTTCCTGAAACCCTTAACGGACGATTGCCTACTTTGGTCGAGAGCCATAATGAATACGCCAATAATTAACTGAACGGTGCTGGCATCCGAGGTAAAGGGAGTCTTCTTCTAAGACACCCCACCGACATAATGCGGCAACCCGAGCATACGAGGTCACCATGGCCCAACTTCAACCTTAAGGAAGCTCGGTTTCGCTCTCGTCCCTTCTCAGCCATTTCCCATGTAGATCGCTCTCGACCCGATCCTGTCCGAAATGGCACGCAGAGCCCATCTCAAGTCTCGCCTAGGATGTCGGGTTTGCAAGCAGCGCAAGGTCAAGTGCGATGAACGCAAACCCGTCTGCGATCGATGTGTGACCGCCGGCCGCCGAACGAAAGGCTTGACTCGAGAAGCGGGTGGTGGAGAGTCAATTGGGGAGAAGAGAAGCCGCAAGGGGCAAGCTCGTATTCTCGAATACTCGTATAGCTTGCCCGACCAGGCACGTTTCTTGTTTGTGGAGTAGGAAATCTCGCTCTCTGGATAGCGTACTAGATATCTCACCTTAGTGAATGGGCTGTGTCTTTTTAATGCCAGATCGGCGTACTCTCCACTCTGTTCTTCTGCAATGTTAGCAATACAGGAAGACGGGCTTGGCCTAATTACAGAGTTGTATTTAAGCATACAATGTCCCAATCTGTAAGCTCTCAGTTCGACCAGTCACCCACCCAGATACACATCATCTTCTCACTCTTTTCTCGACACTGAAATCACCATGGCACTTAACTGCTCGCTGAACGCACTCCAGGTGCCGGCTCTCCCAGGCGCCAACATCACTGCTTTCGAAGTCAATCTGGTTCAGAACTACACCGGCATCGCCACCTCAAAGCTCTACTTCGGGCACCCGACTGTCTCCGTCGACAACGCTACATTCTGCAACGTCACTATTTCTTACGAACACATCGACGGAAATGACTCCGTAAATGTCGAGACATGGCTTCCCATGGATAACTACAACGGTCGAATTCAAGCCAGCGGCGGCGGAGGCTGGGTTGCGGGTCGATTCCAAATCACTTACGCCAGCATGATGGGAGCCCTCGGCGAGGGATATGCCACTTCGACAACAGATGCTGGACTCGGTCAGACTCCAGACAGCTGGGCGCTGACCGCGGACGGTTCGCCTAATGTGCATGCTTTGGAGGATTTGGCATCGATCTCGCTCCACGATCAGGTTTGTCAAGCCCCCCACGCCGATCCTTCGTAGAGCCATACTAACGTTTTATGTCTTGTAGGCTATCCTGACGAAAGCGGTAGTCGAGGACTTCTATGGCCAGCCTGCCGCATATGCATACTGGAATGGCTGCTCCCAGGGCGGCCGACAGGGCATGATGCTCGCCCAACGCTACCCGGACGCATACGACGGGATTCACGCCTGTGCGCCCGCTGCGAACTGGAACGAGCTGTTTGCGTTCACTCTGTGGCCGCAGCTCGTTATGGAGTGGGCCGATTATGTACCTCGCCCCTGCGAGCTGGGCGCCCTATCGAAGGCGGCCATCGAGGCTTGCGATAAGCACGACGGTGTCTACGACAGCATGATTTCCAATGACTCGGCTTGTGACTTTGACGCGTTGTCTGTGGTCGGACAGGCATATTTCTGCGCGGATACAAACACGACAGAGACCATTACCAAGGAGGCGGCTACGATTGCTAAAGCCGCATGGACCGGTCCACGGACCGCCAACGACGACTTTGTGTGGTACGGAACCAACACGGCGAGTCTGCTAGGCACTTCAGGCGAAGGACTGACAACTGCTCTCGGCCCAGCCATGACGTCCTGTTCCGAAAATGGTACTTGCGTGGGCGTGCCACTCGGTCTGGGCGATGTTTGGCTGAAGTACTTTGTCGAGAAGGACGCCAACTGGGATTATAGAGAGATGACACCTGCGGAGTTTGACCGTGATGTTGCCAAGTCGATCGAGCTGTATGATGCCATCATTGGCACGAATGACCCCGACTTGACGAGCTTCTACGAAAGTGGCGGAAAAATTCTTGGATTTCATGGCATGGTAAGTGAAGCTCAACATCCTGGTACATGCGCGTTGCTTACCCTCTTCTAGATGGACCAGGTTATCCCCGTTAAGGGAACCGAACACTACTACAACGCAGTATCAAAGGTCCTACCGAACGTGGGTGAGTTTTACCGCATGTTCGAGGTGCCGGGTCTACTGCACTGCTCAGGGGGCAACGGTGGGCAGCCGAGCAACACTTTCGATGCCCTGCGCGCCTGGGTTGAGAACGGCACTGTTCCCGAGTCGCTGCCCCACCTGTACACGCCAGTTGAAGGTGGCCCTGAGTTTGAGAGGCTCCTGTGTCCGTACCCCCAGATGGCCGTTCTCAAGAAGTGTGGGAGGGAGGATATTAGCCCGAAGATGACTACCAGGGCCGGGGACTACGTTTGTGTTTGAGCGGTTTGAGTGAACAAAAACGGGCCCAACACACTTCGTCGTTGTATATACAGATACTGCGACCTGATCGGTCAACAAATTTTAGATAGAACGATTTTCAAGAGCTTACAGCGATGGAGGCACTGTAGTTGCCACATTCATGTATGTAGTATAAGCACCAGAGCATTGAACACGAAACCGTATTCAAGGACATTGTATAGAACCTCAGCTTGCCTATATTAGTTTCATGCTCTTCTTATTCAAATATGCCCGCGAACACTATCTATGCCTCATTAACTCACGCAGTTTCCCTTCAAGCAGCCCGTCGATGGCGCCGCCTGTAATCTAGTACAGCAGGGGCCAGCATCTCCGCAGCTTTACTAGCAGCCCGTTCCAGGTCGATTATAGATGTGGTATTCCATGCATCGTCAACAAAGATATTGCTGATCTCACCGCGATGCCAGAATGCTCGTACCAGTGCCATGAGCATAGCCTCGTTGGAAGGCTCGTCCCACGGAGACTGCCTACATTCCTACATTGATGCCACGGCATTCGGTACGTGCAGAGCCTAGATACGCATACATGTCGCGCCATGCAGCTAGTACCTTAAGGCAGTTAGCACCACCGCTTTTGCTCCGGCTTTCGTCACCATTGATCACTGGCTCACCTTCAACCACCTCAACCTCCCTCCTTCCCTTACGCGGGCCACCAATGTGGTAGTACGTGACTAAAATCATTTGCCAAATTATGGCTTCAATGTCGGCAAACTGCTATGGTCCTAGCCCTCACCCACCCAGTTGATTGGACCCTATGGTTCGCAATGGCTGACTATAGACTGCCAGATCCCCCCTGCTGCAGAACTGCAACGCTGCAGCAGCCTTTCACCTTTCGCTTTCGCATCACCCGACACTGAGAAGATGGTCGTGCCCATCCCATCTCCCTGAGCGAGGTGGGGGGACCTGCTTGGTGGGACTTCTCCGCATTATGACACTCGATGTGCCGCCCGACAGCAGTGCAGCCTTGGCATTGTGATCACAAAAAGGACACTGCCAAGATTGGGGAGCGTTCTGGGCTGAAGAGGATAGTCCGCTGCGTTGCGCCAATAGCTCAATGTAGACAGCATTGCGATAGTACGTAGCACCAGTCGTTGCATCCTTAACGCAGTAGAAGAAGAGGGTGAAGAATGTTAGCAGAAAGTCAATATTAGGATGGTCTAATAGTAGTTTGATAATATCAACCGCACCGTCGGCCGCCGCGAATATGAGCGGAGTAAAGAACTGAGGACCTTGGTCATTAACTGATATAGTCTTTTGATAGGTGAGAAGGAGATCGATAATATTCAAGATCAGTAGCAGAGTGAGAGTTAATAGGCCCTAATGCCGCATAGTCAGTGCAATCCAAAGTGGCGATGTTCCTGCAGGACTTTTTTGGTTGATCGGCCGAATTTTGCAAGAGAAATTCGACCATGGAATAATGGCCCCCCTAACAAGCTGACCAAAGAGGCGGTACTGCATTGGCACGTTGCGGATTTATTTGAATTCCCGGCTGTCGGAGTATGAGTTTGACGAGGGGTATGGAACCATTTCTAGCAGCCTGTGCCAAAGGAGTTTGACCGAGATTATCGATGCAGTTCAAATCCACATCAAGAGCAATTCAGCCAGCCTTGGTTCTGAATTGTCCATTGCATGCCATATTGCAGTACGTCTTCTCTCATCTCGATGGTTCAGGTCGATATGGGGGCTCAAAAGCAAGGCTTCAAGAATGAGTAGCATTTTTTCAATGGTAAATTAGCGGCCGTATCTTTCGAAATGCAGAAGCAGCGGAGTTTTCTGCTGGTGGTTGACACGGTTGACATCAACTCGTGGATTTCGTACGAGCATTTGAATTGCCCCGAAATCGCCCATTTCTACCGCTACATGCAGCGGGGTTTGGCCATAACGATCGCGAAGGTTGGCATCTGTCCGCTCATCCGATAAAAGGAGTTGGAAGATGTAAGATTGGCGAAGCCTCAGCGCAATCGTAAGTGGCAATGTCCCGTCCAAAGATTGTTTATTGAGATCGATATCTTTCTCTTTGATCTTAGGCCAGTGATGTATATTTCACCTCTTGTGCATGCAGTACTTGCCACATTGTTACTATTCCTGTGTTTTGTACGTCTTGTTCTGGCCCATGAAGCTTTCCAGGGAAATTCTTTGCACAAGAAGGTTCACCTTGCAGTATCTTTGCCAATGATGTTTCTACAAGCGGTGCTAGTTGGATTGAGCTGGAACGGACCAGGTGATACTGAAATGGAGTTGATTGCGGGGGTAACCAGCCTATTTCAATCTTCACTTGCAGTAAGTGCTATTACTCCTTTCTCGGATTTGTGTTAACTATCAAGCGAAAGTATCTTTGGATGATCATTGCGCTGCGAAGCTTCTACGATACATTGAGAATATCCTTACCGTCAATTGCGGTCTCTTCCTGTTTGATCAAAATAACGACCATGTTGACCGGTACATACGTTTATCATCCGCTGCATTTCACCGTACTTTTCCTTCTGTTTCTGGATTATTTGGTCTTGGCGTCCTCCCTATGGTGGCTAGATAGGCATACAATAGCTCATTCCCGGACCCAATCACAGCTACGCTGTGCTATATACTGCATGTATGGAATGGCAGCTATTATTCTTCTCATTGCGGTCTTGGGGGCTGTACTTGACTGTTGGCTGCTGTCGATGGAGGTGAATCCTGCTCCTTTCCGAGAAAGAATACCCTTCCTTGCTGTTTATGCTGACATTGGTAGCTCCAACTGATTGTCCTCACTGTTTGGACAACCATATCATATTACGCTACACAACGTGCTGGAACCCCAGTCAAAGAGCGAATTACCCATTTCATCGACATTATATGCAATGTATGCCAGAGATTAAGTTTGTGGGCCATCCAGGTTGCTTTCGTCGCACACTGGATTTGCTTCCATAAGCGTAGACATTCAAATATCTGGCTCGGCGTTCTACTGGCTCAGCGAAATGGGGAAAAGGGGTTCTTTTTGCCATATTAGAATTGAATAGGCAGCTATGTGTGGACAGACCTACCGGATTTGGCGAGTGACCTGGAATTTGAGGAATCGATGTCTCTTGATAGCCGAGAATTGCTCGGATTTGGGCCATTCCACTTCTCCAATCAAGTTGGAGAAACTAGAAATCCCGGCAATGTTGATGAAAAACTTCGCTGCGAAGCTGCAACGTTTATCTGGATACATGAGAATTGTCCGGAAATACCTATTCCACAAATATGGGGTTTTGGACTTGTTGGTGGCCAAAGTGTATGGAAGCTCAATTGATATCGCTCTTGATTATATGAAGTCTAACGTGTGGTTTATGCAGTTTACGAAACCGCAGAATACCCCTTTGGGGCTTAGATTTCTATGGTCAATCAAAAGATCTATTATGTGGTTCTTGGGATGTTCCCTGCCCTGTCCCTATATTTGCCATCAACGTTCGACTATGCTCGAAACTGGGTACTTGGTTATGGATTATATTGGCAAGCCAGATGTGCAAATGCTCTCAGAGACTTGGGATGAACACCGCCATCAACGGGATAAGAGAACGAACCTTTTCAAGGGACTTTCTCGCATTATGCTCTCTTTAAGTCGGGTGCCGCTACCTCGCATAGGATCTTGGACCTTGGACTCGAATGGGGCTTTGCGACTTTCTAATCGACCTCTCACCCTTCGACTGCATCAATTAGAGAACTCGGGGATTTCGACCAACATTAGTCGAAGTTTGACCTACTCGGTAGCGGACGCGTACTATCTTGATCTTCTATCTTGTCATGATAGTCGTATACGGAACCAGCCAAACTCCGTCAGCGATGCGGATGATGGCCGGGCTCAGATGGCAAGATTAACGATGATGAAAGCACTCCTACCTCATTTCTCTAAAAGAGAACATCGAGAAGGACCTTTTTTTTATAGGCTCACAGATCTCCATCCTAGTAGTATCTTCGTTGACAGCCAATGGAACGTTAAGTTTGTGATTGATCTCGAATGGGCCTGTTCACTGCCAGCCGAAACTTTGCGTCCTCCATACTGGTTGACCAGCCGTTCAGTCGATGACTTAACAGGAGAGCACCTTGAATATTTAGGGAGGCGTACGAAGAGTTCGTGGATACTTTTGAGGAGGAAGAAAAACTCTTTCCTCCTATCAACAATGTCTATTCCTATAGGACCACTCTTATGAGAAATGGTTGGCAAGTCGGAAACTTTTGGTATTTTCCATGCCTTGGACAGCCCGAAGGGCTTATTTAACCTCTTCCGTCAACATGTTTATCCCATTTTTGCGCCTTCACATCAGGTTGCTTCCGAGTTTTCGCGGCTTGTATCGGACTTCTGGGCCCCCGATGTTGAGGAAGTCATACTTGCCAAGCTCCGAGATAAGGAGGAGTATGACAAGTCACTTTGTCAAATGTTTGATGATGCTTCGGACTGTGCCGGAGACGGAGCGTTGGAGCATTGAAAAACACTTTGGATGGTTTCATCTCGACAAGGATCATGTACCAGGCACTCAATACTCGGAGGCAAATAATTAATCACCGAGCTCCGCCTCCTGCGTTGCTTCCGATGCGACTCGTCAGACCCCTCGAGTAATCTACACTGCTTTCGTTCGCTCTGCCCCGTATTCCCTTTGCCCCTTCCAGTACGAACGTATGAGGCAGTTTTGCTCTTAGTACGCTGCACCGACCTACGACCTGCCGCCTCACATGCCGATCCGCCGGTCGATTGTCACAATCACCCATCACCTTACGCAGCGGGTCCCCAAATCTGCCTTGAGGATGCAACGGCCGAATGTTGGAACACCGAAACAGCCGGGATCGTACTGCTCAGCCTTTCTGACTAGCATGATCACACATTTCCCCTTCGCAAAAGCCGCATCTGTGGTCGCTGTCTAAGACTGGTTAGTTGATAGGAGCCAATGGCGTGATCAGAAACCGACCTTTTTCATCCTTGTTGTTAGGTACTTTTTCTTCGTACATAGGTATTGTAATCGGCAGTGGAATAGAGGTCGAATCAACGGCCGCAGCCTCGTGCGATAGGGTATCTTTATGAAACAACATGTCCGACCAGTATGAGTGGCAACGGTTGATGGATGGTTCTTCGGCTTCTTCGTAAAGTGGAATAGAGGCCAAATCAACGGACGCAGCCTCGCGCAACAGGGTATCTTCGTCAACCAACATGTCCCACCAAGGCTCTGGCGTGGCCATGATGTCGGTATCCGCATCAGATTTGATCTGCTCATCCTCAACGTAACCATAGTCCTCTTCAACATAAATCAAGATAGGGTTAGATTCTGAGCCCAACGGAGCATCATCATCTTCGATCAGGATAGGATTTGTCTGCGCGCCAAGACTAGAAAAATCGTGGAGAACGACCGTAGGCCAGTCGCTTTGCGCTATCAAGATGGAAAATCCCAAGTTAGCGAGGTCAATGTAGTCGTTTCTATAGAGATCTCACCCAATGTTTCGCGTGCGTTGTTCATAGAGGGTCTCATGCTGACTGGAGTGGAAAAGGGGGTTGGATACTTGCAGGAATTCGTTGCTCTCGCGTCCTGGCTTTATACCTCTTTGCTGATCAATTGCGCCTTGTTCGACCGGGATGTGGAACGAAATTCCTGCGCCAGAGCTTTGACTGAACAAATCCCCCTGCCAATCGGTTGGCTATCGCAAAGCCAACCCTCCATGTAGTCCAATGGCTATATCGTGCTATTGTTGGAGCTTGCATCTCTGCGTATCGCTCATGGCCGCTACTATCATCGTCGGGTTGTTTGTGCTGCGCCTGCCAATCGTTTGGCTATCGTGAAGCCAACTCTCCATGTATTCCAATGGCTATTTCGTGCTATTGTTGGAGCTTGCATCTCTGCGTATCACTTGCGGCCACTACTATCATCGTGAGGTTGGTTGTGCTGCGCCTGCCAATTATTTCGTGGCCTAAGCCAAAAGATGTAACACTTAGGATGCTGCTGCTACAGAACATCCTGTTTCTTATGTGGCGATCTCGTTCTGTAAGTCGGCCTAACTTAGGAATTCCAGCAAGTCGTGTTGATAGTGGGTCTCGTAGACATAGAAGGATAATTGAGCGATAGTGTATGACATATATTGAATCCCAACGTGAAGGCCACCCTGATCTCGACTAACCCGTCATAGGGAAAGGGGTGTTTGGCATCGCGAGCGAAAACGGTCGTCTATTCGAGTAGTCAGACTAGGCATAAATGAAGTCGCGCATTGTTCGGTGATCTAACCTCGAGGCAGATTTTGAGACTCGCCGGGCAATGTTCTAGATGTGACAATTTGATGAGCGATCGCCACCTAAGTAGTTACAGGTCGGCGCAGCAAGCCAACGGCAAAATTGCCTCGGATTAGTCGTTATGGTGGGGGGAACAGAAGACGGGCTGGAGCGAGTAAAAGCAACGTAAATTGATTGAGAGGTGCGACTAGTCGCACAGAAGATAACGCAGGGGGCGGAGCTCGGTGATCCGAATGAATAGTAAAAATGCCTCACCAAATCCAGAATCAATGAGACTAAGAGGTGAGGGTAAGAAACAAGGGGATTACAAGGGATTGAGGAGGGCTTTATAGATCCACGCACGGGAACGCATAACGACAAAGAGCGCTAAACCAAAAGGGTCCACATTTAACCTAATAGTGTAATTCGTCGTAACCATCCGATATGGTGTAGTGGCTAACATCGTCGTCTCTCACACGACAGCCGGGGGTTCGATTCCCCCTATCGGAGTTTCTTTTTTGATTGTCGATTTTTCCCGCTACTGATTTGTTGGCGAAATTTTTGCTCGGATTAGATTGGGTTTGCGTGGGTGGGGAAGGGCTGGAATGTTGGCCAATTCAGATCATCATAATTGTGTAGTGGATTTGTAGATCTTGACTATATTGAAAAAAAATATAAAATGAAAAAAATGAAACATTCATCTCACATGACCGACCCCAACAGAACTATATCTATCCAACGACTCAAAAGACATCATATTTTCGGCGCTGGTCCACAATTCCTGTCACGGGATCTACGCCCCCAGCCCCAGCCCCGTCTTGAATCTAATGCTTGCAAAAGGGGTACGTATGTACGGTCTGCTTTCGTGATGTTAATATTACTTCACAATCCGATTGAAGCCGAGGCTGCGTTATCATAATAAGATGTCTCGGGTAGGAGATTTCTCGGAGTTGACTGGTTTCATTACAACTGGTTTCATGAACAAGAGACACCAGGTTCTCCAATGAGGCTGTTATTCAAAGGCCTGTGCTTATTGAAGTCGGCATTGTAACTCGGGTCCTAACAACATAAACTTATTCAATTCTCACTAATAAACATATTATATCTTTAGAGGGAGAGACTAGATTAAATTCAAATTTCACGATACTCTAGGAATCTTCCAAATCCTCCGTTAAAACACTCTTCAGGTTTGTTTAAGCCCGGCAGTTGATATAAGCGTGGTCGAGGTTGACAGGTGTTGCTTTAGCTGGGTTTCCATCGAGATCAACGAAGGTATGCTGAGCAGTCAAGGTAGCAAGAGTTGCACCATTATTCTTCAGTACACAGTTGATCGTGCCTGGGAATTGAGTCAGTTGGGCAGAGGAGGCCAAGACCTGTCCACTGGACCCAACCGAGGTCGAAGCGAAGAGGGAGTGAATGCTCTTGTCTGTACCATCGGCTGGGAAGGTGACGCCGGAATATGCGCCACTTTGGTCATTCGAGAGAGCGAAGCCAACATTCGGGGACGATCGGGTCTCGAGAGGGACAGCAGCGACAGCAGCCGCGAGCAGAAAAGAGACGGCAAGAGTGGACTTCATTTTGATTGAATAAGCACTCGTAATAGTGTCTGAGTCGTATTAAGTAAAGTTGACAGGGTTTTCTATTGAAGTTGATTAAGATGAGTGTCAGAAAGATAGCTTCTATTAGGACTTGTTGGAGGGGAGAGCTGGTTTTTATATCTGTGAAGGACAATACATTATAATAAATTTAGAAATCTTCTCGTATTATATTATGACATCAGCTTGCCACGAATCTAGGCCCCCTCGAATGGCTTGATCGCATGACCTCGACCTAAGGAACAGGTCTTAGAATAATGTTAACCTTATGGACGCCTGGAAAGTGGCTAATTACTACCCCGTCGTAGTCTCAGGTTCCTCCATCGAGAGGTAATTAAATAAAATAAACATATTTAAAAGGAAAATTCTTCATTTGAAGTCTTAACTATATGCATTCTTTCAGTTAAACACAGATCATCTGCGAACGGCCCTGCAAAGAGGCCACACAGGCGATGGAAAGTGGGAGCCACTGACACAGTACCATAATCAATATTATCGCCTAGCAAGGCAAAAAAAAGTAAGCGAGATAGAGATGGCTTAGACTCGTTAGGGTATACACAGCCCTGATTACCCATTTATGGCTCTCGCTGGCATCGCATGGTGGCGTGATCCTGTGTCTCAACGCATATCGTCAAAAAACCAAAGCCACCATGCGTAGTAATACGGCTGAGATGCATACAGCTCAGTAGAACAGAGAAATTTTCGGGTATCATAGAAATAAGCCCACCTCGTGTTTTCTCAGTTTGAAGTGAATTCGAAAATTAATAATCACGCTTCTAGATATACTACTGATTGAGAGTGATTAACAAGCCAAGCTGCCTGAGTATTAGGGACCCTCGGCGAAGGTCGATAAAGATATAATACTAGTAGTAGTTAGTACGCCGGAAAATATATAACAGGATATTTGAGATTTGGTTTGCCGGTAGATAGAAATAGATTTCAGATCTTAAGGCTTAGTTGTAATACCAGAAACAATAAATGTGAGAACCACATGGCCTTCGATCTATTGGGCGCATGATCTAGATTTGGACCTATCCGGGCCAGCCGAATACGAGAAAATCTGGGAACCTCTACTAAGAGGCAAGTTTTCTTACTCAAACACCTGCGGCTGCATCCTCGTATTCTAAGGTAATGTCTCACAATTCTCGAGTGTTCGCAGCCTCCCCAGACCTGCGTTGCGGGGTTGGAGGGCCTGGGGTACATGTCGCCTGAGGCGCCACAAAGGCAAGCCCACCAGTCTGACTATTGATAGATTGGGTTACACATAATCTTTTTCACTGGTAGTTTTCAGCCAGAGACTTTCTAGGCCACAGGGGAGAAAACGTCGACGCTGACAAGGCCGAAGCACTTCTTCAGTAACCCACGATCATCGTGGCCTAGCACGTCGAGATAGCTACAAAATTAAAGCAACGTGGGAGGAGAACAATGCGTGTAAACGAAATGAGCAGGCACTGTTTTGAAAAATTAGACTGCCATCGCACATATCTGCCATCGACCTCGTTGTATCGGCGGGGTTCCTCATCAATTTCCACATTTTGGACATTCTATTGTGTAGTCCCCGGTAACTAGAATCTACAAATATGCAGAATCGTCAGAATCAGAAGGGATAGAATAATAGGCCGTGCGACTTGGCTGAGTTCCATAGCGATAAAAAGAAACTCATCGATATTAAAGAAGGATGGGCACATTGAGGGCTTTTTTTTTAGCTGGGTAAGGCCCATCAGAGATATGGGAGCCAATATTATTTCGAATGACATACATGTTCTGAAGTGCAAATCTTTGCCCTACCTAGCTTAGATCTTGTATCAACCATCAGGCAGAAGTGACATTGTGCTCTTTGATGGTTCTGTCTCGCCAGATTTCGACCTCACCTCCACCTCGAACTACTCCAACCCGCATGCTCGATAGGAGGTTGTGTGCAGCATTAGAGTGGTTGTAAACACCCCCGTTGAATAGAGCAGTCGCATCCTTACCTATCCCAGAACTAATCAAGGCCTTGCCACCGGGGTGCTCCTTGATGAAACTTGTCACGTCATGGATGACACCCGCAATGGCGACGAGGGCTTTACCAGATTGAGCATCGGCGACAAAGTCATCCCAGGAGATAACAGGAAGCTGCTCTAGAGGAACACCCCAATCGAGGCGAGCTCGCTTTTGGTCAACCTTCTTCTGTAGCTGCTGGACGCGTCCCTTCTCAATTTCGTTGGCCCGGAACTGCTTAAGGTTGAAAGCCAGGCCTAATTGTTTCCACATCCAGATAGACCATTTGGTCGGATCATACTGCCACCACTCAATCGCATTGCGGTAATCTGAGGGAAACTGCCGACAAGTCAGATTTGAAATATGATATAGCAGCAGCCAGTCCTGGAGAAGAATATCTCTACCTCATGGTGGAAGTTATGATAACCCTCGCCTAGTGTGACAAGGGCGGTGATAACATGGTCACGGGGCGAGTTTCGGTCATCAAAAGGCTAAGTGATGTTAGCAATAGAAATCCTATGGTTTGGATTACCACTAACCTGTTCTCCAAGCCAATGAGCTAGAGAATTGACGCAAAATGTTGCCTGTTGAACAAAGAAGAATCTCAAAATTCCCGAATACAACAGCCCTCCCTTCCAATCACCCCAACCTAAACCGGCAACAGTCATGGGGAATAGCATCCCAAAAACTAGTATACACGAGCCATAATTCTTGTGTTGCCATACGACGACGGGATCATGGTTTAAATCTGAGATATCCGTCCGGCCCTTATCCTTGGGGTTTTGCTTCAGAACCATCCACATGAAATGGGAGTAAAACAGTCCCTTCCGAACACTATAGGGGTCTTTGACAGTATCGGTCCATCGATGGTGAGCTCGGTGTTTGGCGCTCCAAAAGCGAATGGAGCCTTGCACGGAACCACCACCAACACAGGCAAGGAAGATACGGAGGGGGAGGCCACTGAGTTAAAAAATGGATTAGTTCAATGGGTGGGAACGTAAGGAACAAGAATCTTACGCCTCGTATGATCGATGCGACCAAAGCCGATGATAGCCAGCAGTAATTCCGAGTCCAGTGCAGAAATAATACACCACTGCCCAAATAGCCGTAGGGAATTTCAATGGTGTAGAAAGTGCTGCGATGCACGCCAGGATGGGTACAATTAAGATGAGTGTGGTGCTGAGCCAGTTGACATGGCGATACCAATTGCGCAATGTAATAGGCTGCTCAGTAATATGCATTTTCTCGGAGTTTGATTTAGTTTTCGTCATTGTCCAGGTTAATATTGGGGTCCAAGTTGTGGTAAAACAGTGTATGGCATATAGGCGAAAAGGGAAAGCGACACGGAAGTTATTATAAGCTGGGAAAATAACACAATTTAATTGAAATACTAGAAAAGGAAAACCTTTAATACGGTAAAAACTGCGCTAAATCCTCGGTCTCATGTGCAAGTGACGTGTTGTGATTCCTTTGTAGTTGAATCTGTTGGGTCGTTGGGGTTGAAGAGAACCGTACGTTGTCTCACTAAATCTACCTGTGGATCGCGCGCACTACCATGGTAAGAGCCGCCCGGAAAGCCATCAGCGATAGCCTATTGATAGCCTATTAAATTTAACCAGGCCCAACACCAGATGAAATATTCGAACTTGTTTGCTTATTTGTATTAGGCCTTTGGGATGTGTTTTGTTGAC
Source organism: Penicillium sp. G339 (assembly GCA_027569595.1). Classification (NCBI taxonomy): domain Eukaryota; kingdom Fungi; phylum Ascomycota; class Eurotiomycetes; order Eurotiales; family Aspergillaceae; genus Penicillium; species Penicillium sp. G339. The sequence goes on from JAPDFJ010000026.1 coordinate 383,299, forward strand.
AGATGTACAATTTAGCGGGTTCAACAAAGGGGCCAGTCAGCTCACGGAGGCCACTCGCGAAACGATCAAACAATGTGGGCTAAAATCAACAGATACTGAAAAAGGAATTATGAAAAGAACTTGGAGTCTCCTATTACTAACACTAAAATAAATTGGCGAATCGATTAGAACGTAGAGTAATCAAGCATGTACGCTCCTGGCATGGATTATGGAATAAAAAATATGTTATCTGGATACTGCTAATGATTTAGGGTCTACTTGACACCCTTAGTAAATAAACCATCGGCGTATCCGATGGATACCTAGTTAGGGGTGGATGACTCAACAAATCATAGATTGCTAGGGTTGTAGCAATTGACTTGGATGGCCATAGTAGCTGCCCGGGATGAGGGTATGAAGGGTGAACGAAATCATCTGACTACTCGTAAGAGGGTGAGGCATCTCACAAATAGGCCGAATCTTTTTAAAGCCAAGCCACCTGCGAATTGTATCTACTAGTGAAATCATCGGCCTTATAGGGCGAGCTAGGGGAAACGGAAACCCTAGTCGGTGGTAACCAACATGCGATGGCTTCCTGCGATTGGCGGAGCATCATAGTCAAATGGATCAAGTAGTTAAAAAGTACAGCACCGATCTAATCAAACTTCAGATTCAGAAGTAGGTTGAAAACTATAAGAAGCTCACGCTCGTGCGATATGGCATCATTAATACAGTATACATCTCACGATGGTATCATTCGATATTCACAGAAATATAGTATTTCGAATCGAGACTATGTGAGGCTACTAGTAAAACAAAGCATATTTATGACGATATTGTTCGCCCGTCCATGGTGATCAGCCAACTAACAGCCGTCGTCCCATACAATTGTCCACGGTGTCCTAGTAGTAGTAGATTGGACAACCCCCCACTCTTATCGGCATATCAGACGCGCCAACGCTAGCATGTGAAACTGCAATACGCATGCAAGAAAAATAAAATTGCCGCAGGACCGTTATCTGTCGGATCACATCATGCCGAATTTCCATATTCCTACACTCTCCGAGCACGCTTTACAGTGATTTCAGGCTGTCCCCGCTCGCAGTTGCAAGTTTCGAGGCCTCAGAATGGAGTATCGTATGCTCCCCCTACTCCCCATTCCAGCATCGATCCGGCGCCGGCTTCCGCGGTTTTACCCGTCTCATAGGGCTGTATCTAATACCGAAGGAGTATCGAGCGGGGCTCTGTGTTACGGGCTGGCCTCGTCGTCGGAGCCATATCTCCCTTGCGATGGCCAGTTATCTGGGGTTACCGCCGCAGAAGCACAGCGACCGTCAACAGCACCCGATGACTTGGATTCCTTGAAATCCGGATCTGGATCATCTGGCTCGAATAGCCCTCGGACGGAAGAAATTGGAGTCCCTGCAAAATATGAAACCGAGTCGGGGCTGCGGTGGAACCGGGTTGTGCCAGGTGAGACTGAACACTTCGAATAGTCCAGCTGAATACATATCACTAATGCCTTGCCTGTCTCAGCGTTTAATCTTCTCCGGAATGCTGGATATGAAGCACAACAGCCACAGGCTGATGGCCGACTGACTCGATCCCTTTACATAAATGCGTTGATGTACCTGCTTGACGCACTCCCCGCAGAGTTGAGCGCTGAAGAGACCACCATGCTACAACATCGCCTCCCAGAGCCCATTAAAGCCTCGATACCACCAATTCCATCAGCGAATCTGGCCCAACTGGAAAGCCCTATGCAAACAAGGCACTTTTCACCATCCAGGTCATATTTACACAGAGTTCTTGCATCTACTATTGTGCAAATATTCTTGCTGGTGCGATTCATTCTGCCTTATTTTAAATTATTCCTCCGTCAGGTGTATGAATATGAGCGGTCCCACCGCATCACTGAGCGTATCGTGACGACGACTCTAGATGCTGCAGATGGCCTGGGAAAGAGTGGTGTGAATCTTGGCTCGGCGGTCTGCAAGCTCAATGAAGGCCGCGTCGGTGCCGCAGTGGGAAATCTGGCAGCGTGGTGGATCGAAGGCATTGCGGGTGGTGTTTACGAAGGCGTTGGAGAGGGGATGACACATCTGGGGTTGTTAAAACAAGACTTAGAACTGGATAGATTGGCATTGCAAGTAGACAGGCGTTGAATTGAATATGACTTTGCGGTCTGACGATATTCGATATAGATATGGACATCGAATTACATCTCAAAGAGGAGGAGAGAGAGAAACTCCCCTGGAAAGAAGAAGCTACCTGGAATTTAATCCTAAATTGGCGTATAACAATGATACCTATGGTCTATAGTACGTTCATAGTTCCCAAGCAGCTCGATAAGCGATAAGCCGTGTTTTGGTCCAGTCACTTTAAGGCAGCCCCGGATTCTCCGCTCCGCACATCTCGTCCAGCCATGTCAACCACAGCCCTGCCTTGCATTCCATCGGTTCGGAAGCAGCAGTTGTATTTGGAATTGTGAGAGCCTGTTATGGTTACCCTTCCATTTCATGAGCCACCCATTGACATCCCACAGCGCCAGCCTACGGCATGCCGCACCGCCAGGGGTTTATGTGAGCCTCGCGCCTGGAGACCCCACGCTCTGGAATGGTGTCATCTTCGTTCGATCCGGTGAGCTGTAGTTCTTCAGAAGATATGGAGTCTATACTGACCGAGTCATTTCCCGCTTCAGGTCCCTACGCCTCTGCGGTCCTCCGCCTCCAAATTCGCTTTCCCGACATCTACCCCGACCTCCCTCCGCTTGTCACCTTCGCGACCGATGTCTTTCACCCATTGATTGTGCCACTTACAACCTATACCTTCAGCACCAGCTCGGCAAGCGATAACCCGGTTAGCGCGACCGATGAGGAACGCCTACCTCCGGGTGGATTCAGCCTTCGTCATGGTTTCCCACATTGGTTCGGTAGAGCAACGCGAAAGGACGTTGCGTCTGGAGTCTCATCCCGGAATGTGAGTGGGACTAGTGCGAAATCGGGTCCTGCTGTTGAAGCAAGACATAATGGGACCACAGGGGAAGGCGAAAAGCCCTCAGACGTGCCGCATACCTCGGGCACTGCCTCTGACAGGCCAGTCAGTAGCGACGATAATATCGAGGCCCAAGAAGAACCGGCCCGGGTTGCGGAGGTTCCTCTCGTGGACCAATTTGTTCACCCAAGGAAAGTTGTTCCCGTTTCCGAACTGCTGGAGTATATTCGATCGACCTTCGACGACGAGGATGTACTGGACTCATTACCCGTCGAGGCGGCGGCGAATCCGGGCGCATGGCATGCATGGAAAGCTGATCGCAGAGGTGGGCATACTCCTGGTGACTTGAAACGGGGAAGCCCGCAGGCTCGGCTCCCTGGGGACTGGCATTGGGATGGTATTTGGGCTCGCCGAGTACAGACTGAGATCGAGACCAGCCATTCCGATCCAATGCTGTTCGGCAACGCTTCTCGAGCAGGCGATGACATGGTAAGGAATATCGCGATGTTCCACTTCTCCACGCGACACTGACAGACGACAGATACGATTCTCGCGGCTGGACGATGCGACTTTGGGCTCGGTGAAAGAGATGATGGCTTCGGTGGCGAACGTACATAAAGAGTGATGGAGGCGCTTGCCTCAAATATACCCAACAAATGCTAGACACTTCCTCGTTCCTTCCCACGGCCAGGGCGCCGACCTAAAACGCCTCCCGCGGCCAGCAGTCACGTCCACCGTGCATACATCATTCTCACAAGATGTCCGATACTTTATCTCTGGATTTCAAGAGCTCCGCATTGCTTATTGCTTTGGTCTTGGTTCCTATCGTCATTTTATTCTGTGCCGTCGCCGTGGCTCTGGCCTGCTCCGTGTACTGCAGCTGTCGGTTCAATATACCTTCCTGGCTCTCCTGGCTCCCTTGCCGGAATCGCTATCATCGAAAGAAGCGCCTTCGCTCTGATTTAGAGAGTAACACCGGCCGAGGCACAGAGACTTCTGAGGTACCATTACATTACGGATCGCCCGTTCGCAGTCGGGAACATGTTTAGAACAAATAAATTCCCCATGGATGATGCTACTCCAAGACCCCCCACCACCAAGAAAGCCGTCCTCGCGCACACTCGAAGTGTTACATCGTCAAAATCATATCCACGCATCCCTCGGCGGTCTTCGTCGCTATCTACGAATGCGGAAAATAGCTCCAATGATACAGCGATATCGACTAGAACACCATCTCTAAGCAGCAGTTTATACCGGATCGATGTCATGAAAAGAAGACAACAACGTGGCCGAGAGTACTCGCAAGAAACGGGTATATCTCTTTGGGATTCATTGGAAGAAGATCCTTTTTCCGTCATCATGGTCGCGACCCAGTGCCCGCAGTTTCTGTTTCTTTACTAATCTGGATACATAGATCCCAGAGACGCCGACCAAATTACAAATGCGTGATCAACAGGTTCGGCGTCGAAAGTCTCACTTGTTAACAATCCGCTGGAGTTCTGGCTCTTTCGGCAATTCAGCGCTAGATCTGTCGTCTAACCTGGCAAATTCCTCCATTGGAACGAAGTCTACATCGAACCAGGGGAAATTTCCAGAAGAGCAGAACCCCTGGGAAAACTCACAGTATCTATGCCCGATGGACTTGCCTGTCGCCTTCGTCAATGTTCATACAACCACTAGCAGACCACAAATCGGTTTCGGCACGGAATGTGTATTGGCTAAACTCCATGTCTCTGCCGATGTCAGCTTCGTTCCATTGCCCGATCCCTCGAGTCTTGCACCGCTGGACATCATTATTCTCCTAGACAGTTTGTCAGTTGAACCGTCTCTGATTGCATTTTCATTGTACTGATCTCCATACTAGGCCCAAGGTACCCGGCAACTCGCTGACACAGTTTACCATTGGAGTAACGATTCTAGCTTCGAATACTGTCCAAAATCACGATCGCATTGCTCTCGGATATGTGGATGGAGCTGCCACGAACCAATTTCAGTTATTGCTTCCATTAGGGTTCCATTCTGTGGACGATATTCGAGCCGCTCTCAACATTTTTGTTCGTCTCACGCCGTTCGACAAACAAGACCCGCCGGACCTCGGGGTTGCCATTCAAGAAGTTTCCAGGGTCTTCAGCTCTTCCCCAAGAATTGCGTATTGTCACTTATTTTTTGTTTCTTCGATGTTGCCTGCAAATTACTCCGTGCCTTGGATCGATCAGGCAATCGGTTTCCACACAATGACCCCCCAAAGCTTTGTGCCTTTGACTCACCTGAATAAACAACCCGGGTGGCATATCTTTTATGACTTCGGCACTGAAGAAACCCACAAGAAAAGAACACACTTTACACGGGACGTTCAAAATGTGATTCGACATATCCGTGTCGGTCTCCGCCCCGGATTCCTTACACAGGTCAAAATTAATTTGACACCTGGGTCCGGGTGTCAAATAGAACCAGTCAACAAAACCTACCAAATCGCATCGCTTCGTCCCGGGGAAACATGGACTCTTCCGGTGCGGGTCACCGTGCCCGTGGCATTCCAAGAACCAGATAGGGATGAACTCCAAAAACTACCTCCAATCGCTATGGAGACGATTATTGGCATCAACAAATTCCTAATGGGCTGGGTTAGAGATATACCTGAGAGAATTCTCACTGTCAACGTTGAATACCGCCATTCACTTCTACCAACAGAGTGCATTATCAATCTTCCAGAACGTGTCACTAGTCTACTCTGCCGGCACGCACATCACCACCCCAAGCCGGATTTCTCTAGACCAAGCACCAAGTCCGTCCAACCTGGCGAAAGATTTATACTGAGTACGGCATAAAGCATTTAGATATCCCGTCAAAACTTGCTGCTTTGCTGTATTTATCTTTACCCCGTTGTTTCTTGCAGTTTTTATTGTCACCATTGCCAAAGCCTTTTGTCCATCGTGATTCATAGGATTAACAAAAATGCCATTATGTACAGGCCTGAACCGAATGTCTACACTGTACCTTCCGTGGCCTATCTAGCACTGAGTAGACACAAGTTGGACACAAGTTGGTAATCCATTGGCCTTAGATGCGACTGTAAACATTCCCAGTCAATCGCCATGTCCCCTTAATGAGATCCGCACACTTCTCTCCGATACCGTAGGCCGGCATTTGCGTGTGCCCACCATGCAAAGTGGGCATGACACTACAATCTGCAACACGCAGACCAGAAACGCCGCGGACCTGCATTTTCTCATCCAGAACTGCCATGGGGTTATCGTTCTTGCCCATGGCACACGTTCCTGCGGCATGGTAGCCTAAGGGATAACTGTTAGTACCAGAAAGGAAAAGGTCAGATGTTCAAATATTCTAACTCACAGGTAGTAGCATGCTCCTTGACATACGGCACCCACTCCTCTCTTGTCTTGTAGCTATGATGGTTCAAGTTAGGTGGCCAAGAACCTTTGACAATATCCTTAGTGCCAGCCCCCTTCATTACAACTTCATTGCCAAACCGGCAAGCCTCACTTAGAACTAGTAGATCCATCGGATCAGCCAGATAGTTACAATCCACAATAGGGGTTTCCATGGGATTAGTCGAGTTCAAAGTCACTGAGCCACGAGACTTGGGCGCAAACAATTCTGCAATCATTGAAAACGCATGTTTCTGATCAATCGGGAACTGGTCGTATTGTTTCGGTCCACCATAGCATTCGGTCGTGAAAAACTCGATATTAGGCTGAGCGGGAGTGAGGCCCATGGGGTCGCGACCTGGTAAGCGAGGGGCATTTTTCCATAAGGGCTCATCCTTGAGCCGCTCGTCTATTCTGGCGAAAGCGAAGGCGCCGAATGGGAATGTGGAGAGAAATCCGGATTTCTTTTCTTTCCATTCCATGTAGGTCTTGTCGAAGTTATCGCCGTGGTAGACGTGGTAGTCATTTGTCAGACCTGCTTTCTCAGTTTCGTAAAACATGAAGACAATCTGCAATTATCAGTCATGGACTCAAGTGGTTGACAGGGTAGGGAGCTGACCAAATGATCCATGAGGTTTCTGCCGACACCTAGAGAGTTCACTGTGCATTCAATTCGGTGCTTCTCCAGCTCCTCCTTGGGCCCGATGCCAGATCGAAGCAAGATAGCAGGACTACAGTACGCTCCACCAGAGATGATAATTTCCTTTCGAGCAAAGAACGTTTTGGAGCTACCATCGGATCCCTTGGTCACAACACCCGTCGCACGGGTCTGGTTTCCTTGCTTGGTGAAGGTAACTTTATCAACTGTTGTATCCGTCTGGATAGTGATATTACCTCGGTGGTTCTTGTTGGTCACAAAGTCGGCACCGGTTGTTCGAATGCCCTTATAAACTGTACGGGGCGCATGGCCGCAACCCTGCGCAACGTCTCCCGTACTGAACATATCATGGTTCAGTGGCATTCCCTCAGAAACAAAGGAATCAATCAAGAGTTTTGAGATTGGTGCTAAATCGTGTGGTTCGGTATGCAATGGCCCAGAATAGCCATGACTGGCCTCATCGGTTTGGAACCAGGGCTTAGGGTGGAATGTTTCCGACTGTGATTGTCAGATGGATTCGTATCGCTTCTTGAGATACATGGTCTCACCTTTCTCATATATTTGAAGAATTCTTCGCCACTCCACCCATCTAGTTCCCAATCATCGTAGTCTTGCTTATTTCCACGAATACAAAGTGTACCATTACAGCCACTGCATCCCCCCAGGAAGCGACCGCGGCTCAATTTAACCTGGCGATTGGCCACGCCGGCCATGGGAGGCGTAATGACATTCCAATCGGTCTCTGAATCGAAATTATTTGACCATCTATATCTCATTAGTAACCGGCCCTCTTTCTGTGATCGAAGATAGCTTACCCGCCCGTCATATGTACATTCTCCAAATCTCTATTATGCTGCCCAGCTTCAATGAGAAGAACATTGATCTCCGGATTCTCTGCCAGGCGCCCGGCTACTACGCAGCCAGATGTACCACCACTGAGACCTTGGTTAGTTATAATTCAGGGTTGCGTGGCATTGCTCAATCTGACCCGCAGACAATATAGTCATAAGTGTCGTTCTGGGAAGCCATGGTGGTATGAACAAGTTCATACAGTACAAGGTCGTCAGAAGCGGGAAAGTAAGAAAGAAGCTCTCATCAAAGTACCAGCGATCGCTACGCCTTTAAATGCTCGCCTCAAAACACACCGAAGATAGCGGCAGGGAATTCCGCCTAACGCATGGAGGAGGGGCGGCGAAGGGCGAGGCACAGGCTAAGATCCTAACGGGGAAACTCCACCGGATCATCTTTCGTATACCGTCTTAGCTGCATCTAACGGGTCCATCGTGCTGAGCCACGCTGCAAACCTCGGACTCTTGCGGCCGAGGGGTTCATGGAGGTATCGACGATGCAGGACGGAATGAACAGGTTCGATTCCGCGGGTGAGATGGCATTCCCCCGCAGCAACTCTATTTCGCACCAATCGATCCCATCTGATCTCCAATCGATCTTGATTCTTGGTCGGCTTTTGTTGAAATTGCGGGTTTCCCCCGTGGGCCTGGTGACAAGTTGAGGTGGAGACGAGAAGAAAGAATCCAGTTGCGGGCCTCTCCCTTGTCGCAGCCTCACAGGGGCTAGCGGATTGGGTTCGACCGTGTCTACAAAAATGGGAAATCCCGGGAAATCTTAAGAATTGAGAAGGCTGGGTTGGCTGTGATCTACTGCGAAGCTGAAAAATTGGCAAGAGTCGGTGCGCCATCCTCGCTCTGCTTATGATTCCACACCGGATCGCCGTCATCGTTGAACTCAGCCCATTGGAAGAACGAACACCCTTCTTTTCCAGGTGCGTATCCGGCATAGCATGTCCACATATAGCGCCCCCGAGTCTCTTGCTTGCGCTGTGCACACCGAAGGATTGCATGTGTGCCACATCGACATCGGGGTGTGTAACGTGGGTGCAGAGTGTCCCGATACCAGCGGTATGTGATGTTGATTCGACGATTCCCCGCGACAGAATGAGGGGAAACAGTCTGGGCTGGAGCGATTGCATGTTTCCATTCCTCCTGCATTTCTGCATGCATGACGAGGAGAGAGTTGTGGGGAAGATGGATGGATATCTGCCCCTGTGCGTCGGCGCGGGCTGCGGCCGCTCTCTGATCTTTGGCGGATCGTGAGGGCGAGTTGATGCGATCCTGATTGGATTCATCATCTTCCTCACCTTCATCCCCGTTGTCCTGAGGGACGATCCGGCGGACTCGGAACTCCCGTTCCACGCCCAAGCTCAGACTGCCTATCACTGGGTGCGGCCCGAGGTAGGTCAGCTCATCTGAGTGATATCCCACACTCTCCATAGGTCCATTGTAACAGTTTACGAATGCTGCGTTAGGCCGCCATTCCTTCGGGGATTGGAATTTGAGTTTCTTTCCTTCCGGATATACCTCATTGATGCGTTTTTGTATCTCTTCGTTCACAATGCGTTGAACCTTCCGTGATGTGGAGCGCAGTTGCGGTGTTGCTTGCCGTACATTTGATCGATATGTTCCACCGTAAGTGTACTCGGATGTCTGCTGTTTGTACTCCTCCGGCGTGGAGACATATACGCACGCGGTATGTGGGCTTTGTACCGTCCGATTGAAAAGTTGGAATTCGTATTTGGAGAAATGCTCAGATTCATCCAGCAGTTCGACAAGCAGTTGGTTGGCCTCTTCTTGGGGGAGGAAGTTGTGTATGATCGTGCAAGGCGTATGAGCGGCAACGTCCTCGGGCGCATAGAGGTGCAGGGTCTTCCCTTTCTTGGGCATCATAGGCTTTCTATTATGCATGTTTTCGCTGAGAGATGTGAGCGATCCATCCTTGGATTTGGTCATGACATGGGATGACAATGATGTTTGAACGCCAAGAGAGGAGCTGGGAGTCGCTCGTTTTTTTCTCGGTGTCTGTGGTGCAGATTGCTGTGTTTTGAGCAGCGAAGACGCAGCCTCCACGGAACCATCGCATGATACGAGGATGTCAAGGATATCATCTTGCCCGACATTTGGGAAGAGAGATATCAAAATGGCGAGTTTGACGTCCGTCGAATCTTCACCGGCAAAATCTGGATTAGATGGGGATTCGGGGGGTACAGGTCCCACTGGACTGGGGTTCTCTCCAGAAATAGAGACCCTTCGTCGCTTTCTCTTAACAAATGCATCCATAGATGCCTATAATTGTTACCATATTCGACGGCAACTCGAGAGTTGGTTGGGTTTGAAATCAAATGCAGGACGATAAAGACCTTATCAGCACATGATTGATTTCAAAGTAGCCAATTAAACAGCACTCCATTTCCCCCCGCCTAGATAGATTCGCCCTTCACGATGATACTCCACTAGACACTTCATTTGTCGCAGTCCATTAAATACTTCCACTAACGCAGACAATGATACCATAGTCCAGCCATGATATCTTCCACGGTGCTCACCAATCCCATCAACTTTTTTACTCCAGTCTAAGCTGGCAACGTACGGCTTATCACCAAACCTTGAATCCGGGAAATTGTTCTCGATAACTTTGACCCAACAGCGCCCGAGGTCTGCGTTTTGTCCAGCCATGGTGGAAATGTCCAAAATAGCCCTCAGATGTGAAAGAACCCCGTCATCTACCATCAGACAGACACGCAATCTACTTGGCAGTTCTGTAGCTGGAATCGCTAGTGAGACTTTGTAATCGTGAAATGCTTCACGAACCCCAGCTTCGTCCAAGCTGTCGTACATATCTTGTGCGTTGAATACCTTCGAAGCATAGGATTTCTCAAGTAGTCCGAGTTGCTCTTCCGAGCCAGTAAATGTTCGATGTAGTGATCGACTGATGGCATCATTGAGGCACCGCAGGAAGACGGGAAGAAGGCGTTTGCTTTCCGGTACGTAAGATGTTCGATAAATGACGGGTCCCCAAGTGAAAACTAGAAAATCACGTTCAGGACCTGGGGGGAGAGATCGTAAACCTGGAGACAATCCCAATCGGTTGACTTCCTGCTGGAGGAAAATGTCTGCGGGAGAGCTGAAGGTTTCCGGCTCGGCCATGACAACTGTCGTATGGAAATCCCAGTCTCACTTGCGTGTTCTGTCGAGGCGATTTCTTCAAAAAGAGCCTCCCTTGAATAAAGAATAAATTATAGGATTTAAGGGAAGCTCAGATTGATATAGGTTCGTCTAGGCCGGATATGGCGTCATGCTAAGTTTTTGACGGTTGAAGAGGCGAATTTTGGAAGACGGTTCCGAGATAATGCTTAACGATTAAGCATTTTACCCAATAAGGCATGAAGCCAGAAAATCTAGGAGCATCCTCATTCCTCACCCCAGCATCGCCAGCCGGTCAATGAGATCTGCGGGATAAATCGGTTCTTGACGTCAACGATATTGAAGCTGTCGGACCTAATTATCACTCGGGGGCTCGCACTAGAAAGCATGTATACACCAATCTTACGTTTTTTTTTTTTTTTTTTTTTGCTAGAATATACATAACTCTGTAAGCTTCCACGGTTACTTACCGCTGTAATACTATTACAAGGTTTCTTCGTTGTCCGAACTATATCTCGGAACTTGAAGTATTTAGCCCGGCGGCCTCGAGGACACCAAATCCCTCCCAGTCAGATTCCAAGGAACAATAATCCGATTCAATCAAAGAGATACAGCCGTCAAATAAATACACCGGTCTCACATTATCAGTATCGCAAGTGGAAGCCTGGCCGGAATGGCTGAGGTCAGTTCCTTTCGCGCGGGAAGTGTGCCTGATAAGCGTGGCCCGCCACGGAAGGTCGACCTCGGCCCATCGCATTTGATCCTCCCCGCAATCCCGATGTCATTCAATTCCCCGACTCGGACGCGCCGTGCTGGACACTGACCCTGATTTTCACGTGTGATACCCTATACCTTCAACTCCGTCATTCTCTCTTTCTCGTTCTCAGGTCGTCTCCGACATCGAGTGACCGGCGTCAATCGGTCTGTCGCTCATTATGCTCCACTTCCGCACACAGGGCTACAACGGCTGCGCGGTTAAATACTCGCCTTTCTTCGACAATCGGTTAGCTGTTGCCAGCGCAGCTAACTTCGGTCTGGTTGGAAATGGTCGACTGTATATTTTGGAGTTGACCCCCAATGGGATTGTACCTGTAAAATGGTAGGTGGATTTGCCTCGATTGCGCTCGCCGCGGAGGAGGATCTACCTTGTCCTCTCCAGCTTGGAATATCAGGCTAACGATTCAACCCCGTTCACCATATTAGGTTCACTACTCAAGACTCCCTCTATGATCTGGCCTGGTCAGAAATCCACGAGAACCAAGTCCTCACTGCGTCCGGCGATGGCAGCATCAAGCTGTTCGACACGTCGGCCAACGACTTCCCCATTCAAAACTGGAAAGAACATGCACGCGAGGTCTTCAGCGTTAATTGGAACCTCGTCGCCAAAGACCGCTTCTGCTCCAGCAGTTGGGATGGCACGGTACGCGTTTGGTCGCCGCATCGTCCACAGTCCCTCCTCACCCTCCCCACCCACAGCTGCACCTATTCCGCCGCCTTCTGCCCTCACAACCCTGAACTTATCTCCTGCGTAACCTCCGACTCCTACGTCCGTATCTTCGACCTGCGGACGCCCGCCTCCGCCTCCAACCACCTCACTGTTCAAATCCCTATTCACGCGGCCCCCGCGCCCCCCGCCATTCCCGGTCAACCCGGTATTCCTCCAGCACCATGTGCGCCCGCGGAGGCCCTCACTCATGACTGGAACAAATACCGACCTACTGTCCTAGCTACAGCAGGCGTTGATCGCGCTATCCGGACATTCGATATCCGGGCCCCGCAGCAAGGCCCACTAACTACTATGCTGGGTCACGAGTACGCCGTTCGCAAGCTGGCCTGGTCGCCCCATCTTTCGAACGTGCTTCTGAGCGCTAGTTATGATATGACTTGTCGCGTATGGAGTGATCAGTCAGATCCCAGCGCAGTCGGTGACATGGATCTTATGCGCTCCGGACCGGTGAGTCCGGCGGTTGGCATGGAGCTGGGACGGATGGGTAGACATACCGAGTTCGTGACTGGCGTTGACTGGTGTCTATTTGGTAGCGAGGGCTGGTGCGCCAGTGTTGGCTGGGATGAGAGTCTTTATGTATGGGATGTAAGAGGTACAATGACTTAATGTTATAATCCAGGCATAACATAGTCATCCCAGATGATATGGGAGATCATTTTGCTATCAGCGCCTCGTCTGGTGAAAATTACCAGCTATGAATATATCAACCAGTTTGGATAATTTCGCGGGCAGAGTATTCTAAACCAGCGCACCCTTTTTTGGGTATCAAAGTAGCTTGGCTAGTAGTTGGCTGCGTCTGGCTACCATCTAAACATTTTCAATAAACATTTTACTATTCATGGTCTAACACTTCAACTACATAGCCCATTGTCTAAAACAGGATGAATTATGGATATCAGTCATTGCATTTCGTAATTTTTGTGTCCAAGCTCATCGAGCTCATCATGCACTATGCACAAATCCAGTCAGGAACATCGTGCTCAGTCTATCAACACTCATAGGGGTTTTGTAGCCCTGTTAAATCAAGTCCATGCAACGCAGGTTGCCTCTCGACGCACCCTTCAATGGATTTTCGATTCCTTCAATAGTCGATTACCCGAGAATGGCAACCAAAAGAACAATTTTATGATTCCAAATGCCATTCTCGGATAGGGCATGACGGAACGGTTCGCGCTATATTCTCGACATTTATCTGCCAAGTCTGGCCTCAGTCTTCGTACGTTCCTGGTCCCGGACCTGAGCAATCTCATCCTTGGTGGCATTCACCCGAACGTGCACCTGGTTGAATGGGTTCTCCTCGCTCTTATCGAATTCCTTTCGGCAAAGATCAACGCGTTGCTGTCGGCGTAGGCCAGGGTTTTCCTCCTCGATCTCCGGTAGACGGCGGGCCTCGAAGGCAGCATAGGCGGCCTTGAAACGTCGCTCCGGGTGCTTCTCAACCTTCGAAGTATCCTTGTTTGTCAACGAAAGAGCGTCCAGAGCATTGTCGATACCAGTGGCATTGAGGGCAGAGCTTTTCTTGCCGGCCGGGGCGTCATCCAGTTGGGAAAGGTCGAGGCCACGAGACTTCTTTTGCGCGGTCTTTGCGCCGGTACCCTTAGCTTTGGATGGTTGAGAAGATTCTTCTTCGGCGAGCATGGCATCACGTTCCGCCTTCTTGCGAGCAGCCTCGGCCTTCTTGGCTTCTGCATCCTCTCTACAGACGACAAGAAGACATTGGTTAGGATTCACCCTGTGCAAGCAAACAAGTATCTCGATTATACTTACTTCTTAGCATTGCTCTTCGATCCCTTGGCCCATTGCTTTTCCTCTTCTGCGCTACGCTTCGCGTCTTCTTGAGCCTTCTTTCCGGCGGCGGCTTCAGCTTTCTTTGCAGCTGTCAGTTCTCTCTGTTGAATGCGTGGCAATGGCGGGGGCGGGGTCAACATACGCGGGCGTTGCCAGCAGCCTTCTTAGAGTTCTCTCCAGCAGCTTTCTTGCCTCCCATGTTTATAACGCTTTTTCGAAATTCGAACGCTGCACAGGTTTCGATAAAAGGTGTAATAAAAGAAGAAAAGTGGATTGAGCTGGCTGATGATCCGATCCGCCAGACGATTGTGCCGGCTCCGACGTAGGCGGTGTCCCCTCCTAATGACTAAGCTGGAGGTTCCTGAGCCATCGATCGATTTCCAGTGTTAAATAATGCCAGACAAATAGAAGCAGGCTTCTCTCTTTACGAGAAACCCCTTTCGGCCTTGATGAGCCATATAAAAGGTTCAAATAAATAACTCGGATGATATGGAGGTCTGACTCAATAGTGTTGCCTGCATATTAAGGTGTCGATGTCCAAATGCGCTGGGGTTTGTCATCGCGCTCCGCCTCCGCGACAGCTTCACCTATCATCTACCCTCCATCTGGCCTCGGACTCGAGAATGGCTCTGATATAACCAACAGAACTATTCTCTGAGGTACCGTTTCTGATATTCGCATTCTGTTTTCATCCTAGTCCTCCGCTCCGCCAGCTGTGCGGCCGAAATCGCCCTCCTCCTCCTTTCCTGACTATGTTCTAGCCCTCGAACGTCTCACAATGATTTCGTTCTTCCGCTTATTGCAGGCGCTCTCCCTGCTACTTCTCGTCAGCTCGGTCGTTGCAGAACATAATTCTAATTGGGCTGTGCTGGTTTCTACCTCACGATTCTGGTTCAATTACCGCCATCTCGCCAATGTCCTTTCTCTATACCGAACCGTCAAGCGGCTCGGCATTCCCGACTCGCAGATTATCCTCATGCTTCCGGATGATATGGCCTGCAATCCTCGAAATGCATTCCCCGGAACCGTCTACAGTAATGCGGATCGGGCCGTCGACTTGTACGGCGATAATATTGAGGTGGATTACAGGGGCTATGAAGTGACGGTCGAGAACTTTATCCGATTATTGACCGATCGTCTCGACGAAGATGTCCCGCGCAGCAAGCGTCTCGGCTCTGACGCCGGTAGCAATGTTCTGGTGTACATGACTGGTCACGGTGGAGACCAGTTCCTGAAATTCCAAGACGCAGAGGAGATTGGCGCGTGGGATTTGGCCGATGCATTTGGACAGATGTGGGAGAAGAAACGTTATCACGAACTTTTGTTCATGATTGATACATGCCAGGCCAATACGATGTACACGCATTTCTACTCGCCCAACATCGTGGCCACGGGCTCTAGCGAGCTGGACCAGTCCTCATATTCTCACCACGCTGATAACGACGTGGGAGTCGCTGTGATCGACCGTTGGACATATTATGTGCTGGAATTCCTGGAGACGCAAGTGACGAGTGCCAACTCCAAGTTAAACTTGGGAGATCTATTTGACTCTTATGACGAATCGAAGATCCATTCGCAGCCGGGTGTCCGATGGGACTTGTTCCCTGGTGGTGAACCGGAAGGCCGCCTGCGCACTGTTGTGGATTTCTTCGGTAATGTGCAGAACGTCGAAGTTGAGAATGCCAATGCGACTGAGCCTGGGTCTCTCAAGGAGGACCTCGCCGAAATTGCACGACTGGCGGAGAAGTGGCGTAAGCGTGGTGAAGAGTACTCTGCCATTCTGGGCAACTCGTCCCAATCTCATAGTGAAAGTCAACGCTTTTCTGCTGTTGGCGTGGCCCCCAAGAAGACCGTTGGTCCGACGAAGATGGCCGAGGATAACAGCTGGGGCAAACGACTGGTTGGTCTGTCTGTCGTTGGCACATGCACTGCGATCTGGGTTGCCGGGTCCATACTAGGCCGTTCAGCCGCCTGATGCGGTGGAAATATGTCAATTCTATAATTCTTTCATTTCAAATTAGTTTGGTTTTGGTACGATCATGTATAGCATTCGGATGGTGCACGGCGCTCAGCGTGAAATTTCACACTTTACTTTTCTACGAATACCACGTAAATTCACTAGGGTCTTCTGCCATTTGAATGTAACTTTACTAGTAGATGGATTTCTCGATCATTGAGTTTTGCCCATCAAGCACGGCCTAGTAGTATTTATCGGACATTCACCACATTCATATATGTCGTGACACATCGCTTGGAACATCATGTACTAGTGGGTCTAGTATTATATTTTGAATTTCAGAAGAACGCATTTTGATATTTCCGTTCGCCTTTTCCAGCCTTGCATTCACCATTGTTGAATCTATTCTTGGGCGATCGGAGCCTTACCAGGCCGACCTCCGGAAGACGGGAGCTCGGGGGGCGGCTATCCGAGGCCATGCTTGGTAACCGGTTTTAGTACATATTCCTTCGATCTAGATGATCTACAGCCTCGAATATGACCAAGTATAAGAAGTGTCGGATCTCGTCCCACAAATCAACAGAAACCAACATCATCCTACTATGTCTCGACCCAACACTCTTTTTGGCGGCGCCTTAATTGGCACCAGTTTCACCACTGCAGCCCAAGTCCAAGAGCTTCTCGACCACCTCAAATCAGTTGGGATCAACCGAATTGATACCGCATCCAGATATTCACCCACAAGCCCAGGCTCTTCCGAGCGGCTGCTAGGCGAAGTCAGAGCTCAAGAGCAAGGCTTCATCATAGATACGAAGACAAGCACAGCTGGCTCTTCAAATAGCGATGGGTCTGGGTCTTTAACTGCTGTCAATATTGCTAAATCAGTCAAAGAAAGCTTTTCTCGGCTGAAGGTTGACAGAGTTCATATTCTATATTTTCATCGTCCGGACCCCGACACTCCAGTCGCGGAACAAGCTGGCGAAATCCATAGACAGCATCTGGAGGGCCGCTTTGAGAAGGTAAGTTGCTTGCAATCACTGGCAGCTCGCCAGTTGACTTTCGAGTTCTGAAAATCGACTCCAGTTTGGACTCTCAAATTTTCCACCTGAGCTCGTGGCGGAGTTTATTGCTGTCTGTGAAAAGAAGGACTATATCATGCCTAGTGTATACCAGGGTCTATATAATCTTCTCAGCCGGGAAAGTGAGAAGACATTGTTCCCCTTACTGAGAAAACACGGGATTGCTTTCTATGCCTACAGGTGCATCAGTACTGTCCAATCCTTCAATCTCAAGGGCAGAGCTAACAGAGTCTCAGTCCTCTTGCAGGAGGTTTCTTGACCGGTCGAGCAACTCGTGGTGACGCTGCCGGCACGCGGTATGCACCGGGCAATGAAACGACCTCTGCTTTAAACATGAAGTATGACCAGCCAGTCATGCATACGGCGGTAAGTGATCTGCTGGACACCATCGAGCCGCTGGAGATCAGTGGGGCGGAAGCATGCTTAAGATGGCTCTATTACCATTCGATATTGGGTGCAGAGGATGGAGTGATCTTAGGGGCAAGCAATATTTCCCAGATTGTGCAGAATATGACCGACATCTCCAAGGGGCCATTGCCAGAGATTGTTGTGCAGAAGATCGACTCGCTGTTCACGCAGCTCCACCAGTGACATTGAGGAATTCAGTACTGTTTTTTTTTTCTGTTGGCGATGAAAGCCTTTGGATCACACTGCCCACGGAATTAATGTATAGAAAGCCTGGCAGTGAGTATATTAGCCTATATAGCAAGCCACTTTGCAAAGCTCAATAACAGATCTTGGGTATTCAGTCGATTGCCCCCCAAGGAGCATTACAGAATGTTCCCACGGAAAAAGAGGATCCACATCGCAAGCAAAATAATCAAAATAATCAAACGAATAATTAGAAGTATGAAGCAGGGGGAGAAGCAGAGTGGGTTTCTCGGCGACGGGGAATGGAAATGGAATCTCGGGCACGTGCCCCTGCCCCGACGCGTCGCGCTCCACGCCAACGCCCGACTGCCAAAGGACCAGACCGACTTGCGCTTGACCGTGATCACTGCGAATCGCCCGTTTGCAGGCGGAAATCCCACCCTTTTGTCCGATATTCTTATTATACATGCTCGCATGTGTTTCTAATTTGCCTCCTTAGCTGGCCATGTATCTTCCACGGCAGCTCATCTCCCACCTATACCTCCAACTCCTCCGCACCCACCATCCGCTCTCCCCGCCAGTGTTGATTCTCGTGGCTCTCGAGCCAGATGCACTGTGTGCTTGTCGAATCCTTACGGCCCTTTTAAAACGCGACTACATCCCTCACAAAATCCAGCCCGTTGCCGGATATGGTGACCTCGCGCGGTCCGGGGAGGAATTGGTTCGCCCCATGCAGACCACCAATGGTGGTAGTGGTGGTGTGGTAGTATGCCTCGGCGTCGGCGGACTGGTTGATCTGGCCGAAATTTTAGGCATGAGCCAGCCGGAAGAAGAAGTTGAAGAGGACATGGGAGGTGTCGAGATCTGGGTATTCGACGCGCGCCGACCTTGGAATCTGGGGAATATCTTTGGTGGACAAGCGGGCATGGGTCAGGAAATGGCGGAAATTGATGCTAATGCGCGGCGGCGTGGTCGCGGAGTCGACAAAGGACGTATTACCCCTGCCTATTCATCCAAGAACGGCGGCATTATCGTATTTGACGACGGCGATATTCAAGAGGAACTTAGCGGCGAACGGGACGCATACTATGCACTGCTAGAGATGCCTGAAGTGGATGACGAGGCGAGCGATGCTGATGATGACGAGGATATGCCAACGGGCTCCAAAAAGCGCAAGTCGTGGTCGGGGCGCGAGGACGACGAGGATTCAGATGAGGAGGATGGCCCTCCACGCCAACGAAAACGAAGCAATTCGGTATGAAGGCTATGATTGCCATAGTAGATTAAATGCTGACGTACTTCGCAGGGATCCTCAATTGTCTCGTCTCCAAGTCGACGGAGAAGGAGGGAAATTAATTCCTCAAACTCATCACGCTCTGGGACACCAAATAGCGACTCGCTTTCGCTAGACGAACCGAAGCAGCCGTCAGCGCAATCACTGAAGCGACGCATAATTCGTATGAAACGAAAACACGAGGCGGTTTTGCAGTCTTATTATTCCTCCGGAACGTCATACTCGGAACCCATTTCGTCGCTAGTTTACTCCCTCGCATCTGAACTTGGGCGCGAGGATAACGACCTTCTCTGGCTCGCTATCGTCGGAGTTTCTAGCCTGGAACTAAGCGGCCGAACAATGACTGGTGTCGGCATTTCAAATTCTTCGGAAGAAGGAGGCTCTGCCGGCTGGGGTGGACAACGTGGAGAGCAGATTCGCCAAATTCTTCGGGATGAAGTTCACCGTTTGAACCCACCTGATCCGCATGAGCGTGATCGAGATATCAGAGGGGAGATTAATGGCGTCATTCCTACCACGGCCAGGTCCCCGACTGATACATCCATTCGTCTGTCTCCAGAGCCCCGCTTCCTACTCGTCCGCCACTGGTCACTATACGAAAGTATGCTGCACAGTCCGTACCTGGCCCCGAGGCTTCACGTCTGGACAGAACACGGCAGGAAACGACTTCACAAACTCTTGGCCAAGATGGGCATCAGTCTCACCCAGTGCCATCAATATTATACCCATATGGATATGGAATTGAAGCGAGTACTACGTGGTCGACTCCTCAAGTACGCCCCTATGTACGGTCTGGATGGCCTAGTTCCTTCGGATCCCTCTGGACATGCCAAGTCTCGTGAAGGATGGGGCTTTGTTCGTTGCTGGGGCTGGAAGGCATGTCTCTCTGCCACAGATGTCGGTGTCATTATGGGTGCTATGTTAGAAGTTGGACCACACGAGACCTCCGCATCCTGGGATGTTAAACGTCTCCCGCGAGCTCGAGGCTCCAACGATGATGTTGAGAATGGAGGAGGGACCGGGGAATCGGATTTGGCTAGCCTTCTTCCTCGGTTCTGGAGTGCATACGACGCGCTTTCATTGACGTCCGACTCCCCTACTCTTCTTATGGAAGCATTGCCATTGGCTCAGCATCTTCACCGTGCTATTCTTCGCACTGGCACGTCACTGCTTTCCAAGCACCAAATCCGTCACCTTCGGGCATTCCGCATAGCTGTTGTCAAAGATGGGCCTGACGTGAAGCTTTTCACCAACCCAGGAGCCTTGACAAAACTCGCATTGTGGATCGCTGAGGCCATTCGTGTCCAAGAGCGGGAAAAGGGAGATTCGGTCAAAATCGGCCGGAAACGTGCAGCAGGTACCCCTCTCGTCCTTGCCGGGCTAGATGAGGACCGTGATCTATATGTTGTGGTGGGAACTGGCGGTGGCGGAGGTGTGATTGACTATGCTGCCATGTCTAAACGCCAAGAGGAGCGCCGTAAAAAGAAGGAAGCCAAGGACAAGAAACAAAAGGAGCGAGAATCTCGCCGAGCACAACGCGCCGCCGAGCGGGCCGAGCGAGAAGACGACGATGAAGCTGAAGACGATGAATCCGATGAATCCGAGTCTTCATCTGAATCCGAGTCCGAGGACGAGGATTCAAGTGGAAAGAAGCACCTCTTACGCAATCGGTTCGGTATTGCCTTCCAAGAGGTGGTCCAAGAGACCAATGCCCGTGTCCGCATCGACAGCTTTGATCACTGTGTGGTTGAAGTTCAAAAAGACGACCTGGGCGGTTTCCTTGAGGCGTTGAGCTTCCGCAGTGTGGTGGGCTAAGCCCTCTTCGCCTGACCAAGTTACTCATTCACGCAGTCTACGACCCTCTTGCACACTGATTTACGCGTTTTCGTGGGGGATTGGGAGGAGACTTGGGGCGGAATGGCTAGGAAACTGGACTTCGGCGGAGAATTACACGAATCATTGATGCATTCTTTTCTGCTGCCAGCATTTATCACATCCGTGTCCATGATCATCTTGCATCTTGCATCTGAGGTCTCTCCAGGCTCGGCGTTTGATGGAGTTTGAGTTTTCCTGTGATCTATATTATTCAATAGCCATCTGAACGAATCTATTA
This sequence comes from Penicillium sp. G339, assembly GCA_027569595.1. Lineage (NCBI taxonomy): Eukaryota > Fungi > Ascomycota > Eurotiomycetes > Eurotiales > Aspergillaceae > Penicillium > Penicillium sp. G339. The sequence goes on from JAPDFJ010000026.1 coordinate 404,643, forward strand.
CCCTACAGACTATCCTTCTAATCTGTCTTCGGCGTTGATCCGAGATATCTATACTCCTCGGTGCTTCCTCCCGAGATCGGATTTCTCTCCGGCCTCCCCGCACCCCGCAGTTTGGCCGAATTTCCGATTTCCCGTTCACTCAAAAACATACATCAACGCCGTCGCGGTACCAACAATTGACCGACACAAATTCGCATACTACTTCTGTCCTAATTGCTCATTGCCCTAACATGACGCATTTCCCGACTCTCTCCCGCGAGAGCACTCTCGCCGCCCTCCCCACCGAATACCCGACAGACGCGCAAGACCAGATCTCACAGATCCTCAACACAGCATCTATAAACCGACTTGTTGTACTAGACGATGATCCGACCGGCACCCAAACCTGCCATGACATAAATGTGTTAACGGTCTGGGACATCGCAACATTGACCGCCGAATTCCGTACCGATTCTCGAGGCTTCTTTATCCTGACCAATTCTCGCGCCCTCCCCCCTACAGAAGCAGAGGTCCTCATCCGCACAATATGCGAGAACGTTTCCTCAGCCGCGAATTCTACGGGCAATAAAGTCGACATTGTCCTACGGGGCGATAGTACATTGCGCGGACACTTCCCACTTGAACCGGACGTCGCGCAGTCGGTATTCGGGCCTGCCGATGCGCTGATCCTGGCTCCGTTCTTTTTCCAGGGTGGCCGTCTTACTATCGATGACGTGCATTATGTTGCCGAGGGTGATAATCTCGTTCCTGCGGGTGTGACACAATTCGCGAAGGATGCCACATTTGGGTACAAGTCCTCTAATTTGCGGGACTATGTGCTCGAGAAAGCGCCTGGGCGGTTCTCAGCCGATAAATTGTGCTCTGTGTCCATCGATGAAATTAGAAATGGTGGACCTGATGCTGTTCGCGAGAAACTGCTTGCTGCACCAGCTGGCGGCGTTGTGATTGTTAATGCAGCGGCGGAGTCAGATATGCATGTTTTCGTTGCTGGTTTGCTGCTTGGTGAGTATTTCTTCCATATATCATTCAATAGATATAAGGATACTTTTAATCTAACGAAAATTATAAAGCTGAGTCCGCGGGCAAGCATTTCCTCTACCGCACCGGCGCGGCCTTCGTCTCGACTCGACTCGGTATCCGGTCGAAAGCCCCCATCTCCGCGATTGAACTCGGTCTCCCGTCTCCCAGACAGACGGGCGGGCTCATTGTGGCTGGGTCCTATGTGCCCAAGACAACCACGCAGCTGAAAGTTTTGACTGATCGTCGGGGCGCGACTGGTCAGCTAGCAATTATTGAGATCAATGTGGAAAATATGATCGCCTCCCCGGAAACCGCTTCGCAAACCATCGCACAGATCGTGAAAAAGACAGAGGACTACTTGAAGGCTGGCCAAGACACGCTTGTCATGACAAGTCGAAAGCTTATTACGGGCAACGACGAACTTTCTTCTTTGAAGATCGGATCTGCGGTTGCGGAGGCTTTGGTCAGTGTTTTGCAGAGGATCGAGGTTCGGCCGCGGTACATTATTGCCAAGGTACTTACCCCTTTTATCTACCCATATCTCAATAGTATTTTGCTAATTTCACCCTTAGGGAGGTATTACCTCGTCAGACGCTGCTACTAAGGGCTTAAATGCCAAGCGCGCACTGATTGTTGGCCAAGCAGCTCCTGGCGTTCCCCTGTGGCGATGCGACGAGGAGACATCTCGTCATCGCGGTGTGCCTTTTGTTGTCTTCCCTGGTAACGTTGGAGGAGAAACGACCCTATGCGAGTTGGTTGAGGGTTGGAGTTAAGACAATGTATCTCCATTGCTAAATATAAGACAGGCACACAAGTGAGCAGAATTATTAGACAATGTACAGGCTAAGGTATATTGAGAAGGCATAGAGAATGAAAATAATAGTAAAGGAATTTGTTTTCAGGCCAGTGTGGTAAATGGTAAAATTAGAAGATAGACATGAGGGTGAAAGGGTAGTCGAAAAAATCTATACCAACTGGAGATACACCAAACCAACCCCGTTCATAACACCTACGCTAGTAGGCAGGATATCAAGAAAAATAAGTGTAGATCGAAGATAAATCAAAACTGGATGACAACAGTTTATGGGCTGTAATCAAGAGTGACAGCCAGGCGAACGGCGCCAGCAACCAGGTTACCACCAATGCCATCTTCCGTGGCCAAGGCACTGGTGTAGGCGTTGGAGACAGTGCCCAGACCAGAGGTGATAGAAGAGCAAGTGTTATCCTCATGGACACTGCAGATCTTCATTCCCTGGACGGTAAGACCGGCGTTCTGGGCCTGGATGGCGGAGACATCGAAGCCAGACCAACCAGAGTTGGTCGTGGAACCGAAGTCAAATTCACCCCAGGTAGCAGCGTAGCCGCCGTAGCTATCGGTGGGAATAGAGGAGCCCTTAGCGGCGGCCCAGCCACCCTGAGAGTCGACGTCGAAGGCATAGTACTTGGTCTCGCCGGCGCCAATGGAGAACTCGTGGCAGGCGTTGCCATACCAGCCATCCATCTTACCGTCCGTGCCGATCTTGTTCCAGATCACGACATACCAGTCTTCCGAGTTGGAGCCAGAGAACTCCACGACGTATTTATAGTTACTGGCCTCGCTGGCCTCAACGGAGATGATGTTGCTGCCATAGGGGCTGCCCACGTTGCCCGTGTAGCTAACGCCAGAGCCGCTAGAGTTGGTGCTCTGACCGAATCCAGATGTCGAGAACTCGCCGCTGGAGGGGACGGTGCTCCAGTCAGCGCTGGCGCCTGAAGAGCTAGTGGAGGGCGTGCTAGTGCTGGTTGATGAGGGAGTGTATGTTGAAGTAGGAACTTCAGTAGTGGTGGGGACCACCGTGGAAGAAGTAGTAGGCACCTCAGTCTCGGTGGGGACGGGGGTGGAAGTGGAAGTCGTCAATTCAATAGAGCTCGTAGTGAAAGTCGGGATTGACGACGGGGTGACCGACGAAGTAGACTCACTACACGGGCAGTAAGTGACCGTGTTAGTGGTCGTGACGGTAGTAGTCGAGTCTACTTCCACCGCGCGACGCATATGGCCTTCATGACGGATATGGTGGCCGTGACGAGCGACAGCACCGCTGGCGAGAGCTGCCAGCAGCACGGCAGACGAGGTGAAACGCATTTTTAACAGGGAATGACTCGGTCAATACCTAAGTCAACACACCTGAAACGCAGAGAAAAAGTCGTCTCACGGGGACGAAAAGGACCAAAAGAGTGACTGGTATAAAGGAACGACTGGGAAGTATGAGGAATCTAGAATTGAAGAGAGCGCAATCTAATGAAATAAATGCAGCCCCGGGGGGAAGGGGGAACAGCGCTTCAAGTTTAATTAGGTGCACAGCCATCTGGATGATGGCGCCGGTGCTCTACGTACGCCTGGCGCTAATGCTGGGATGCGACTCATTCGACTAGGCCCAATGGCCGGGAGTTGACGTGTGCGCTGGAGTCAGTGGATATTGGCTTCCCCAGGGCAATGGCCCTATTGGTTCACGTCCGATATTAGTCCCATTTGGCTCCACCGATTTGTCGAATTTCTGTTGGAACCTACTTCTAGCCCAATTATCCCAACCGTCGAGGAGATGTGTTTGCTGTTCCTGATAATCCCATTGCATCGTCGGGCGAATTAGGGCATCGGCTGCAAACAGGTGATGTTCCTAGAGGATTGAACACCCCTTATAAAAAGTGGGCGGTAACAGAACCCGATCTAATGTTTCAGATTCTGTATAATAAGCTCACGTTAGGGCAGAAGTTAACGCCCCCAAACTCCCGAGGCCAAGGAAAATTTTCGGCGCCTGGCCGGGGCTGATCGCTGATCCATAGTGGCTGGCCGCGTGCCTCCAGGGCTAGCGGATCAGATTCTACTCCACAGAACCAAACTCGGGAGATTATCGAATTTGCGGTTCCAAAGAACAAATATCAACCCAGTTCAGAATGCTCCATGGACATGTACATATTTTCACGAGAAATCTTAGAATGTGACAAGAGTTTGGCTGTGTGATGACTAGCCGCCACCTGGTCGGGCGCATACACGAAGGCGGGTTCGGGTTAGGGCACGGCAGCCAAAAGCGGCACTAGCGACAGAACTATGTCCTAGTACAGGCTACCACCATTGAGGCCCACCGTTCAGCTTCATTAGGAGCGGTTTCTAGCATGTTCTGCAACAATGAGTACAAGCATCCTGTACGATTTATTCACTACATAACCTCTGTTCGGCACGACTCGGGGTTTCCCTATAGGATCGCTACCGACTTGCGGGCGACTCGCGATCATCACTCCATGTGGGCAGCGACCCGTCTGACTTTGTGTCGTACCACATCGCTTTCCACTAAAACAGATGAGGCAAGACTCTTGAGATAGGTTCCTCCTTGCTATTTGTCAATCCCACCATTATTTATTTGTAGCATGGCAATGATTCACACAACAAAATCGATCTATGAACCAACGGTTGCGGAGATCGAATTCGACCTTGTCTGATGTGCTGAGTGTACGAACAAACGCCATCTAGGTTGTTCGAGACAGGGATTGCTTCGCAGCCAATATTGGCTTTTCTATGTAGAGTTTTCCCTCGCCATTTCCCTCTGCATCTCCAGGGCGGTCTTTCTCCTCTCCGTGTTTCATGTTTTCTACTTCTGCTCCGTACATATAGCTCTTGTAGCTCATCCACATCATTTCACTTCTTGTTTCCCTACGCCGGCTCTCTCGATTCAAAGAGATCCTTTGCATATGAGCAAGCAACCAGCGTGCCAAAATCGGTGGAATTGACAGTTCCCCAGTGCTCCCACAGGGAGTGAAACCCCCCCGCCGGACAGATTCCCAGACGAGTCGATCATTGAAATTGCAAATAGCCGAAGCTGCGACGAGTCTCCCGACAGGTTAGCTGGCCAAAAGCCGCTCTCCGATTTATTAAGATAAAAACGAGTGCCTCCAGCTGCCCAGCCCTGGGATATAGGCACGAGGGGCACCGCACTTGCAGGTCCAGCCAGTGCAGCAGTGAGTTCAGCCACGACGACGACGATCATGACAAACATGATCTTCCTGTGTTTATTGCCTTTATTACCAAGATATTTCAACGTGCTATAGAATTCTTTCATCAAGAAGAACTCGAAGTTATTGGAGGTCAAGCCGGAGCTAACTACGCTGAGGGGCAGTCCATCTCCAAACAGTAGCTCGGATCGAACGAAGTTTATAACAACAAGGCCGAGACTATTCACCATCATTATCTCGCGGGCTTTCGCAACCAACTGGAGGAACATGAAGTTGATTTTCTCGGAGCTTACCAGCAACATTTTGTCCCTTCCCCTGAGCCGCAATCTGTCACAAACAAGCTCTTCACACCACCAATTAGGATCCTGACCATAATCTGCTTTGTGCCTTGTATTTTACTCTCTGGTCCACGAAGATGGAAGGTGTGGAACAGATGTAAAATTGATTGAATACTAGGAAGATTGGATCTCGATTTTCTACTGTAGATCTAGATCAGTGGGTCACCTGACCGCACCACTAACCCCTCTCATTGGTCGACCTTAATCTTTCCAGCCCACAAGATCTCCAGATTGATCTCCGTCTCAAATGTTCTCCCTCCTTTACCTTCTCTTCCTCGGCTACTATCATTTGATATACCAAGAAATAGTAGGGCTTTCGATCACCCCCTGTTCACTACAAACAGGGTTCGAATCTCACTTATATAGGCTTACGGAGAGGAAATCGTCCTTGTTCTATATACAAAAATAGCATAGACAATATCATTCTTAACATACTAGTAAGCCAGGTCATTTCTTATACCATTACTATAAACCTAGCCCTATGAGATACGCTATAAAGAGTCTACTGGTAGATTAAAAAGGAGATAGAGAAGGTAGATCCGAGATGTTTCTCTTGGCTTCTAATTATATTATCTTTCGAGTACGTTAGCCAAGAAACATAGAAGAAAATGAGATACTAGGCCAATTCAAAGAAAGATAATTGTCCAATTGAAACAAAATAATAATAACTTAAAGAGAAAGGAAAGAGAGGGGAGGGAAGCTCCCCTTAAGCTGAACATACATAAATAATTTTATAATCTATCTATAAAAGATAATAGGGTATCAACGACCAAACAACCTTTGCCCACAAAGATATGTCAATTCGAATTTACGTATGAATACCAGGTTGATTTCTCGGCTAGCCATAGTGCATATCTCATGAAAGGGCTCCGATTGTACCATCACCACCAGAAACTAACGCTAACACCGGCGCGTAATCCACGCACATAGTGCCACCACCCAACAGGGATATAGAGGCTCTCGCCCTCATGCAAGACTGTCTCGACGTACTCGGCATCCATAAAGCCAGGCCATTGCTCCTCCCACTGAGCTGCCTCGGCAGGGGAGAGTTCGATAGCAGCAACGTCTACCTGGGAGGTATTCGACATATCGATGTACTTACCCTTTGAGTCACCGGAATCGCCTGCAGAAGACCCATGCTTGGTTTTATTATCGGAAGGAACCCATTCCTTACCTCGAGGGTGGATCTGCGATGCGGGTGTATGCGGGGAGTACAGTCGTATGTACTTGGTCCCGACAACCTGCACGAGGATATTATGGTACGGATCATGGTGCAGTGGCGAGATAGTCCACGATGGTCCGATCCAGGTATTGATAATTGGATCTTGTGGAAACTCCGTCACCGATCCCGGGTCTGACGAATCATCAGGAGCAGGAGCAGGAGCATCTCCCTGCGCTTGCTCTGAATGGGAATGTGAGGCTATCTCTGCGGACGCAGCTTGCACAGCTTCACGCTCCCGACGCTTGCTCTCATACACGGGGGTCCCAGGCTCTGGGCCCGGCGGATCAATATAACAGTAATCCGGGACGCCTATATCATTTCGCAGAGCTGGAATCTGCGCCAACAGGTCGTGTTGCGCCATGTACCCCGTCTCTTCATCGTCGTTCTCTGCAGTCGAACAAATGCCCAACTCGCCTCGCCATAGGAATCGATCCGCGAATTCTCGAAACTCCATGATTTTTTGACCCCACCCTTCGTCCGTGTATGACCTGCCTACTTCCACGGGGACGAGCCTGCGCCCGCCAAGTGTCCGTTTCCACCAGTAATCACGCGAAGTCCAAGGTCGTGTTGACAGAGCCGGCCAATGATCTAGCGTATCGGTTATGACGAGAGGCTTGCGAATTTTTTGGATGTGGTGCTCGATCGAGTCGAAGGACGGTGCCGACACACGCGGGATGGGGTGTTCTAGGCGGGGGATTGGGAGCGAGTGTGGAGGGAAGAGGGATGAGGACATCTTTCTTCGTTTCGCCGGCGGCTTGTCACTTCTATCATCTATGTGAGTCTCCTTCTCGCCTTCTGTAGCTGCCTGCAGCGTTGACAACAGGGTCTCGACGAGCTTCTCGCGCAGCGGCGCGGCGGTCATGATCAGTGCTTTGTCCAGGATATGGACGACTTCCGAAAGCCATGCGGCCTCCGAGTCAATTTGAATGGGCGCTGCAACATTGGCGACCTCTTCCGCGAGTTGTTGGGGGTCCAAGTTGTGACCCTCATTCTGCTCAGCTTGTCGACTTAGCTTGCATTCGCGGATGATGACGAGACACGCTTTCGCGATGGACGCGTCCGTGTACAATCGTCGCCAGCAGACATGTACATCTTTGAAAGGAAAGACGTGTAAATTTGCGTCTGCTAACGCTAGAACTTCATCGGGCTCGTCGAAAATGTTTGTGAGGTTGTGACATTCGATGATTGGGTCCCCCTCAATTGGTTGGGCGATGGACGACACCGCTTGACTTATCACTGAGGGGAGAGACATGATCTGAGACTGTGGGGGTAAAGGAGCTATGGATAGAATTTTTCCATTGTGAAATGTGTTAAAGGGTTCCCTTCGAAAGGTTCCTTTTGCTGGGTCACGGGGAGCTGGTAGAGGGAAAGTAGTAGGATGTGCAAAGGGCCGTTCAAGTGATTCGCGTAGTCCCGCACTTTTGATGGCAGCCGGAAAAATAACACGCAGGGACCAAAGCAGTATCATAGTATACAGTTTATTTATATCGTGGGAATATTTCTAGTGTACATAATTCATAGTTACAGAATTTTACTCCAAATATTGCATCACCAATTTCGGGATGCGCGTCACCCCTTCGCCGCGCATGGCGCTGACAGGAACAGCGGTCACCTTCTCCTTCCAGCCATTCGCATGACCAGAAGGATGCTCCGCAGTGCCCTTCTCAACATCGGACAGGTATTTCTGCAGGGCTTGGTATTGCTCCATGGTGTGTTCCAGGTCAGCCTTGGTCGCAACAACAAACCAAGGCTTGGTGTAAATGGGTGACATAGGAAGGAAAGGCAGTGATCCAGATGATTGATATTTCAGTGGCTGCCCAGTCGGCTCATCGGCTGAGGGAGGAAGCTCGATACTCTGATCTAGCGGTCGGTGAAGATCTGGAAGCCCCGATCCTGAGGGATTCCAATCGATCACGCCCTCAGTCTCTTGGAGGGCAGGAGGCTCCTTGGAGTCGCTATCACGCAGTCTCTCGTACTCACCAAGTTCACGCCAAAGCTTCTGTAGCTCCTGAACAGGATCGCCGACGCTGAGATCAAGAACGAAAGCTAGGATACCCGCCCGGTCAATATGTCGGAGGAATCCTAGACCGAGGCCACGATCAAGATGAGCATCTTCCACCAACCCTGGAATATCTGCAATAGTAAAGTGGGTGCGTCGATTCTTCGACTCGACTAGCGGTCGGCCCTTATGATCATCGACAATCACTGTGCCGATATGAGGAGATAGAGTGGTAAATTCCCAGTTCCCGATCCGCGTGCGACTATTAGTCAATGAGCGCAGAAGCGTACTTTTTCCTGCGTTCGGTTTGCCGACCAATCCCACATCTGCTAAAAGCTTGAGTTCGAAATCAAGCTCTAGTTTCATTCCTCCCTCACCACGGGACGCGAATTTCGGCCGGCCCATCGATCGCGTGACAAAGTGTGGATTGCCCAAACCACCAGCACCGCCCGCAGCAAGAAGCATAGGCTTGTCCATCGGCTGTGACAGGTCGAGGTATATCGGTGCTTTCGGCTCCATTGCGGCGATATGTTGCCGCCGGGGCTTAAGTCGGGGAAAGTTCACGGTCAGGAAATCGGCTGGGTTAGCGGCGGGATGGAGTACCCAACGATCGTGTCGAATTGGTGTGAAATCAATCGCCTCTTCATCCATTGGCTCCTCTTTCGGCCGTCGCATACGTGCCAGCTCTTCTGCCACCGGGTCATGACGCTCGACCTCGCGTACGACGGTACCGACAGGAACTTGGATAAGGACATCATCGCCGCGTTTCCCGCCTTTGCTTTTGCCCTGACCGCTTCTGCCTCGTTCAGCCTTGATAATACCCCTGCGGGCAAGTTTATGCAGGCTAGTCATGCCTTCGACGGCCTGAATGTAGATGCTTCCTCCACTTCCGCCATCACCTCCGTTCGGCGGCCCTTCTTCGATGTATTTCTCACGTTGGTACGAGACGCAGCCATGGCCTCCGTGGCCGGCAAACATCGTGACATGACACTTATCTTGGAATATGAAGCGCGAGTAGTCTTCCGGTGCCGGGTTCAAATGCGACAGATCTGGGGTATCGTGGGAGGTGACGTCGCCGAGTAGTTCGTTTTTGACACGGGTGTTTTGCCATCTTCGGAAAGCAAGATTTGGTCCGAATGTTCGAGAGGGACAAGCCGTGGGATAGATAGTTCGTCCGGTAAGGAAGCGCCGCGTAGAGCGAGACAGACAAGCCTGAGGGTATGTCATGGTGCCGCGTGTTGGGAGCTATCTCTGGCTCATTCTGCCACGGCACAGCCGGAGAATGCGTAAGCTTTCACACGCTTTAGTTAGTGACTGTAGAATATCGATCACGCGTCTTAGCGCAGAACTCCCTTATTAGCAGTAGAGAAAGCCTTCACGAACTGAATGAGATGCTCGGCGTGGACTCGGCCTGGCTCAGGTGACCTGGAATTTCTCCAGAGATAAGAATCACGTGGTGATAACAGCTCTCCACCTTCCAGCGGCAGCCAATAGAATGACACACCTGTACTTACCTACTACCTATAGTACCCCCAAGGCATGGTAAATCTCTTTGGGAATTGGGGAACAACCATTGAAATTAAATTAACCTGGCATGAAATCTGAGTCGTTGAGCGTCGCCACCGCGTTTGGTTCCCGGGTGGCTGCAGTGCTGCCTGGCCACATCAAAAACGAGTGGCCTCGCGATGCCGAGTCGAGACTCGATATGACAAAGGCTGGCGCGTCCACGGGAACAGGAACTGTGTGAACAGCAAAGCGAAAAGCGACCAAACGGCATCTTCCCGTCCGATCCCTGTTTTTAATTAATTTGCAATGCGGCGTGGGATTTGCTGTCCTCGGAACCCTACCAATGCAAACCCTGCCATGGCTGCATGATGCCGTCGCGGCGCCATGTCAATTTGTCGAAGCTCGCGGCGGCCAATATACTGTACCGGAGTTGTTTATACTCGGCTATCTTGTCCACTAGCTATTTCCCATCGTATTTGAAGCCTGCTCAGCTGTGATGCTCTCAACAACATGGATTTCAGCTCGCCAGCGCGCCAAGAGGGTCTCGACTAGGAGGCAATGCGTCCCCTTTTTTCATTGCATTGTCCGGTTTGGTACTGGTAAATTTCAGCTCTACCAGATAAGTCGTGGTAGGTGGCTAAGGAAGTAAATTCCAGTAAATTAGGTTATGAATGACCAGCACAGCGCAGATTGACAACTGGGCTTCAGTTACGATTTTATTTTATCCCGACACCTAATCGGAAAGACAGTTGGGCTCTATTCTTCTCTAACTTACGCTATCTGAGATATGTCATTACCAGCAAGTGCCAGAACAGTCTCGGCGAAGATCGTCTGTGAGCCACGGGCGGGCCAGGCAATTATCTAAGGCTGAGTCGAGACCCCGGTTGAGACGATAGTGTATGTACACGTCGGCTTGTTTACTGCGGCGGGGTATGAATTGAATGAGGATATTTTATGCTGACGAGGTTCCGGAGTGGCACTGTGCTTTATACTGATGGTTCACGTTGAATTTGGAGGCGAGCAAGATACTGAGTCAGTCAACATTGTTAGTGTGCCTCGAAATATATTTCCTCGTATGCGACTACATTCTGCAGAGTTACATAAAGTTGAAGTAGTCAACGATAGTCACGGTGTGTTAAGATATATAGACTCTCTCGCCGGGAGGCTGAATAGGAAATCGCGGTCTTCGGGGCGAAGCGATTGACAACGCAGGCTGCAGCTGTATGGAGCCAGATCTGAGGACAATAAATGCCATGGGACATGTGTGTGGAGCCGCTGTCAGCCTGGTGTGTATGTTGTACTGTAGTTGGCAAACGGAATCCATCGAAAACATCGGTGAGTCCTCGGTGAATTTAGATTTGGATTCTGTTTCCCGCATTATGACAACGGTGTAACCTCTTTTAAATCATAGATGAGCCTAGTCTCTGAAATGATTGGCTCCTGACCCTGGTCTGTCTGCTGGATCATCACAACAAATAGAATAACTACATGATCGAGTGTCACATCTGTGGCGTGTGCATCACCAAATGATCACGTACTCATTTCGCAAAAGTACTACAAGAAGAATGCCGGGGCTTGTCGCGACATAATCAAATTTACAGTATATGTGTACTTTTGTCGAGTCGATCACAGGGGTGGCAATTTGTACTATGGGGAGCTTGAACCCGGTTCACCACTAATAGCCCTAGACATGTATCCACGGATATATATTTTGACCCCAAGGGTGCGTTAAGTAGTAAACCATTGGCATTGCAGGCGAAACAATGAAATTGTACACCTGGGCATATCAATGCATTAGTCTTGATATGCATAACTCAGCCTTGCGGATAGCAAACAAATGAACCGAACAGGTTCGTCCGCCTGTCAGCACCTGACTTCATAAATACGATGCACTCGGCTTCTCTATTGGCTGCGAGTGCTTCTGAATGAACAAGTACCGGCGCTGCACGTAGTTATGTACATACAACACCCAAGTGTAGTTTACAAGTAGAATAACCTTGGAACTACTAACTACCACGGCACAGATCATTGCCGCGCCAGGTATCCCAGCAGACTCTCGGACCTGCTAACCAAATCGATTCCATCTCACGAAGGTATGTATTAGCCCTGATATCATAGCCCGTCGATACATCTCCCGAGACGAGTATTTGGAAAGCCCCACGTGAAGAACAGATACATGTAGACATTTCCCTAGATCTCGGAAGAAACAATCGTACGACAATCACCGCTGCAGGGGGGAAAAGTTACCCATCACCTCCAGACCAGTCGATCAAAGCTGATCATCGAGTTTATTCCACGCTAGACGGCACGGAATCCTGTCAATCGCACCCCGCACCGCGGACGAACCGTCAAAGGGAACTAGGCGAAGTTACAAAGTACGACCCGGACACAAAAAAGTACGTGTCAATTCCTGTGAGGAAACTTCTCCTCTAAATCTTAATCGTAGCCGGGACTCATCCGAGGCACTGCAACCCCCTTTAGACAGTCGGTACTGGAAAACTCATTTTTCAGTTTTACTGTACTTAACCCTAGCTCATTGCTGTCGCCTCCCGGAAACGCCGGCACCGTTCAGCCGTTAAGTAGTCACCAGCTGAAAAGGACAAAAAGGACCGGTGTGGAGAGCCCAGTAGGAAATCGGGCGATCATCTAACAAAAAAAAGATACGTATGGAAGGATCGCGTAGCGGAATATCATGACTGTGGCGACCCACAAGGCAAGGATGGCACTCACATGATTGACGGGCGATTCGATAGTGGGAAAACTGTTCAGGGGAAGAGGAAAAGACGTCAGCCAGTCAAGCCGGATGGCTGGTGCTTTGTACCCGTCACCGCGGCACCGGGGCCTGCATTCCGATGGGGCTCGCCACTAGGTGGACCAAGGGGGGCGCGCCAGGGGAAGGGAGTATTCCTGTTGGTCGGGGGAGAAAAGTTGAGAAGACCGGTGAAACGACGGGACCTTGTACGGTATGGCGTATGTGTAATGGCGTATGTGTACCGTACACATACATAGTGTATACGATATAGGAAGCTTCTCGATGTGGAGAGAGTTAAACCATGGATCGCGCGGGCTTTCCGGGCTTCCCCTGGCGGCTACGGGGATGAAAGTCGGGTCCGGCGGTGTGATTGGGCCGCGGAATGTGTTGGTAGCCCCCGGTCAAAATGTGTTTGGTACGCACTAAGTTGACTCCAGTGGACCAAACAAATCAACCAGAGCCAGTTCATCTACGAGTAGCATACGCAATACTCCGAAGCCGAGCGTGTCGAGCTTGAAACGCTCGAAACATAGGTGGAAGTGGGATGGAATTAGATGAAGTAGTACAGACACTTACGCGAAGTCGATTCGAAACATACTGCCGATTACCGTGCCCTCGTGTTTCCCGTTAATTGCGTTACGCCTTTTGCTTCACCAGTGTATACTTTAGGTGGGAGGAGGAGGATGAGGATGATGATGGTAGGATGGTCACAAAAGGGATTGTCGTGTTCTTGGTCAGCTATCTAATCTTCTTCCGAAGCACTCGCCCGGACTGAGGCAGGCCTAGAATCTAGATCGGTATTTCGGAGCGTGGCCTCGGCCCTATACTGGCGCATTTGAACAAAAGGACCTGTCACACTCTCCACTATTTAGTTAAGCCTGGAGGCGGTTCGAGACCAGAACATCAGGGTGACAAAGCCGAAAAGCCAAAAGTCAAAAGCCAAGATAGCCTTCGACCTTTCCGATCTCGCGGTCGCGCATCTGCACCAGGACAGATAGTACTCTATCCCATTCGAACCGGCCCGGTCGCGAAGTGGCACGGCACATTGGAGACTAGCACCCGCCTAGGGACTTTGAATACGATAAACTTAATTGTCTAGATCGATCGGGAAGCGCGGGAAGTTACGTCGACTGCAGCGAAAGAACACATCGCAAAGGGCGGCATCTACGCCCCTCTCCCCCCGACGTCGCTCCTGCAACCGCCCAAATCGAGCGCCATCGTAACCTGGTCCTGGTCTAAGAACAATGGAATCGAGGGGATCATGATTAACACCCTGCATACCAAACATACTCGCCGCCTCTGCTAGAAATGGCATACAAAACATCGATGTCCTTCTCGCGCAACTTCCGAGGGGTATGTACATACATACTGTAAGTCGTGAACCCTTTCATAAATGTTCCCCACTTCCAAGATCTTGAGCGAGTCCCTGTCCCCCTTTCTGCTCAATCTTCATCACCTGTGGAATGTGAGCACATTTCAGACCGCCAACTAGTCGACAGATCACAATCGGTTTTAATCATTTTTGTGTTTTGTTTTGTTTTTTTCTTTCTTGACCGGGACGGGAGAAGAAGGGGGGCCGAAAACACTAAAAGCAGCATTATTTAGAACCAGAAGAGTGTCTAAGCCCCAAAGTTAAGTTCGGGGGGCAATTTTGCCCGAGTAGACTGCCCAAACGTACGGCTGGCGAGAAGAAGTAAGACAACAAGGAAATATCTTCCTTTACTGTTTATTGGCTAGGGGATAAGCAGAGCTGTCGTGCCACTCTCATGGGTTCAAGTCATACTTCCCATGCAACTGTCAAAACCCGACACTCTGGCGCGGCAGGTGCGCTGGCGTCGATCATAAGCCCTGCTCCATGGCTACGTCGAGTTCGGCGTAGTATTCGAACAATCTGGACAAACGCCTCAGGCTCTCAACCATTCCCGTGGCTCGGAGAAAGGTTCCGTAGAGATATATCGCGGCAGATCAAGATTGATCCTCGATGGTGGTGGGGCAATCTTTGTCGAGGCATCCCTTTTTGAGAGGGAATGGACGACCTGGACTGTTCTTGTAAATAGAAAAAAGAAGGAAACGCAAATCGGTCAAATTGGCGTGCAGGGGACCAGCCCCTTGCGAGAAGATTCGGAAGAAGTTGCCGTAGGGTAGAGCCATCCGAGGCAAGTCATATCTACGGTGCAGCGCGCAGGAGAATGAAGAGAATGCTGCAGGTAGAGGAATGCGAAGCGAAGTTGATCGAGAGTATGCGCGAGCACGACGGAATAAGTAAAGTTTGCGGAAGCTCAAGCTCAAGTGGCAATTGAAGAGACGGTCTGACGAGGTGGTACCCTAACATCAGCACATGAAGTATGATGTACAACCGTGCAACAAACCTCACGATGCTTGATCTCGAGCGCATCCATGCATTTGCGTAACCCAACTCGGACGCCGCTCTGTAGTTGACTTGTACTGGGCCCTCACCGTCTTTTGACGATAATCGTAATGGAGGTCGGAATATCGATATGGGCTACAGACGCATTGCCCGTTCGAATCGCAATGAACGGGCAAGATGTCGATGGGAAGACCCCTGCTGACTTTACCGGCGGTGCAGACGTAAATCCACGGGGAGGTACTCGATGGTATGATGTATGATGTATCCTGTATCCTGTATCCTGTATCCCGTGCCGGGTGATCATGTCTGAGATTCTCTCTCTTGATTGCTTCTCCATTCACAATCGGGGAGGACGGGAAACACCAAGGCACCGGTCATTGAGCCATCACGAGATTCCTCAAAAGAAGCCCAACTGCAGCCAAGTGACTCACCGCTGTCATGTCCATCGTGAGGTTGCTCCACCAGACTGCATGGACCAACCTATACTTGGGAGGATGTAGGGGGAGTAGTGCCTTACTGGTGGCTGGCGACCAGGATTAACCCAGGTTACTAGGGGTCTTTTTGTTGTCCCTCGAGATTGCTCTGCTGCAGTAGAATCAAGCTCCCCCCGCCGATCATCAATCGCAAGTCGACAACGCCTCGCTCGGAATCACAACAGTAAAACTGATAGGTCCTCCGTTCATGCATCCATAGTCTAGAAAACATTCTATTGTCAACTGTCCGTTGGGCCAACTTACCCCTCTCAGGTTTTTGTCATATTTTCTTTGCTTTTCCTTGTGATTTTTTCTTTCTTTTTCTTTTTCTTTTTCTGTTTCTTTTCCTTTTTTTTTGCCTTTTCGTTTTCGATTTCCGGTTTCTGTTTCCCTTTTGTCCGCCTGGTGATTTCCGAACAGTCCGAGTGGACGTTAATGTAGACACGATATCGGATGGGGCGCGTGATGCATGGCATCAAAGGTGCTTTGGGTTTTGAGGGCTGTCACTGTCGCTGTCGCTGTCACTGTCCCCCCTCGCCCGTCACCGCTACATGGACATGTATCGAATCAAGCATCTCCGGGTCCTCCCCGAAGCTGTCAAGGCCAAGATCCCGGATGCGATCCTCCTATGATGTGGTCGCGCCTTGCAAAAAAAAAAAAAGCTGCGTGGCGCCTTCCATGCAAGCAATGCATAGAAGGATTTGTCAACTGCGCAGCCTCTGCCCGACACTCCGTGCCGGCACGCCCTTGATTGGCCTCATCTTGGGCGACCCCTTCAAAACCCCCTTCAGGATCGGGGGCAAGTCATCAGCTCTAACGCTCATTCGAAACCGTGTTGTTTGCTGCAGGACTCGATGCGACACTTGGACCTCTCCGCATCGTTGACTCGTGGCCGATCCTCCGGAATCACGCAGGAATCGAACCATTCACGCGTCCTGCTAAGATTTCCATGCACATATCTCACTCGTCCTCAACATCCCATCCCATCCCGTCCCGTCCAAGCCACGGACACGACCCCGACCACGACACAAAGATTCATCGTCTCCGGCGGCTCTGGCCGCAACCTGGTTGTTGCCCAAGTGCGATGACGTCGGTCTTATTAACCCCAGATACCATAGGTACCTACCCTAGACCCTACGGTACCGGATTCACCGGCTTTTATCTCAGATATCCCCGCCTTTGGGCTCGCGTGGCCAAAAGAACAGCATATCCGATCTCTGTTGTACATCTGAAACGAAAAGGCGCCTGTATCGTTTTCTGTACCGAGGTCGTTGAATCGTGATACAATGTTGGTTCCACTCTGTAAGAAAGGTTTCCAGCCCCCTGGGTCTCCGCTGCGTTGGGCCCTGTTGCTGGGTCGGCACTTTACCGACTTTTCGATAGATTCAATGCAGAACAATGCCACTGCCACTTCGGGGTACTCCTCAAGGTACCGTACTCTTCAAGGTACTTGCGATGATCATTCGGTTCGACTGATACAAGGGTGTGGGCTATGGTGGGCAAATCGAAGAATTGAGGATGTACCCTGCCAACTCTATTCTCCCACACCGTTCCCCGGTCTCTAGACTATACGCGTCTAATAATCGCGATCGTCAACTTCTTGGAAGAATTGACAGAGTCTAACGGTCAAAATAGTTCTCCAATTTTTCAGCTTTGCCTTCACCGTAGAAACCGAGGGCGGCGTGAAAGCGATCGGCCGACGAGCGGGTCTGTAGGCGAGGCCCGGAGTGTCGGTGAATTTATGACAAGCTCAGCTGATGCTGGACTTTTCTCGAAGGATAGTCGGGACCCCAGTCCTTGTACGATGTATTATTACCCCGAACAACTCACTTCTCTCCCACAGTGTGTTTTACATAGGTATGGATGTATGTACTCCGTATTCAAGACTGACAGAATGATCATCGGCCCCCATCCTCTCGGTTAGGGTCCACTGGATTCAATAGCTTCGCCCCTTTTGCACCATGACGGCTGATACAGGACCGGACCCAATTATCAGA
Organism: Penicillium sp. G339; assembly: GCA_027569595.1. Taxonomy (NCBI): domain Eukaryota; kingdom Fungi; phylum Ascomycota; class Eurotiomycetes; order Eurotiales; family Aspergillaceae; genus Penicillium; species Penicillium sp. G339. The sequence goes on from JAPDFJ010000026.1 coordinate 422,302, forward strand.
CCAGAGTCAGACACATTCCACCTGATTGGAGGTGCGGCAGGCTCGGGGTACAGGAGCAGCTGAGGTGGAATGCCTGGGTACTTCGTGCATCCACGTCCATCTCCACTGGCGGAAGCACCAGGCACGCTAACCGACCCAAGGCTGTGGAAACACTGTTGATGATTTCTGCGAGGCCGACCCTCTGGGAAAGGCTCAAACCTACCAATTGACTGGATGATAGACAGTGCCCTAACGGCTTTTTTTGAGGGGACAGCTACTCCGACCCGTCCGTTAGAGCAAGCCCCAAGCCCAAACAATTGAATCGGGAATGCGACGCGATTGACTTTCCTCAGCATTTGAGGAGATGACGCTAGAATAGTCTACAGCCTCTACCCAGCCATCCAGTCACGAATTGGTGAATATGTATATCGTAGCGAATCAATACGAAACACGCCTGGCCATTGTTTTTGGTTGATTGACGACGGCATACAGAGTACAAGTAACAAGACAAAGGATGGGATCCACTCTCCATTCCTCTGTGTTCCAAGCACGACGGCTCTCGGGGAAGGCGATCCTTCGCGCCCGAAGAACAGAGTTCACTTCATCTCCCGCCTCCTAGGCTTTGGGAGGCGGCTGAGATCCCATCATTCCGCGACAAGGGGTGGATCGCGGCACGGCTCTCACATTTCATGAGCATACTAATGAACACAGCGACAGTGACAGTGACAGTCGCCTCTGCTCTCCTTCAGAGTTTAATCAACCTCCGATCGCCTTCCTCCCGATCTTGTCTAAGGCGTAGAAGTTGACTGGGGAGGCGCAGAGGGGCAGAAGCAAGTTAGATCTATCATCTCACTAAAGTCGCACTAAACCCATACTTCCGGGAGTAAAAAATCAAAAAAGAAAAAAGAAAAGAAAAGTAAAAAAGTAAAAGAAAAAGAAAAAAGACAAAAACCAGGCGATCATCCTTGCCTTAGTCCGGACACTGTTAGCGTGCTGCTTTAGTGCCCCCCTCTAAGCCCCTTTAGCGGCACTAAGGACTCGCCTCCTGCTGTTCCCCGGGGCCCGGGGCTCAGGGCCATGGGTCGGTTGATCCATCATCGAGTAGTGTTAGTGTTAGTGTTAGTGTACATGTACTGTATTAGTGATTTGGGGCCTAGGATCTGGGGTGAAAGCGGATCTATCGAATCAGTCAAATCAGTCACGTCAATCAGTCAATCCGTCAATCAGCCAGGGGAAAGGGGGAGGAGAAAGGGTAAAAAAGGGAACTAAAAACTTTGGTCTCCCTTGTCCCATCTGATCTGATTCTGATTGATCGAGGAATGGAATCGTCCAACAATCGGGTTCTTTCCCAGAATCCCTTTCCCGGAAGTCTTGCCATTGGCCCCCGATTGTTGATGACGATGTCTCTCCTCCCCCCGGTCTTTTCGTCTTGTCGTCGCTCACCTCGATTCTCCTGTTGGCTCCACCCATCTTTCTCCCACCCCATCCTTGCCTCAAGGCTGTTTCTTCCGCTTGGGGGGGGGGGGGGGGGGGGGGGGGGGGGGGGGGGGGGGGGGGGGGGGGGGGGGGGGGGGGGGGGGGGGGGGGGGGGGGGGGGGGGGGGGGGGGGGGGGGGGGGGGGGGGGGGGGGGGGGGGGG